>VZTE01002171.1:3499774-3619352 GCA_013397775.1 Eulacestoma nigropectus
TTTTTTTTTTTTTTTCCCAAGGATGCTTTTCTAGGTAACTTTTTCCAGGACAGTTATCCATTCCTGACAGTCAGAAGAAGCCACTGGCAGTCCCATTGAGTTTCCTACTTCCTAGGGAAGTTCAAGATTTCTGGTTTCCTTCTACCTAGCTCTGCAGTTCCCTGGCCAGCACTTACAAGTTTTCTTGGTTGCCTCTCTAATGTACCTGCATCCAGATTTTGGATACCCTTCAGAATGCCAAGTATCTAGAAATTACAAGTTGCAGCTTTTAACTTTAAGGAATCTGAGGTTTTTCTGTATGTTTAGCTTTTAAACAGTTTTGAAAAGTTTTAAATAAATTTGTGTGTGCACATATTTGCAGAACCAGAGTATTTCTATAGCGAATAGCAAAAAGTTATTTCCAGGTATCAAATGAGAGCTTTGGAAACAGTTATCTAGTCTGCCTTTAAAAGAGGAATGACTACAAGAATAACCATACTCCTGCAGTCAAAGGCAGCTGTCCATTATATAAATAATCTGTTAAAAACAACAACAACAACAACAAAAGTGAGACATAAATTGTAAATTTATGCCTTTAGGTTTGAAAAAGATTTTCTGGCAAGTTGGGAAATCTGGAAAGCTCTACGAGTAGAAGCAAACTGTGCTGAGATTTCAGGGCTCTTCTGTTATTTATTTACATCTGAATCAAATCCCATTGTAATTCTCCTGAGAGCAATTGTTTTCAATGTGCAAATCAGATAATAATAAATCAACGAATACACCATACAGAGGTCCTTAAATAGCAATGTGAATCACATGAAAATAATTTTATTGAAGCCAGGACCCAATAAAAAAGCTGAGACTAGAATAGATACTGTACTTACTTTTAATTAGATAGAACTCTATGTCTTAAATTACTGAAACTACAGAATTTCTCAAAGTTATGAATCATTTATAGCTTCCTCTGTCTTGGGTCACTGAACACTAACTGTTCATCAAAATATATAGCTGCATTCTTCTGTCATTCTCATAACATTTTCTCTCACTAATGCCCCTTTTTTAGATTATCACCTCAGGGCAGATTCAGTTTTATGTTAGTGAACTTAATGATAAACAGCAGATGTACAGAATACTTTAAATAGAATAGCAAATAAATAATACAAAGTTCTTTGCAGATATACATTTGTAAATGATTTTTTTTAACCTTTTGTTCTCAAGAATGCAGAGCACAAAAACGAGGTAGAATCCTCATAACAGATGTGTTCTTGGCTCCAGCTAACTATTCACAAAGGAGAAATATATTTTCATTTTAAATGCAGGATATTGGGTTGTTTCTGCTTAAGGCACATTTAGAGTTTAAGTATTTGCAGGATCCTCTTAAGCTGTATTTTGCCTCAGCACTTGTTAGTGGCTGGGTTTTTTCAGCAGAAGATTAAAACAAAAATTAATGTATTCTACAAATGTGTAGTAAGAGAAGAAACCAGTTCAGTTCTGGAATTAATTTGTGTGTCCAGGGTTTCTCAGTCCTTTTATGTGTTTAATTTTTTTCAGATGGCATGCACAGATAAGACAGATATTTAGAGTTCGATGCTGTTCCAAACAATTGCATCCCATTGTATTGAAGAGATTTCAGACATGCATTTTCAGTCCTCTGCTGTGATGTAGATCCTTTGAAGACATTGAAAATGATTCAAAAGATGGCATAGGCAGCAACAGAGAATTTCCATACCAGGAAGATTTTGATATTTCATAAAACTGGTGCAACATGCTATGCAATTTATCACTTGTGACCATGGGGAAAAAAGAGAATGACTGGTTGTTCCTTGCACTTACAATTAACACTAGGACATCATAAAGGCCAAGGAGGCCAAGGACTCCTTTAGTAGTTTCACCCCAAACACCATACTTTAAGCTAACCCTGTGCATATATTAGCTGCAGTCAGTCTGCTACTTGACGGGAAGTTTCATAAACTTTTTGAATCAAAAGCCAGATGATGTTTAAGATTCCTCTTTGTGGCCATCAGGACTCTCTATTAATTACTGCTGACAATAGTTATGGGAAGTTATATGGGCAGCTTAACAGCACCTACCATAGGTTCAACATTCCCTCAGTCTTCAAGATTTAATTTCCCTTTTGTAATTGTGGGTATCAGCTGGAGAATGGAGGCCCTGAATACTCTGCATTACAAAGAAGACAAGGATTCATATTTCACATACTGAATGGTATTACCTACTTTCAGCTGCAACAGTTCTTGCATACTGCTGAGTAGTGCTACATGATGTACTTGGGGAAGGCAGAAAATTCATAAACTTTACATGAGATTTAGTCTTTGTAGTCCACTGACTTTTGCAAATTGAAAATGTTTCTTTGTAGCTACAGGAACAGAACACATGTTTGTGAATGGTACTGCAGCGGTTAATCTTCTCTGGAATTTGATTTGAATTTAAATTAAAAAATTTAAAAAGCTCAATAGCCTAGCTATAGGACTGAAATCCAGTTCTTAACTCAAGTGCATGCAACACAGGAACCAATGCTCATTCAGGCAGAACAAAAGAGATACAGAAAGGACAAAGAAGAAGATCATTACCAGTGCCAAAAATAAGTTATAGATTGCTTTTTATGACTACTCCCATATTCAGTCACACCTTCAAATTAATTTATATTAGAAGATAATATATAAAGTGTCTGACTTGATTTTAATCATAGCAGAAGCAATGAAAAGAGTAGTTACTGTCCCAAAATATGGAAGACTGTAGCTACAAATCATGGCCTTCATGTCCAGGTTAACATGAATTTCTCTATTCTTCTGCCGCTATTTCTATACTGGTGTCCTGGTTTTAGCTGAGATAGGGTTAACTTTCTCCCCTGATAGACAGCTGATAGAATGCAGTAGTTTTTTGCTTTATTATGAGAATAATGTTGATTACACACTGATGCTTTAGTTATTGCTAAGTAGCATTTACTCTAAGTAAACGACTTTTCCGTTTCCCATGCTTTAACAATGAGGAGGTGCACAAGAATCTGTGAGGGTGTGTAGCTGAGCCAAAGGGATATTCCATACCACAGAACATCTTGTTCGATATATAAACTGGGGAGGAGTTGGCTGGAAGGGGACAATCACTGCTCGGGAATGGGCTGGGCATCGGTCAGTGGATTATGAGACATTGTATTGTGCAACACTTATTCTTGGGTTCTCTTATTCTCTTTTTGTTGTGTCCCTTTCTATTACTTTAGGATGATGATGATGAAGATGAGGATGATGATATTTTACTTTATTTCAATTTTTAAACCGTTCTTATCCCAAACCACAGGTTGTCATTTTAGTTTCTGATTGTCCTTCCCATTCCACTGTGGGGTGAGTGTGAGCAAGGGGCTGCATGATACTTGTTTGCCATCTGGAGTTAAACTATGACAAATTTTTGTCCTCAAGGTGGGGCATGACATGTTGAGCTAACAACAATTCTGAGTGTAAAGAATTAGAAAAAAAAAATTATAAGCATTCATTATATTCATTTAATAGCTTCTGGTCACAGTGTTGATTTATTTTCTCATAAAGTTGGTATGCCTGTTCTTAAAATTACTTTGAGTATACCTTACTTGCAGTATATGATCCCTGTTGTGTTGTTTATCACTCATGGGAACTGAGATAAGGCCATCCTGTTGTTGTACTTTGTAACACTGTCTTATGGTATGATAGAATTACAAGTCATGAAACTAATCTGGTATTTATAATCAGCACTGCTGTCAACTCTGTACTTTAGGAGCCATCTGTTGGAAGCTGTTAATAATTATGCCTTCTCCAAGCCAATCTAAGGAGGAGACACCTCCTCCTATCTCCACCTTCTCTAGGCTAATTACAATTGCTCTTGAGAATTTTGAATATCCCTGGGATGCTCAAACCAGCATGTTTCTGTTGCTAATTCTTATGAAAGTGTTCCAGGTCTTGTTTAGGGCTAATCTATTTAAGAATTGTATTCTATTTAAGAATTGTATTCTATTTAAGAATTGTATTCTATTTAAGAGATCTATTTAAGAGATCTCCCACGAGGCTGGATAGTTTTGAGTTGCAAGGTATGTGGAATGTACAGGCAAGTGCTTAGGATGCTCATTGTCCTGCTCTGATTCTTTAGTATTAAATTAATTTCCCCAAGTTCAGTCTGTTTTCCCCATGACAGTGAATAGTGAGTGATTTTTCCTGGCCCTTATCTCAGCTCATGCACCTTTCACTGTATTTTCTCTCCCCTGTCCAGTTGCAGAGATAGAGAGGCTTTGGTGGGTATCTGGCGTTCAGTGTACCAGGGTCAACCCACTCCAGGGCCTCTAATTGTACATTCACCATAGACTCTGAGGACATTCCAGCTCTCTTCTGTGCATACCACTGACAACAGCAACAATGTCACATTCTGTTCCATGTGTAAGTATGCAAATCAGTACTGGCATAATCTTTCAATTTTACCTCCAAACTCTGTTTTTCTTGAGTACCTTCACTGAACCTCGTGTCTCTAATCTCATGGTCTTCAGTCAACATGAAACCTATGTCACTGTATTTTCCAAGATAATTCATCACTGCAATTCTTTTTACATGGTTTGTGTGCCATTCCACAAGACTGTGGGTTTTAAGCAGACATCACAAGGAGTCATAGTTCGTGTACCTGATTCATATAGTTCTTACTGAATATCCCTTTGAGGCCTCCTCAAAATTCAGTTTATATATTTGAGTGTTTAATTTTGCTACATTTTTTTTTTATATCTTAAAAATCTGGTATTCAGCATTTTAGTGATTTAATCACCTAACATTCTAACAATTAACATCTGAAAATCACAAGTTTCTATGAACTGCTACTATATTTTCAGGAATTGAAAAAAAAAATTATGGACTTAGAACTTTCCAAGAAATATAAAGTTCTCTCATGTTTTTGTATCGTGAGAAAGATGCTTTCTGTTGGCTGTTTTGGAAAATTCTGTGTGTCCTCAAGAATCTGCATAAGATTTTGTACCCATTTTTCCAGGAACTATCTCAATATTACTTAATATCCAGTTTCTGTGACTGAGGCTTCTGTTGTTCTTCAGAACATACATATCCTTAAAAGGTAATGTGATCTCTCAGTAATTGACATTTGTTTTTCCCAAGTTTAAACCATTACTCCTTAAAAAGCTTTAGAAGCTTTTCCGCTCTTGCCAGATGTTCTTCCGATGTTTTATGGAAACGAATTAAGTCATCTGAATATGTGACGATGTCTTAAATTCTCAAAATGTGGGTTAGATCATTTAGTGCCTTCTGAAAAGTCCCTTATGCACTCACCGTTTGAAGGTCGTTCTAGAGGACTGAAATAATTGACAGGGTGTCATAAATGTGGGGGGTTTTCCCCTTAATATTCACCTACTGGTTTTGGTTTGTTTTTCTTTTTTTTCTTCCTTTCCTGATTCGATGGTATCCAGATTCTCAGTCAAAACCAGTCAACTATTTTGCTCCTGTCATGGAGTTTAGCATGGAAAGAAGTTATTAGCTATCTTGCCCTGTCTATGCATTCTGTTTTTCTAGATCAGTATTTAAGATCATTGGGGTTTTTTTCTATAATTACAACTGGGAATTTTCAAGGCAATGAAAATAAGTTAACAGAAACATCCTGCAGCAATGTATTTTAATCTTTTTCAGTGCTATCTGATACATTAAAAGAATAAAATTCCACATCCTGAGTGCAAATGCAGGTACTGATACTGTTTTTTCCTTTATTTATCTTAAAAGTTAGTGATGGTTAATCATCTTTATAAAAAATTCTAGTTCTAGTTTCTAGTTCTTATGTGATAGAATCTTGTCTGGATACTCAATTTTCAGCAACCTTTGTTCACATATCAGCTACACAGTTTATCTGACCAATCATGAAATGTCTCATTCATTAAATATTTGACCTATTGGGTTCTATGAAATGCCTGTGAATACTGTACAATTAAAAATATTTCAATTAGCGTCTTCACTATGAAATAGTTTCTAATGTATTAAATCTAATACGGGAATTAACACTTGGTATTCTTCAAGTATGTGTTTTTCTTCCATGCTTGAAGCTACTTATTAATCTGGGGAGCCACAGTTATGAACTTACCCTACCAGGATTCTCATATGAGGTATTTTCACACAGGGTAGTTCACACTTTGCCAATGAACACCAAAACTCTTCACTAGGGAAATCATACAGAACCTTCTGTTAGCAAAGCGTGATTTGGTTTTCTTGAGTCTACAACTTCCATAGCACAAAGTCTATCAAAGAAGCAAAATACGTAATTATGTCCACAACTCACAGGTTTTGACTCATGTAAAGATGCTTCTGCCCTCTTGAAACTGCTTTCATTTGCTGCAACATCCATGAAAATAGTAGGATTTCAGGGCCAGATCCATATGTAAACTATATAATGTTGATCTGAGAACAGCATCTCAGCAAGCCTTTTACTGACAAGTAGACTATTCTATGGATGTGAAAGTACTAGTGATAGAAGAAGAAAATTGTCTCAATTTTCACTCAGAAATTTATTAAATTTATTGGAAAACTGAAAGTGACATCTAGCCAAAAACAGACAGAACTTAAATTAATTTCAGCTCTGGGTTCTTTCCTCCTTACTCTTTCAATAAGAGACAAAAAAGCATCAGACAAAAAACAGTCATTGTGTCACAGACCTAAAATAACATGGCACAACTCCTTAAGGAGATACTGTATGAAAATTATTTTTAAAACTACAGTATTCTGAAATTGAGCTGAAATTGGTGGCTGCTATCAAAATAATTCTGCATTAATCTTGCTTTAAGAATGATTACAACTACTCTTGAGACATTATTATAGATGTTCTTTTTGATCTGTTGGACAAAGTGTTAATAAAAACCTAATTATTAATTTTAAAAAAAAGCGTAATACAATACTCTGAAGGATAACCCTTACAGCTTCATCAATATATTTTCATGATTCAATTGTTAATAATAGTATTACATGTACTTTTTCAGATAGCTGAAAATCCATTATTGTTTCATCTGATATGGAATCCTAAGTTTCGTTAGATATAGCAGGTCTACTAAATCACCCATATATAACTGACCTTTTAGAGCATCCAGAAAGGAAATGACACATTAGACACAGCTGTTGATTAGTCCCTATGGTGTCTATTTCTGGTCACTTTTTTATTACTGAGATGTTAGTAAAGTTACTCTTCATTAACTCTTTCCAATGTTTTTGTGGGTTCTTGAACTGGTCTGACTTTTTAAATATTAGCATTTATTCCTCAGGATCCAAAGAATACCAGTATCTGGAGTATATGTTTTGTGGTTTCTTTAGTGCAAGAGGATGGATCCGTCAGCTATTACTTACCGACAATAAACCAAGTTGTCAAATAGTCTGTGAGTTATTATGGCAGGAGGGTTGGGACTAGGTGACCTTTAATGTCCCTTCCCACCCAAAACATTCTATGATTCTACAGTTTCCTTACTTACTAAGTCCCTTGTTTGTAACTTACTTTTGGCCATAATCCTTTTTTTTGTTTCATTCTTCAGCTCTCATGTTTTTCCTTTGCATTCACCTTTAGATGCGCTAAATAATTAAAAGGGTTCCTGGTACAGCTATATTTGCTTTCTGCTTTGTTTTTTACCTGTTCTCAAGATTGTGACAGTTTTTAGCTATGCCTTTAAAATTGCCTGCTTTAGCAATTTTGGAAAAATTACATAGCCAGAAATTTCTAAGTTGTGGAGTCCAATGCAGTACTAACTGGTATCCAGACTGTTTGAAATAGGCATCCCCCGCACTTCTGAGGGTGTATTTCTAGAACACATTATTTGATTAATTTGCATTTGGGAATTTCATCACAGACAAGCATTCATTTTCAGAAGAATGCAATTTTAGAGCAAAGTCCTCATCTTGAAGGAGGATAATATCAGAGTATCAGGACGATTGTCTTTCCTGTGAATCATTCCCAGGTCTGCCTTTACCCTTCTCTGAAATATCATTTTATTATCTAGATACTTTGATGTAGAGCTTAGAGGGTTTGCAGGACATTGTTTCCCTAGGCCAAAACTTTCTGAATAGTGAAATGTAAAACTTTTTAAAATATTTGAGATCTGCTACAGTGCTCAAGTCTAACAATATTGTATAACTGCATATTTGACTAAGGAAAACTTCAGGTGATTAGCAAAATTTTGGAAAAGAATTAGATGGAATTAAAGTGAGGCATTGATTGTGGTGCATAATAGTGTATAAACTTGAAGTTGTACATAAAGTGCTTCTTAAGACTAAGAAACTGACAACATTTTAAATGAGATAATTGAAAGGAACATATCCTCATTCACACCTCTTCAATTACCATAGACTTGTGATGTACAGAGAAGTGTATGGGGTTTTATTAAACTTAGGAAGATACATCAATAAGGAAAAGTATTTACTATGGTCAACAAAGGGTTCTTGGGCCCAAATGAAATGCTAATACAATTTGTTATATTAACATTTATTTCCACATAGTGAGATAAGACTTCTGGAAATAGAAATCAAAATATCCCCATTGAAGTCAGTATTTGTTTGCTCGCTCCTGTAGAAAAATAACAATTTATACCATCTGAGAACTCATATTGTTGTGATTATAATAAAAATCAATTGTAATGTATGCTAAAAATGTTACAGGTGACTGTCAAATAAAGGATGGGCCCACATAAACAGTCAAACACATGATAGTATATCAGGCATCACAGGGTAAGATTATGCTGCCTTTTAAAACTGACACTTAAAAATGTGTTGGAGGAGGAGGGTGGCTAGCTTTATTGATTCTAAGCTGAAGCATTTTTAAAATATGTGAAGACCTTTAATAATTCTCAGATACTCTTACTATTAAACTGGTTGTGCTCAGAAACTCTATGAATTCGAAATGGATTAATTCAGGGCACTTCAGTTTGGACACCAGTACCCTTGAAAGTACAGTGTTTTAGTAAGTACAGTCTTTTGCAGCTAGAAAACTGGAATATGTTTTGTAAGTATACCTTTATAAATTTTGGCATAACAAAAAATTATATTGTCCTAATTTTCTTCACTTTCACACAGACTAATTTAAAACACTGAAAAGTATCTACTGCTGCAAAATGTTTTATCATAGAGATGGCAATGGAATTCAATAATACAATTTTTTTTTCAATTCTTTCATTCTGCTCAGAGGAATTTGTTCTCATGTACAGTGCATGAAATGTTTATTTTATATGTTCCTTGTAAGAAAAATCTTAATGAAATTTATAATGAAATTATGCCTGCTGCATAAATATGCAAATTTAATGGAAACACAATCCTTCAAGTGTTATATTTTTAATGGTATTCTGCTTGAAAAATGTCAGGTGGATGCTAGTTAAATGGGACAAGGATAGTGATTAAACATATTAATCAATATAGTGAATTCCATACCCATAGAGAAGTCAATATAAATAATAATTTTTTCACTTTTTTTAATAAAACACGAAGTAAAACCCACCAGAAGATCTGAAGATGTACATATTTGTACAAATAAGGTCATTTGACTTTGTACTGAGGCAAAAGAGGAGAACAGAAAACATACATATAACTGGCTCTGCTCTCATGGTAGTAACCTTCAGGAGAGGGACCAAACATACAGCTGGAGACATTTATTCCACAAATCACAGTCACAGAAATATTTGTGTCTATGTCAACGGGGTTTCAGAGTATATTCAGACTACTTCAGCTGATCAAATTACTGCTGCTTATCAAATTATCTGTTGTGAATTGAGCCAAGGTTAATTAACATGTGTGCCTTCCTTTTTCCAACCTATCATGCCCCTGCAAGTGAAATGAGATACCTTTTTAAAGTGATGCTAAGTACACTAACCATTTTTTAAGGTTACAAATCGTAAGTAAGCTGGTCAACTGACAAATGGTAACATGTTAGACTGCAAAAAAATTTACTGATCGCAATCATGTGAACATACATTTAAAGTAATAAGATAGGAATTAAGATTTAGAAGATAGGCAGAAACTGATCCAGCAAAGATTTAATTTTTAAAAGTAGAACTGACAAGCACAAGCATCTGGCATTAGCTTAGCAAATTACTATGTCATTGTAGCTGGAGCAATTGTAAATGAAAAAGGAAGTTATTCAGAACCAGAAGTGATGAAAAGCTATGTCGGGTTGCACTGCCAGTTTTTAGTCTATAATTACAGAAACAATAACTATGCTCTGCTATAGATATGCATCATCTTTGTTTAAGAAAACTTGTTTTTACTAAAATGGTTTATGATTTCTTTTGCCATATACAAAAAATTAAGAGAAGTTATCTTTCATATTTATGATGTCATCAGAATTATTTTGGCTATGATGACTTTAGAGTACTCGGGCAGGCTTATCAGTTCCAAGCCTGGCGATAAAACTGTTAGAGCCTTTATTAGCATGAAGACATTGAGGGCAACAAACAATCTGTAGTGCATTATTGTTTGTATGCAAAAGGACCTTTCTCATGTTCTCTCAGTGTCAGCATGTATGTGTCCATGCAGAGGATGGATGAAAGACACAGCAGAGCACAGTGTATCACATCCCAAGAGGTAAATCTCGATGCAGCTACTCCTTGCTTCATTGAAATAAATACACTTTCTTTTAGCATTTACGAGAAACTTAGTGCATTACTCAGTTGCTTACACTTAGACAACTGCTACTTTTTGAGAGACTTTAGCACATGGGGTCCAGCTTCTACTCTAAAGGGGCGTGGGACTCTCTGTACGTTCTTTGCCATATCTGCAAGGTCTGTGCAAAAGTCTTGGATACTATCCCAGCCAAAACCAGGGTAGACACCTAGACCTTTGTAAGTGGCACTGAATGTGTTATGTGTAAGTAACTGAATTAAGCCCATGATATTTTTTTCTATCTGAAATTAGACAGGAAAAGACAATATTTTCTCTTTAAACACTTTAAAAAGATGATTCAGGTCCTAAGTGTAGATACAGTACTATCTTTGCCTGCGTAATCTGGAATGTCTAGTTTACACTGTGATCAAAATACAAATGCAATTAAAGAAGCCATTAGAGGCTGGAGAAATATTTGGCTCCCCCTAACAAAGACACTTAGATTTTTTCAACTGAAAAGCTGTCTGCCTCATCTACTTTATTAGCTAGGTGTCTATTGAGTTGATACACATATATGATATATAAAAGATGTCTTCAGTCTGCCATTGAGTCCTACTTAGATTATCCTAGGCTGGGGTGCATGGGAAAAGATGTCGACAGAAACAACTAGAAACAGAAGTGTGCTTAATTAATGGATTATTATACTACAACCTATCTTTTTACTACAAATAATGCATGAATATTTCAGAAATTTGATTGTAACATAAGATTTGAACGGAACTGCTACTGTTATTAGAACGTTGTAAAATACTGGATCAATGTTGTATGCCTTCAGAGTTTTACCCTTTCTCAAAGTCCGTAAGAACATTCCCTTTTCTGCCATATTCTGAATGTAAGACAAATTTCTACCAGGGTAAAGTCTATAATGGAACAGAAATTAGTCTCAGCTCTTATAGACATCTCAAAACCCTGATGATATTACCACCCACCCACTCAAACAAAATCTCTGCTGTATTGTATAATAATTGTTGATAAATATAATACTAGAACATATATAGTATGAATGATTAGGTTTTTCCAAATTTAAAAAAGACACCACAATGGCATACTGTTTTAAAATCTACAGCCAGTTGATTTTAATCCATAAAACAAGAAAAAGGTCATATTTGCTCTGCCATATTTATTTATCCCAATTTTTTTTTTACTTTATTATCACTTTATTAAAATTTTGTATTTCTATCTTCCTGGTGTTTTTGTTTGGGATTAAAAAAAAAAAAAAGATTATCTCCACAAGTAAGTATTAAGTGCATAAAAATATTATTTATTTTAGTAAATTTCAATCACATACAGCTCAAGAATTTGAAACATATTTATATGTAAATGAGCAGATTAAAAATACAGGATAATGTTACATAACTTTCTATCAGAGACAAGACTGTAGTTTAAATTCTTCATATAGTGAAACTCAGTTGTGCTGAATAAATACCCCTACCTAAAATAGCAGCAAATCAAAACCACACTTGATGTTTTTTCCTGTTAGCTTAAATATATATGTTAAAACTATTTAGGAATGACTACGTAATAGGAGGGAAAGGGAACCCCCTAGTGCATGAAGTAAGAATTAAACATGGATATTATGTGAAGCTGTATCCATCAAAGGCGTGCAAAGTGATATTCAAGCTAGATTTTGCATATAAGGAAACTAAATTCTTTGAACATATTTTAGTTTTGAGACAAGCTCAAAATACCAAGATTAAAAAAATTAACAGTGATTAATTCTATCTGTCCTTGTGAAGCAGCAATACAATGTATTTGATTTTACTATTTGTTAGAAATTGTCGTCAAGTTTAAAAATGTTAGTTATTGGTTCCACCTTGAACTCTAATGATGTAAAAGCTAGTGGAGCATGATAACCTTTGTTCTCTCAAAAATATTTTATATTAACCATATCTAGAAGTCACTATTTTGTATTTTTCTCTGAGTGCTCTGTGAACTCTTACCTTTGCATCTTCACTCTAGCATGTTCCTATTTCAAATGCTTCCTTCATTCCTCATGCTCTTTCATGGCTTTAGTAATACTTTTCTGCTTTTGCCTGGTCTTTCTTCTTTCTGATAAACGCTCAGCTATGAAGTAGTATTGATGTACCAACATCCTTTACCTAATCACTTGTTTAAATCATCAAACACAAATATGCCCTCACAAATGACTGGAGATTTCTGGTTTGGCACCGAATGTATTTTCATTTTGCATTTGAAATGGAGAGCTGTCAAAGAGAATGCCACACTCCAGCACTAAAGGCTCAGGTACATTTATTAAAGATTTTCTGTAGGGAAAAGCCTCCAGGCCAAGCTGTATGAGGAGTGTCTGAGGTCACTTGACTTGTTCAGCCTGGACAAGAGGAGGTTGAGGGGAGACCTCATTGCAGTCTGCAAAACTTTTCTGATGGGAAGAGGAGGGGCAGACACTGATTTCTTCTCTGTGGTGCCCAGTGCCAGAACCTGAAGGAATGGCCTGGACCTGTGTTAGGGTAGGTTTAGTTTGGATATTAGAAAAGGATTCTTCAGCCAGAGGGTGGTTGGGCACTGGAACAGGCTCTCCAGGGAAGTGGTCACAGCACCAGCCTGATAAAGTTCAAGAAGTGTTTGGACAATGCTCTTAGGCACATGGTGTGACTCTTGGGGATGGTGCTGGGCAGGACCAGGAGCTGGACTCTATGACCCTGGTGTGCCCGTTACAACTCAGGCTATTCTGTTTCTACGATTCTGTGAATCTTTTAGACTACTTTGTATTACCTTTTCACTCAATTTTTATACTGTGAGGTATTTACTGACTTTAATGAAGTTATCTCTGGTTCCAATGAAATTTGTGAGATTTAAATTAGCTTCTGTGCTTCTATCTGTTTTAAACACATGGCAAAACCAAGGAGAACTTAATCCATTCTGTTTTCCAAGGTTGCAGTTGCATTCTTTTTGCTTCCCGTATTGCTAAAATGACATTTAAAAGGTTATGGTGATATAGTCTTGTTCACAATCTACCTCATTGGTTTGACTTTTATATTATTCATAAACTCAGGTTGACAGACTTCTGCTATTTAAATAATTGTGTCCTCAAACTTTTTGAAGTCCAGAAAGACTGAGAGTAAATTTTGCTGCTGCTGCTGCTGCATTTTAGTGTTGGGCCAGTTGAGCATTATGTATCCCTCTCTCATTACATTCACTCCACCCTTTGACTGCTCCCTGTCGAGACATGCTGAAAAGAACCTAAAATAAATTTTTATGCTCAATCATCAGTTTGGGAAATAGAGCTAGGAGGAAATTTTAGAAATAAGTCTCCTGTCCATGCAGTAGTTAGAGAAAAGAACATAGTACAGCAAAGAGGAGAGGTGAAAGAGAGAGCAAAACTACTGATGGCCAACAGTCAGAACAAGCCAAGAAGAAGGACAGCCAGGAAGCTGAAAAACTTTGGAAGTTCAGGAAAGCCTGAGCATCCAGCCAGAAGCCATGAGTTAATACATTCTTGTGGGAATGCTTGACTGAGGGATCTATCACTCCCAGCCCAACAAGAAAGAAAGACAGGTGCAGAACACTGAACCTCATAAGTCATTCTGTAACCACAGTCCAAAGGAAATAAAAACCTCATTAGTATTGGAAAAACTGACTTTTGCTGTGCTCACTTTACCAAATTAAGTACTCATACCAAAAGTATCAAGCTGTACTGGTAAAATGTATTGCATAACCTCATTCTGTGTCAAGTCTCAATGGGTGTAAACTTTGAAAACTCCATTAACTCCAGTGAAATTATATTTACATAAGCCAGCTGAAATTCTAGCTCTCAAAATTCAAAATTAATTTATTTTTTTTATTACTGTTAAGATGAGTGCTCATGGGGTAGCAATAGGAAAAAAAAAGTTGTAAAAACTCACTAATGTAGCCGTGTAATAAGGGAACATTGCATTTTTAACATGCATGAGCAAGCACATATGAACAATCACTTGTGAAGTGCTGTGTTAATGTTCATTACAAAAGCTAATTACTAAAGGTGCAAATTAATGGCTACTTCATAGTAACAGATTCTCAAGCTCTGACAGTGCCAGAGTACTAGCAATATTGAAAAGTTTTAGATATTATTGGCATGTATTTTCAATCTAAACCAATGATTAGTAACCAGAGAGGGTGGTATTAATACTGCAGAACTTCAGGGACTTGATTAATTTATCTAGCCATAGGCATTTAGAACTCCTTTGTGAATCTGCCTGGTTTCCAGCTGCCCCTTCAGAAAGGCCCAAATTTCCTTGAGAGTGTATGATATATAGAGTTGTGTGTCATCCTCACACAAATGTCTCCACCTACCTGCAACCTCTCAGATTGCAATAGATGCATATGTTTAGCTAATAAAATCAGGCCTCTGATGCCTAGACTGCCAATGCCTATGTTTGAGCTAGATTTTCCACCATCTTTATAGTCATTAAAGAAAAATTGGCACCTTTACTTCCAAAAAACATCTGTGAAATGCAAATGTTCTCTTCAATGACTGCATCCAAGAAAAGCCTGTTCATTCTCCACTGACAAAAGGAGCCAAAAGTAGTCATCTTAGATTATAGATCTACATTTTACGGCATATTGCCATCTAGCACCATAATATTGCTCCCAGGGGAACCTGTCTTCCTTTTTCCCTGCTGTCTTGTTTGTCATGATAAAGATTTACGCCACCCATAAAACCACTAGTACCAACACCAACTACCACAGGCCCACCTGGCCTGAAATAAAGTGCCATTTTCTCCTTCCTTGGTCAAATGATTGATCCTGTGAGACAGCAATTATCTTTGTTAAGAAAGCCTGAGGGATTGCAGTTGAGTTCCATATAGGATATGGCCTTACAGGAAAAATATTTTCCTTTGTTTCTCATTGCAGCTGAACAATGTACTTACTGCAGTAACCTTCTTTCACAGAGGAATACAACAGGTCTTATTCACCTCATTGTTTAATAAATTAGCTTTCTAGGGTACAAACAGAGGGTCACAGCAACTTAAGCTGTTTGCCAGAGAATACAACTGCTGCTTTTCTTAATAATGCATTTAAAAGAACATCTGCAAACCTCCTGAGTCTATTGACTGATTTTGTCTTCCAGCCTCTTAACACTGAGAAAATAAGCAACCCCCCAATATTTTCAATCTTGGAAGAATCAGCTTAATTTCTTCAAGAAGAGATAAAGAAAAGATGAAGCCTAAAATGATTATAATTTTTAGTAACATGTCTGTACATTAAAAAATAAACTGAAAAAACTGTAAAGGACTCTTGATGTTTAATGATACAGGAATAAACAAATATGCATGTATGTGTGCACATATATGCATTTACACACACGTATATACACCACTGAATTCAGTGGATAACAGTTAGTTGCTGAAGAGCTGTGTAAGCGTGTATGCATATAGACAGATGGATATCCCTACCTGTTAGTAAAGCCAGAAGCTTTTTACACCTTTGATTCTTAAAATAAACTTAGTTCAATCACATATAGAACAAAAAATGTAAAAGATGACAACAAAAAGAATCTTCACACATTTGTGTAGTGTATGAATTACACAGTAAAAAGTTGTCTTCTACATTTTTACAAATGGAGACATAGCAATGGGGTTATTTTCACACAATAAAATGGATTATTATTTTCTAATTTTTTTCATTTTTTTCCTTAGCAGAATAGCTAATAAAATTTCTTGTTATTTTCAAGGTATTTAATTTACCAGTAAATTAAGTACAGGTTACTGTTTCTGATAAAAAGTACTTGCTGCCAAACAATAACATGTTGACAGTCTCCAAATACAAAGACTATAGAGACCCAAGACAGCTGGTTTTATTCTTAGCATGACAGTACACTATCTGTGTACCACTTCATCATATCTATCAAATTGCTTAGTCAGAGTCTTGAAGTCCTGAATGAACATTCTCTTCCCTGTTGTATTTATTTTGGATGAGATAAAGTTAATTCTCTTCCTAGCAGCTTGCACATAATGCTATGTTTTGGGTTTGTGACCACAACAGTGTTGATAACACAGGATTGTTTTTATTATTGCTGAGCAGTGCTTACACGGTGTCAAGGCCATTTCTGCTCCTTACCCCACCCCACCACTAAGCTGGGGGCTCCCAAGGAGCTGGGAAGGGACATCTGACCTCAACCAACCAAAGGGATATTTCACACCATTTGACATCACACATAATGGTAGAAGCTGGGGAAAGAAAAAGAAAGGTGGGATGTTCAGTTATGGCATTTGTCTTCCAAAGTCATTGTTATACATGATGGGGCCCTGCTTTCCTGGGTATGGCTGAACACCCGCCTGCCCATGGGCAGTGCTGAGTGAATTACTTGTTTTGTTTTGCCTGTATAAGTGGCTTTTGCTTTACCTATTAGACTGTATTGATCTCAACCTTCAAGTTTCCTCACTTTAACCCTTCCAATTTTCTCCTCCATCTCACTTTTGAGGAATGAGCAAGTGGCTGTGTGGGGCTGAGTTGCTGGCTGGAGTTAAACCGAAACATCTTTAAAGATCAAGCATTGTTTGGCTATAAATTAGATTCTCTATACATGATAAACATAACATTTTATTAGTCAAATTTAGCAGTAAAACTATTTTAAATATTTATTTCTCTACCTATTTTGCTGCTGATAAAATCTAAACTGTATATTTAGAAAAAGAATAAAATCTTAACTAAACTGAGAGCCAGTGAAGAAATCAGTTTCTTACAGAGACATTAAGCCTACTGGGAAGAGTCTGTGGACACTGTAGGTTGGAACACCCTCACATTGCGGAATCTACTATATCAAAGAAGGCATGCCATAGACCTGCTTTAAAATTTGCAATTAAAAATTCAGTGCCTTGCCCTGCACATTTGAGTCTAGCCAACCTGACCCTCCAGAGGATGTTCCAGGCTGTCAATAGTGAAGTGTGAATATAAGTATAAATGTCACGTAGAACAACGTTAATGACTTGCTCTGGACATCCATGTTATTGCACCATTCTCTTTAGAAGAAGCTAATTTGTTAAGTAGTATTACATGGAGACTCCTCTGCTA
The DNA here is from genome assembly GCA_013397775.1 of Eulacestoma nigropectus. NCBI lineage: Eukaryota > Metazoa > Chordata > Aves > Passeriformes > Eulacestoma > Eulacestoma nigropectus. Next base: position 3,517,408 of record VZTE01002171.1, read on the forward strand.
TAGCCAGACACCAAAATGACAGATATCACAAAAACTTTTAGGGATTTTAGTGTTTTGGCTAATATAATCTGTAATTATTAATTCACAGGATCTGAAAACAACTGTAACATGTAAAACAGTTCAAATAGCAATAGATAACACTACCAGCCACTCAGCTGCGACTGTAGCACTTCCTACTAATGAAAGCATCCAGTAATTTCAGTAAGAAGACCTTACTTCAAAATCCTTAATTAAAAAGCACCATCAATGTGCTCTTCCTCATCTGAGCAAATTTCAGGAAAACTGAAGCATAAACTAATAGAACAACACCACCAGCCTTTTTCTTCCAATGAAGAAGTAGCATTTAATTTTCTCATAATAGAAGAATAATTCTTATGATTTCACCTTCACCCCAACCTCCAGGTTTTGAAGCAAGAATTTGAAATCTAAAGGGGCTGGATTTTTAAAAGGATGTTAAAAGGATGTACTTTTTAAAATTTATTACAGATAAAAAACCCTACCCCAACAAAATCATAACTCATTAAAAACACTACTTCCCATTGGACAATTCCAGTTGGATCTGGAATTCTGTGTATGAACTTGCTTTCCTGGCTGCACAGAAGATCAGAGTCTACTGTGGGAAGCCTGTTGCCCACACAGCTGCATTTACTAGGGGTAAAGGAACTTCCTTGGGCTAGGACAGATGTAGGTAAAAATGCCCTCAGGTGCAGTACGGCCTAAAAGTTGCCTTAGTCTAAGTAGTCTATCTTCTGAGTTACGAAATAACGTGCACTGCTCTGATATTTTCATTTGAGTCATCACTCACAGTGAGGCTGGGCATTTAACTGAGAAAAGGCAGAGGCCTTTCTGGCTGTGCAGAACTGCAAACTTCTGGGAAATATTTGTCTACAGCATTCCATGTTTAGACAGGTCAGGCAGGTAAGTACATTAAGCAACAAGTTTTCCAAATTCTTTCCTGGATATAAGTACACACATGCAATCTAATAGAATTTTAGACTCCAAAACCCAGTGTTGAATCAGATCCTTGTGTTTAATGTCATTTACAAGACTGGAATAACTGCATGATCTTCAATTGCCATAGTTGTTACAAAAGAAATTCAGCTGTAGTAACATATTCAGAACTTACTATGATGAGAAAATCCCTTATAAGAGTTTCACCTGTGTTAAAGAAATGGAAAAAAACAGAGTTTGTCTGTGAAACTTTTTCCATTTCAAATGCATTACTAAACCTGAAACTTCCCCTAAGAGAGAAAATGATTTTGATAGTGAGAGGAGGGGAAGCAGCACAGCCACTTTCAAAGGAATAGAATAAATGACAAAAAACTAAGTACTACTTATGATTAAAGACAATGCTTGAGGCTGGAGGGACAAATTTTTTTTTCAGGAAAATTTTAGAGACCTCAGTTTTATGTACGAGTAATCAAAAATAAAATGGTGTTTAAGTTCAGGAGCTAGAGAGTGAGAGCCAAATGTAATGTTGAGTAGATGTTTTCTAAATGAAGAGCTTCCATTCTAATGTTTATAAGAGTTAAGGATATTCTGGAATATCACACCAGAGAACAATGTTAAAATTAGGACCATGTAATCATTGAGGTATGAAAGAGAAAGGCAAGGAGAGATTATGGTTCCTGATACAACAGAATTTTTATATTGTCAGGTTTGTTTGAGGTTTTTTTAATAATTTTTAGTCTTAATAACATTTTGAAAGTAAGTTTTCTTCATGTATTTATGTGAATTGAAGCTCCACACACCCCTTACCAGCTCTCAGTAAAAGAAACCCAAAGATGACTCAGGTGGCTTTGGAATAAGAATTAGCCCAGCTTTCATTAATATTATATTAGAATGATGGTGGTTCATAAACTAGAGACCTTCAAAATAATGAAATTATCTAATAAAGCCTGAAATTTAAACTAAATCTATGTTTATTTCAATTGCCATACGCTGATATTTCCATTACGGGGAGCAGAGAATGCGTCTGAGATTATATTTTATTGCCTGTTTAATGAGGTATTACAAAAACATTTAATGGCACCATAAATCTTGGCAGGGAAAATGGCACTATATTCCCAGCAACTCATGATTGCAATTATTTCATTATTTTAGAATTATTTAATGAAATAAAAATCAGTTTCATGAAACCTGTAAAGTCGAAGCATGATGGGAAGAATTTCAGAAGTGGGACCCTCCAGTTAAACTCATTCAGTTTTTTTGTGCCCACACACTTGTAAACTAATTTTCTAGTGCTACACTGAGCACAACTTTCGAAAATCTTGAGTTACTTAAGAGCTTAAGCCTAGACATCATGTGAACAAATATTACCTGAGTGACCAGATCTTTAAGTGGGGCCATAGATATTTACCAGAAATCACAGAAATCTATGCCAGAATCATGAACTTTTTGTCTGTACTATCTCTACAGTAACTGAAAGGTGACTGCCTGGTTGAAAACTGCTGGCTTTGTGACATATATATATATATATATATATATATACACACGTCAAAATCCTGGACTTGTAAGGCAAAGTTTGTAAGGAAGTAATTTTTGTTCCTTCCTCTTTTTGAAAAATGAGAAGTAATAATAATCTCATCAAATTGCAGTTATGGTTTAAAATTATTTCTCTTTGCACATTTCTGAATTATATAAAAGAATAATAAGAAAAGCAACATTTATTAAAATTCTAATTAAGTCTTTTAAAATGTAAGATAAAAAAAGATAAAGCAGGATGAAACACTTCAAGTGTTGAGTACCCACCTGCTGCTATTGAGATTTAACTCTTTAATCAATATCTTTACTTATTAATGCATTCTTATAAAGATGAGGACACTGCATTAGGAACAAGGTTCAGGCTGTCAAAGATACTAAAGTCAACTTGTCACCTAAGCCATGTTAGGAGAGCTCATATACAGAAGCTGGGCACCTCTGTGACAGATAGGGCCTTTGGAAATCTCTCTTAGCATGAAATCAATTTCTCAGTCTCTCACAGCTAATAAAATAAGAGATAGTAACTGAAATTCACATAGAAAATTGTTACCTGCAGATTGCATGCTCTTGTAAAATGCCCTAAGTTTTCTACATTTGTTCAGTTTTGCTGCAGGAATCATCACTCCTGTTGCATGGGAACCAATTGTTCTGAATGAGCAATTAAACTCTTACGTAAAATGGAATAAGATGTTGGAAGTGTTCTCATGCTACCTTATTTTTCTTTTTTTTTTTTTTTCCTTTACTTTATGGTTTTTCTTGTCCTTTTATCTTGCTGTAGGCCAGCCATTCCTTAAAACAAGAAAAGTGAATACATGGAAGTTGGGAGGCAGGTGAATCTAGTCAAACTTAATCTCATCTAATAAAGTTGTGTTCACTTTCCCTAAACAAAACCTTAAGTCACATGAAGACCCGTGAGAGGAGTTAGAACGTGAGACTGGTAATTCACAACATTTTTCCATTTGAAAATTCAGTTTAAGAAACTTTCACTTACCTGTTTTATAAAATGAAAAGAGGGACTGTATTTGGATTAAAATTCCACTTTAGATTAAAATGGAAATAGTAGGCTTGTTTGGTTTTTGGTTTTTTTTTTTTATACAATATGCATGAGGTTTCTTATTATCTGCTTGCTTGGAGATAATTTTTGTTTTAGGTTTGGGGGTTCTTTTTATGAAAAGCTATCTTTTGGTACCATTTGTTTCAGTTTACCATGTAATTCAAGAGTTTTGTTTTAGGGCTAACTCATAAACTGTTCTGAGCTTCTTTCTTTAATTCCAAGCAATACACTTGCAAACACAGTGAGGACTCATCTAGCTATAACTGATTTATTTTCCAGTGAATCTCATAGCCTCCAGGCTAAACATTTGTGTAGCCTACACCCTATTCGAAAGAGTTACTTCCTCTTCAGAAGCAGCCCTGTGATGTTGAATTGACATTATGCTCCACAGCCTTTGAAGCACGTACCATTGCCAGAAGTGAAATCAGAACCCCACCCTACACTTCAGTGTCATGCAAATGTAGTTTGTATGGACACTGCAAAAGGGTAACTTGTGTCAATGTGTTTCATGTAAACTTCTCTAAAATGTTGATACATGACTATTGTAGTGGAGGACGTAGCATGTTTTTTGGATATGGTATTCTAAATAGTTGAGACTTTTAAGAATGTATGAATGTAAATGAGATTTCAAATAATGAGCACTTCTGAAAAAATGTTGTCATTCCCAATCCCTTAGTGCCTGCCCATTTTTTAAGTTTCACTCTGAAAAAAAACCTAGTTTATTTTTATATTTTTGTTACTGTACAGATTGTACATCTAACCCTTTTAATCTGTGGATTTAATTAATAGTGTATAAAGTACTTGGCAAAGTAAGTATCAATCTCTTCATGCATAGCACCAGAGTGTTATCTCTGAATAAAATGACAGACTACATCTTAAATGATGTTTCAAAAACAGAACAAAACCTGATATAAACAAGTATTAAATATACAAGATCTCTCACGATTCCCAGAAAATTGAACGATTATTTGTATTGCTGATGGGAGTGCTGAAAAGTATAACATCTCAAAGAAGGGAATCCTTTGTTGTTCAAAGTCTATGTTTCAGGAATCCCTAAAAAGCATGCTGTCCACCAATTACTCAAAGAAGAACAACTGATTAGATGCACAAGTTATGGACCTATGTGAAGCTACAAAAGTTGTAAGGATAAATGCTGTAAAAATGGTAAATCACGTGGTAGGATAAGAGTGCTGTTCAGTCACATCTATCTATTCCACTTTTTTATTAGTGAACTGGTAGAGAGAATTCATTTCTCTGGTACCTCAACTTCAGAAGGTACCAGTTAAAGGGTTAGAATGGTGAGCAGCAAGCAGGAAGAGCCAGCAGTAAATTAATGAAGTAGAGTCAAGAGAAGTAGACTAACTGAGAAAATGTTAGGAAACAGGAATATATTAGAAAAAAACTAGTAGTTTGAAAGTTTAATAGTGGTGAGGAAACTTGATTTGAGTGGTATATACAGACAAAGAGCTGTAAAAGAACTACTGTAACCCCTGTTATTTTCCTTCAACACAGACATTTCCTTACACACAATTAAAGTAGATTTGGGGGATTAAGAAATAAATGTCTCAGAGCCTGTGGGAATAGAGTTGTTAAATCTAGTGTCTTGGCCACGTTCCAGTTTGGATATTGCCCCATTTTTTTTAAAGTTGCGTATGGTAACTGTCTGTATTTCTTGTCCTAAACTGACAAGTAGCCTTGCTTTATTTTGTCAGACAGCTGCTTATTCTTAAGCAGTTTGTAAGTCTTTGGTGTAAAAGATGGTATATCCAAGGGTCTGGATCAAATAGATTGCTTGGAATTGCCAAAAGGGAGATTTACATGGCAAAAGTTGCAAAGGTAAATTCTTCTCAGAGTTCCTGCTGCAATGTGTGTGTGGAGAGCGGGGAAAGGAATATATTCCATGCATTTGAATGAGCTTCTGGCAGTAGAACTTCTATTTTGATTCTTATTGCAATTGGTGAACTTCTCTTTGAGACAAAGCAAGGGATTTGGAGTCCTTTTCATGAGTTAAAAGGTGGCGTTTGCATATATTCTATTGTAAGAGTGGATTTTGATACAGCTACTTACATCCACTCAGCAGTATAAGAATTCTGTGTTTATATAACTTAATCAATTTAAAAAAAAAGAAAGAAAATAGAAAAAAACTCAATGCTGAGGCAGAACACTAGCCTCCTTAAGTCTTTTCCTGGGCAGTGAGCTGGGTAATGAATTGTGATATCATCTTTGCAATTCTCATTAACGAGAAATTAATCTTTCCCTTAGGAAATAAGACCTGCTAGATGTCATTAGTCAAAGTTTATAGCATTGCTTGCCAGGACAAATACTGTCCTGGCTATACTTGCACAAGCACAAACAGACATCTTGGCTTCTGGGACTCCTTGGCCAGTGCAATAAAATATAGTTATAATCTCAGTAACTAAAAGGGAGGAAATGGAGTCATAAAATAATTACCTCCTTTCTGTTTGTGCCCAAGGCCCTTTCATAGTTTATTTCCTATCTGTATTTAGCACTGTTTCCACTATGATGTTTTTCAGACTAATTATTCTTTCTCTTGGTCTTACTTGCTTTTACTTTTCTGAAGAATTGAAAAAATATCATCCTACCAAGAATGCTGTTATAAACTACTTTCATTGTAGCTTTTGTCCTTGCCTAATAGCTTTCTCTTCTGCTTCATTCCATTTAAGGTTGATGAGTGTTATAATGAATAGTTTTGAGGGTTATTGGGTGAAGGTAAAGTTCAGGCAGGTTGACTTCTGAATGACCCTCAGTGACAGTTGTAAATGGGGCAAACATTTCTAGTTAGGAACTCAGGCTTACAATGGCTCGCTTCTCCGTTTAGGAGGCTGTGGAGGGAGGAAGGGTCTTTACTAGCTCAAACATTTTGCTGCTAAGCAACTTGCAGTTCACATGCTAGTGGTTAATTTTAATAGACAGGTTGTGACATTATTCCAAAAGAAATAAAAATAACATTTTCACAGCCTGAGGTGATATAAGAAGCCTTACAGTAACAGAACACTTCATCAATACAATATCGGGGGAAAAACAACTACATGATAACAAAATATATATAGAAGTAAGTGAATTCATACTCATACTCTGAAGTTTATGCTTATTAGGGATATTCTAAGACTTTTTATCATGCCAGCATTACATCATTCTACGGACTAGGTTTATTTAATGTTATAAAAGCATTAGTTAGAATACCATTGCCCCTTGACACGTGACTTCAGAGAGGCATGCAAATGCTAACACCTTCTAAGACTCTGTAAGTAAGTATTTTCTTTTGGTGTTTAAGATGTTGAGGTCTTTTTCATTGAAATAAGCGTCTAAGATAAAAGAGATTATTCCCACCTGATTGTGTTAAACTGGGTGGAAGAATGAGATTCTTTGAAAACTGCATGTGAATATTGAAGCATGTGAATATTGAAGCATCAGTGCTGATGTTTGCCCCAAATTAATGTCAGCAATTTCGTGTGTGTATCGTTTCTAGAGATGAATGCAAAACATCAAGTCCTATGTAATATGAAAAGACATGCAGTGGAAGTACGGATGGAAGTAAGAGTGCACTGTAAAAAATAATATTTTAGCCTGAAGAAGCCCAAATGGATTTAAAAAAAAAATTGCTCTTCAGAAGAAATTCAGTTTTTGAAAATAGATAAAAATATTGTCTTTTAACAATGTAATAATTTTATGGTCTTATTTTATGGCAGAGGTAGGGTTGTTTGCATGCCCTAAACAATTACTTTGATGCCTATGTATATATAAATTTCTTTTAACTGTTTTTCTAAAAGGTGTGATGCCATTGCAGTTATTTAATCCTGAACTTGACTCCAACTTAGTGTAGCCTTCGTCTGAAGCCATTGTTTAGTGATTATTTTGATAATGTACACAATCTATTTGCAGAGAGAAATACAAGCACATGAAATTATCAAAATTGGGTCAGAATAACAACCTTTATTTTGCTGTATGAATTAATGAGTAATATAGGAATATTTGTGGGAGCTGTGTAATTACCTGTTCCATTACCAGAAGACTGCACCATTATCTGTATTGATGTGGACATGAGTACACAGGCAATATAGTTAAGAAACACACGCTATTTTTGTGATCTAAGTTACTGAGGAGGTGATGCATGCAAGTCATAAGGGAACAATTGCCATGACTTGTTTTCTCAGCCAACTGCATGCTGTTTGGCAAGTTAGCAGGGGAGAATTACATGGGTTATATATAATGGAATGTCTGAACAGCTGCTGTGGTGAGAGCAGTCAACAGTTTTGTCAGCTTTTAAGTAATTAGCCCAGCAGGAAATCCATTCCCAGGTGCCTCCTGGAAAGAACCAAGTTTGGTGAGGCAATGACAGGTAAGAAAATGAGAGCGGAGATGTGTACAAGCATCTCTCTCTTTTTATAGAACAACAAACACTTTCCTGAAATTTATGGGGTTGAGGCATAGAAACAGAAATACTGTTTCAGTCCATTTATCTAATCTAGATCCAAAGTCTATCTCCAGAAGGATCTGACTGGTCATAAGCAGGTGGTCAAGGAAAAGTATGGACAGAGCAGGCATATGGCTTCCTATTATGCTCTCAGATTCAACTGATTTCAGCTCAGGGGTTTCTGTACTCCCAGATGCCTTCTCTCCTTAATCACTCCAGTGCAGAACTCTTCCAGGTGGCCATACAAGCTTCTCATGAACCTTGTCAAATCTTTACAACCACAATGTCCTTTGGCAAGGAGTTCCACAGCTCTGCTGCCCATTGCTTAAAAAAACACTTGCCTTTCTTTGCTCCAAACTTGTACCCTCCTTGTTTCAGCCAATCGTTCCTTCTCTTTTCACTGGAAGAGATTAAGAACTGTCCGCTCCTATGCCTTCTCTTCCTTATACACAAGTATATGTATACCACCCATACTCACACTTTTCCCAAGCTGTGTCTTTTCAATGGTGATGTAATCCAGCCTATTTGAATTTTACACACACACACACACAAGTAATTTCATATACTTTTTATTTGCTTTGCCATTCTTTGAAACTAGTTACTGAATGAAATTGCATTTGATTGGGTAAGTGGGGTGATCACAATCTAATCTTTGCTTGCTTTATGTTAACTAGCTTATATAGGCCATAATAGATGAAACAAGAAAGAAATATATGATGGATGATCTTTTTGGTGATTAGTTACAGAGGAATTCAAGAAAGTAAATGAATCCAAATGCCTAAAGGTAATATCTTGCTTTTAGTTCAAGTCAATGCACTGTATAGGACCTCCTTTTCATAGCACCACAGTGGTAAAGTAGTAATATTTTAAGTATTCAGGTGTCTAACTGCTGGAGAGGGACTTTCTCTTATATTTTGAACACATTATTACTTACTACACCTAGCCCTTTTTGTTACACAAAATAAAACTACATAAAATTTTCACTGGAAGCTTTAAATGAAGCATTACTTTAATGTTGTTTCACACTTGATTTTATTTTCAGTAAAACCAATATATCTCTATACCAAATACTAAAATACAACTGTCATTGCAAAGTCATTTTATAGGTGCCCTTAAATAGAATTTCTTGACTTAATATTGGCTCACCCACTGAAAATATCCTGAAAGAAACAAAAGTTTAGGTACCAGAACTAGTGACTGTATTTTGTGACTTACCATTTAGACTGTTTATTTATGGATTGGTGTTATTGCAATTAATTTTTAATACTTCAGGCTTGTGTGGCTATTCTTATATACCAACAAATGTACTTACACCATCAAGCATGCATTAACATTATTGTAAGAGTGATCTGAGGACAAATACTGATATATTTTTACTCCCACTGCAATACTGAGAATGGAGAACCACTCATTGTATGAGAAGACCAAGTTCGACGACATCTAAGGGATTTGAATGTGCATGAACCCATGCGACCTGAAGAAATTCACAGGAGGGTCCTGTGGGAACTGGTAGATGAAGATGCTAAGCCAGTGTCTATTATATTTGAAAAATTGAGGCAGACTGGTGAAGTCCACACTGACTGGAAGAGGGGAAATATAGCTCCCATTTTTAAAAAGGGAAAAAAAGATAACCTGGGAAACTGGGTCAGTTGTCTCACATCTGTGCCTGGCAAGATAACAAAGCAGATCTTCCTGTAAACTATGCCAAGGCAAATGGAAAACAGACAAGTTACAGCATTAGTGGAGAAAGAAAGAGTGACTGACTTTGTCTACCTGGACTTGTGCAAACCATTTGACATTGTTCTGCACATCATCTTTGTCTCTACAATAGAGACACAGATATGACAGGTGGACTACTCAATGGACAAAGAATTGGCCGGAGCTGTGGTCAATGGCTCAATGACCGGGTGGAGCCAATGACAAGTGGTGTCCCTCAGGGGTCTGTACTGGGACCAGTATTATTTAACATTTTTGTTGGTTACATAGACAGTGGAATTCAGTATATCCTCAGCAAGTTTTCTGAGGACACAAAACTGCGTGAGGCATTTGAGATGCGGGATAGAAGGCATGCCATCCAGAGAGACCTTGACAGGCTTGAGAGGTGGGCTGTATGAACTTCATGAAGTTCAACAAGATCAAATGCTAGGTCATGCACCTGTGCTGGGAATATCCCAAACATGGATATAGGCTGGGTGATGAGTGGATTGAGAATGCCCCTGCAGAGAAGAACCTGGGGGTACTGGCAGGTGAAAAAGATGAAAAACAGCATATGGCCTGGCAATGTGTTCTTGCAGCCCAGAAAGTCAACTATATCCTGGGTTGCATCAAAAGAAGTGTGACCTGCCCCTCTGCCCCACTATTGTGAGATCACACCTGGAGTACTCTGTTTAGCTCTGGGGACCTCAACATAAAAAATGCATGGACCTGCTCCAACAGGGCCATGAAGATGGTTGTTGGGATGTAGCACTTCCCCTGCGAGGACAGACTGACAAAGTTGGAGTTATTTAGCCTAGAGAAGAATGGGTTCTGAGAAAGCCTTATAGAACCCTTCCAGTACTTAAAGAGAGCATACAGTAAAGATGGAGAAGGACTCCGTATCAGGAAGTGATGAGAAGTAATGCTTTTATACTGTAAGAGGATTAGATTTCAATAATTTATTGGGAAGAAAATCTTTACAATATGGATGGTGAGACACTAGAAGTTCTGAATGTCCCATCCCTGGAAGTGTTCCAGTCCAGCGCCAATGGGGCTTTGAGAAACCTAATCCAGTGGAAGGTGTCCCTGCCCATGGCAGGTTGGAAGTAAATAATTCCACTTCCAACTCAAATAATTCTATGACTTTACGATTTACCATTCAGGAAAATCATTACTGGTCATCAAACACTTAAATGACATGACCTTGCCAAAGAGTCCAGGTTGAGTGTTCCAGAGGCATTTAGCAAACATTGCTTGTGTTGGCCCATATGAAATATTATTTTATATGAAATAAATATATTTTAAGAATGATCAAACTAATGGAATAAAATCAGTCTAAATCAAACTGATCAGACTAATCAGAATAAAATCAGTTGAAAGTTATGTGTTGTTACACTGAAGAAGTCAGAGGTTAAAACATTATTTGGAGGTAATGAACTTTTGCAGTAATTTCTTAAGTTTCACGGATTTTACATATGAGATGGTCTTATGACACTATTTGTAGGAAAAAAAAAATCAATTTTTGTCAAAGACTTCATGGGGGCATGTACAGAAATCTAAAAGCTGTAAACTGGGCTAGGTGGAATCACTTTGGTGCAATCATGGTTCAAAACAGATTGATTTTTGAGAAAACTGGCATCAAGTTCCCAGACAGATTTCTGTTATTCATTAGACAAAAATCTAAATCAAAAAATGAAGTTGTCAAAACTGAATATTGCAAAACCTAACTTTCTAGTTCCTGTCCCACAGTCGCATCCGTATTTTAAATTGCGTGCATAAGCTGCTTTTATAACGTCAGGGGGGAACTAGATATCTCAGAAACAGATCCAAAACAATCAACATGCTAGAAAAACAGTTTTGGGCCACAGGCTTCAGACACCAGCACTAAACTAGAGGTTGCCTAACAGTCTATAAAACATGCTTTCATACAAATGATGTCTTTATAATTTTGTATTGTGCTATCAGCAATATCTAGTGTAGATATCTAAAAACATTATGGCATGTAAATTCACTCTATGTATCAAATCAGAAGTAAATACACTGCTCAGTTTTTAAATAACAAGAAAAACATATATAGCCCTTAGCTAATTTTTTGTAGAAAATGGCACATCACTATAAGTCTTGAAGTATTTATGAACAGAAAATAGGGATATTAAATAAGAACACATTACTTTCTACTATGATGTTATTCTATTTGAATGCACATTGCTAAATATCCAGTACAGAAATGAAGCAGAAAGGTTTACAAGTCTCTATATCATTCTTCTGGTCTGGCATTCCTGGCAGAAAAGTAGGAAATGAAATGTCATTACATTCTGTGCATGAGAAGTACTTTAGGACCCTGGAGCCCTGATTTATTATATTCTTTGGGATCTTTATTTTCTTACTAATTTTTCCATTAGCAACTCAGCAGCTTTTGGAGAAACTTTCTTGTGTTATGGCTGTATTGATTGCTGCTTTACATGAAAAATATCCTCTTTTCTGTTACCATCTTAACCTGTTGTGCGAGGCAATGTTCAGCAAGCTATATTTCATTTCTTTCTGCTTTATGTTGTGCCATATTTTACTCACACCCCATTCTCCTATTACGTATCTAATATCTGTTTATTAAATAACCTTGGAACTGTCAGTCTTTGCACCTCAGGCACTCATAAAGTGAATTCAAAGAATTATTGGACTTACAATCTTGTGTTTCAAGGCATAATACTGGGGTCTGTTTCTTTAAAAATAGCTCCAATACAACTCCCTCAGCTTATTTAATGCTAAGGAATCTGGAAGATGCAATCTCTGAGGGTAAACTGGTTGGAGATGCTTGGTGGAAGTTATGAAAAAAAAAAGCAAGCTACTGCTTTGAAAGGAAAAAGAGACCAAACTGTGGGAAAGGGGAAAAGCTAACATCTGACTGCAAATCAGCTAGAAATTTTCTAAAAGGGTTAGATCCTTATTGGTGTGCTTCCTTTCCATTTGTCAGGGGGTTAGATGAGTCTGGGAAAAAAATTACTAGGAGTAATGCCCTGGGCAATAGTGCAATTAGGAAAACTGAGAGCAGGCTGAGTATGCAACCTGCAATTATAAAAATAAAAAAAATCATGAAGATCCAGAAAGCGCTTACTGAGGTAGATGTTTTGGGGAAAATCCTTGACATGTGAGTATGTAGAACACTTGGAATTCTTCATAGAAATACAAAATATATTTTAACATTTTCCTCAGGGCACAATCCATCAGGAGAAAATACCAAGCCTGTGGAGGTGCTACTGAGCAGAACTAATTCACGATTCTAGGCATGAGAAAGACTAGGATGACCTTTTGAATTTTAACTGAGGTTTTCTTTTCACTGAAAGGGAAAAGTTTTGAAATCAAACAAAATGACTGGAAAGTAAAATGCACCTGAAGGTTATATGTGAAATCACTGAAAAAGGCCACTATTAAAGATGAGGAGTTAAAAAGAAATGTTATGTGAAGATACAGTTCATTATATGATATCCAGGTGCCTTAGCTAGATGTGTCAGTAGATGTCAGAAGTTTGGTGTCACTTGGCCCATATTGCTGATATTGTGGGATTAGTGGGATTGTTTTAAAAAATAAATGAAAATTACGTGCATATAACATTATAGTTCAAAACATTGAGAATTTTCAAAAGCTTAATGTTTTTTTTCCAACTTCTAGACAGAAGCAGTGAAGACAGTAAAGAGCTTCTTTCTCTTACATGCAGTCAGCATTTCAAACTTTTACTTAACCTAGACCCAGATGACCATTTGACAAAACGTTTGAACATAAATGAACTTAAAACCCACAAACCCCATACTCTACAGATGTGGCATATGTGGTCTCAAGATCAGTGCTATGTGCCAGGAATCCACATATACTCACAAGGATATCTTTTAGCCACAATTTAAAAAAAGATGTGAAGATATTGGATATATCCAGAAGAGTGAAACAAAGCTGGTGAGCTGGAAGGCATTTCTGTAAGTAGTAGTTGAGAACACAGCATTTGTCTAGTTTGAAGAGAAGCAGACTAAGGGGCAGCCTCAATGCTCTCCGCAGCTTCCAGAGAAGGTAAAGTGGATAGGGAGGCACTGATCTCCTGGTATCCGGTAATGAGATACATGGCAATGATTCAAAGCTACATCAGGGGAGGTTCAACTTGGTATTAGGAAACATTTCTTTACTGAGAGGGTGGTCAACCACAAGAAGAAGCCTCCTAGAGAGGTGATCAATGCCCCATGCGTATCAGTGTTTGAAATGCCCTTGGACAATGTCCTTAATAATATACTTTCACTTTAGGACAACTGAAGTATTCTGTTCTGGGCTATTCTAATCTAATCTCTTTGTACAGTTTGAGGATTTGTTCCAAACTTTCCATTTACTTTGGATCCATAAAAGTGGTCACACATGATCTTTACAGAATTAAATTTATTTATTCTTAATTTATTCTTTCTTTTGTGAAAGACATAAGATGCAGGATGCAGTATCAAACCATTACCCCTCCACTGTCCAGCTGCAGAGGGGACTGATAGAGAGGCTTTGATGGATGCCCAGGATTCAGCCAGCATCAACTCAGTACACTTAGGTTTGGTCCAGAAAAGTAGTGCATAGTGCTTTACTCAGTTTTTGTGGCTAGGCTTGCATGGGATAGAAGCATGGTTAAGGGCAGACTGCATCGGAGGGAGTTACATGTCCAAATAAATAATTTCAGACTTCTACGGAGTTTAGGTATCTGCTGGACAGAAATAAAACCTTTTAGTTTTGGCTTTTAAGCCTTTCTCACTGTACGATCTGCACCTGCTGCACTTGATTATTGTGCCGTCTTGCCAAGATTTTTCTTCAGCTTGATAGTGTCTTTAGAAAATTAGAAGTTCCTTAGAAAGATACTGATATAATTGAATTCAGATTTTTTTTGGCAAAATCCCTCACTGCATGACTTTAGGAAAACTTGCAGTCATGAGATAAAAGTGAAGCTGAGTAGTTGTTTCAAAAGTAGAAAATGAAGAATATAGTTAAATAATCTTATCTTTCTCTGAGTGGGGCTTATAATGAGATTTTTGCTTAGGAAACTTTATTTAGACCCCAGAAACCTGCAGTTTCTTTATTCTATGGTATGCAATATAAAAACTGGCATTTTTATTGCTCCTAAATCACAGAGTCTGGAATTGCTAGATCTAGGTGGAAGGCATGACCCAAGGTAAGAATAAGCACATTTCAGTATTCCTAGCCCTGGGACAGACCAACCAGAAACCCAAGAAATGCTTTCTTTAGAAACTTGATTTGTATTTATTAAGCTTTATGACAAAACTTGAAAGTAATTCTTTTGGTCTAGTGCACACAGAGAAATTGTTTTTTTGCAAGATTGGCACTTCAGAACTGCTTTTACTGCAACTACATTGAAATTAAAAAGTGCTTGTTTTTTGCCTAATACATTAAAAGCAGTGATAGATACTGTATGTTAAACAAGATTCAGTATGCAGAAAAAACTGGCTGAGAAGAAAAAGCAGCTCATCTTTCACCTATCAGTGAAAATATGTAGTACATTGCTGAATGCCAATTTTTTTTTTTCGAATTTTCAGACTCTTCAAATTTTTCTTTTTATACAACTTTGTTTGACAAGAAAATCACAAATTTTTAAACTTGCCTTTCAGCACAGTCCTTGTGAGACATAATGATGTGATAGTTTACAGAACACCCCATCGCAGAGCAGAGATAACAACGTGCTTCTGTCTGTGCACGTTCATCACCTCATGAACAGAGTTCTGCCTGACTATTTATTCAGGCAAAAGCTATAGGACATCTTGGCTCAGAATGAGACTGCAAGACAAAAGACACAGGAGAAGCTGTTAAGAAGCTGTTTTTCTTCCCATATATAAAAAAAAGTAGTTGAGTGGAAGTTAAGAGATCTGCTTCCTGGAAATTATTTTTCTTCTTCTCTAGTTCTGTAATTTCATGTTTAAATATCACATTCCTTCTATGTTAGAAAGACATATGTGCATACTTCTGTTCATCTTCACCTGAAAATATATCTGCATTCTGAAACATATGCTCTTTTTTAATTTGCAAATATGTTTTCAGCTATGTCACAGGCTGTCTACCCAGCTATATGGCTGCACTGTCACAATGTTTGTTCCACTAGAAAAGGTTAAATTTTCCTTTTATTTTTTTTATTTCCTCTCATTTTCACAATGGAAAACACCTGCTGAAATTTTGTGCTGAAGAAAAAGACATGAACCTTCAGGAAAAAAAAAAGCAAAAGCACAGTTTTCTGGCTCTTTTGACCTCCATAAACATGAGAAGCATTACAGCTGAAGCCTGGAAAAGTCATCATAAGTTTCGTAATAAATGCAGTACAAGTGTGCAGCCTGCAGGCAAATAAAGGTGAATTGGTATCAGAAAATGATTGCATAAGGGGAATGAATCTCTAGTTATTGAAATAAATTCATCCACTGGTGAATGGCTAGTCCAAGTTTATACAAGGGTAAGAAATGTGTATATGGGATGGAAAAGGGAGGAAGATTGGATGAAAAACAACGATAAAAATGAAAAAAAATTAGCTACCTTTGTAATTCATTGAAAAGCTACATTTTTTATTTTAATCAGTCTCTTCTCTTTCCTCTTTCTAACCCCATTCCAGTCAGTGAATAAAAAATACTGACATGCTTGATAAAAAGTGCATGTGAATATGCCCTGACAAATGTAGTCATGGTGAATGATAAGATAACTCAAGTTGCTTGCAAGAACATAACTTTTGGATGTTGACATTTTCTCCTGGTTACAGTCACTTCATTCAGAAACTTACAGCTGTGTTTACTCCACTGGTTTGGGGCATGTCAGGATAATGTGAGTATATAATTTTCAACTATAACATGATGTTAATAATATTGCCAGTTCTACAGTCTTCCTAGTTTTCTCTCCTTCATTTTCTATCACCTTTTCAAATTATTTAATTACTGGAAAGCTTCTGAAGCTATCTTTAAGTAAAGAATATGTTTAAACAATTTAAATGAATTAGAGTAATTTAAAAAAAAAATCTCCCTCCATTTGACCCCCATTCAAATACTAGAAGCTACAGCTTTAACCATGGTATCTCTGCAAGATACATCATGAGACTTTTGCTTACTTGCTCAACTGTTATGGCTTGTGGTAATTTGCTTTGTTTGCTAATTTTCTGTTAGCTTTATCAACTAAAACACTATTTGCACATGACGGTTTTTCCCAATTACAAAGGTTCCTTGGGAAATATAGAGAGCTAGAAAACAAAAATGTGCATTAGAAGCCAATGTGTGAACCAGGGAATCAGCTGGCCATCAGAGAGATGCAAGCAAAAAGGAAATTTTTGGAGCTCATAAGGATGCTTCTCTCTGGAATTTGTTCCTCACTCCTGTGCAAATTAATTTCAGCTTAATGACCCTCAGAGATGCTGGAAGACTCTTTTGTTTGATGAGTTTGTCCTTTGAGAGACATTAGAAAAAAAAAAGAGAAACAGTTACCCTGAGGTCATTCAGCATTTGGCAAGGTTTGCATAGACTTGCTAAGTCCTGCTTGTTCGAATGAAGTGAAGCTACAACTTTTCTCCTAGTCTTTAAGGAAGGGGAGATGATAGGACAGCAGAAACAAAATAAACCCTCATGGCATTCTTTCATTTGGTTGGTGCAAACAATCACAGTTTCTTTAACATTTTATGAAAGTCTTTTCCATGTGACTTAAATCAATGTGTCATGTGATTTGTATGAGTCTAATTAGGATATCATTGGCTGAGCAGAATTAGAGTGTAGGTTTCATGATTTGACTCCAAATTTCTATTCTGAGAATCTATGAATTCATCTAAATAAAAGCACAGCAGTCAAGTGTCTTCTTACACTTTTGTGTAATGGCATTCCTTTGTATGGCGTAGTACTAGTTCAGAGTTATTCTTTATTTACACTCATACCATGAGAACACAGCCAGAACACCTCTGTCACCAGTTCCTAAATGCAAAACTGTATCCCCATACTGTGCTGTTTTTACGTAGGTGTGATTTTGAAGATACAGCAAGTACGACAACTGGCGAACCTTAGCTAGGATAGAGTCTTTAACTGGAAAAAACACTGTCAAAACAAGATGTGTGAAATCCATAAACAATTCTAATTTTAACAGGTATTTGATAATAAAGTTGGCTATGAGGCATAAACACACAAATTCCGTGTATATGGAAAACCGAAGCATGAAATGATTTCACAGGGTAAAGCATAAGACGTAGATGTTCTTTACTGTAAAATAAGTGGTGACAATGTTGGCAAAAAGTGAAAAACAATATTTTTATGAGAAAGGAAGCACTGATCTAGGAATATCTTTCAACATTATAGTTGGGGTGAAGCCAGATGAAGCAAACTTTGCTAATAGAATGTGTGTCCTTGAATGCTACAGCACATTTAGGTAGGCCTATTGTCATTTTTCTGGACTGCATATGAAGCTTTTGGATGGTCTCAAATTGGAAAAGAAAGTAAAGGTTGTTTAATTAAACAAACCTTTTTTAATTTTTTTTTTTTTTAAGGAAGAAATTTTTAATTTTTAAATTTTTTTAATTTAGAGGTTTTGGAGTTTGCGGGCTTTGGGGTTTCTTAAAATTATTTTTGCTGCTGTTTGATAAAATCTGTTTCTTTTTTCACCCATCCTTAATAATGAGACAATGTTTAAAATATTCCCAGGTCAGCCTATCATCAAGAATGCAATATGTAACATTTCCAATGCCATTTTCAAGGCTCTGCAGCACCAATAGCCTTGACTGTTCATTTCCAGTTCCCCCCAGAGCTCCTGCCGTGCTACCCACAGCCCAGGACCCCATGTCACCCACTACCAGTGCCATCAGCCACTCCCACAGCCCTGCCCTGCCCAGCCACAACCCTGCTGAGCCTGGCCCACCCACAGGCCCACATCCAGCCGGGTCTTGGTCTATCCTTGTCCCCAAGAAGAAGCCTGCTGGCCCGCTGTTCCTGGGCAGCGGAATGAGACAGGACCTGGATGCCAGGCTCTGACCTGATGGAAGCCCAGCAGACTTCCAGCCACTCCTGACCCTGGCCTACAGGGAGCTGTGTGTCCCTCTCAGCATCCAGACAGACACTTCTGGGACTTTATAGCTCCAGGAGACTAGTTAAACCAGACCTTGGTATAACTTCTAGTAGGAAAAGAGGTGTGCAGTGTCTAGACTTCCATCATGAAAGTGTCGACTCAGAAATTCTGGATGTTAGTAGCCCTATCTGAAGTCTTACCTTACTTTCTTTCATCTTTCACAAGTCCCTTCTTATTTTTTAAATTCTCAGTTCTGTTATTCAATTATGTTAGTGTAGTGGTTTGATCACATCTATTTCACTCTGTGAGATAAGGATTAGAAGAAAAGCAAAGCAAGCGTAAAACTTTAAAAAATATAAAGAAGATTATTACTAACAGAGTTAAAAGTAACAAGAAATAAACAGAAGATTAAGCAAAACCTTCTTCCCTCCAGCACCCCCCAGGCAAAAACCCCTTCCCCCCGCTCCCTTTTCTCCCTCCAGCACTCCCCCCTCCTTTTACCACCTTGCACAAAGCGTAACAATTTTGGTCAGTGTTGCAGTCCTTAAAAGTTTCTTTCTTATGCTTAGGGAAAAAGGGTTCCCTTCTGCTATGCCGTGGAAATCCTTCACAACTCAGTAGTCTGCCCGGAAACCATCTACTGGAGTGAAATATCTCTCCCATGACAATTCCACAGTATATTCATACTGCAATCATGGGCCATCACATGGGGTTACAAGTCCTTTTAAAGATGAATTCTTCCAGCCCAAACACAAAGGTTCTCTGCTTCCAGTCTCTTTTAAACATGAATTATTCTGGCTTAAACACAAGGGCTTCTCTGCTTCTTCACAAACCTCTAAAAGCTGCTTCACAACTGCATGGCCTGGCATAGGCCTTCTCTTACATCTTCACAGGCTGCAACATAAATTCTCACAGGTATGGATTTTCATCTCCCCATACTTTAAAATGATTTAAAGAGTTCAGTCCTCCGCAGCTGCTAGAAGGGGTTTTAAGATTGGTGCCGGAACGCACACACCCTTTTCTCCTGCCGCCATCTCAGCGTCGTCTCATGTGACTGACTTTCTCTTTCTCCTGACCGTGCAGCCTCCATGTTCTTCTCCCTCACGTCTTTCCCCACGGGCTGCGCTGATGTTCAGTTCGGTGCGAGCTGCGCAGGCTGGAAAAGGAGGCTCCGCTGGTCCCGCTGGGTCTGCGCGGGCTGCATGAGGGGGAGAGAGGAGGCTCCCCCGGGGCTGCATGAAGGGGGAGGGGAGGCCCCTCCTGATTTCTCCAGAAGCTGAGCCGGATGGATTCGGCTAAGGGCAGTCCATAGCCAATAGTCCCGGAGGCCGCCCATGGCTTGGAGGCCCCCCCTTCTCCCTCTGGAGACCGGGAACAAGAGAAAACGTCCTGCCCTTGCACGGGGTTTAAATATGCGAAATTCGCAAAAGCGCATTGGCTTAAAAGCTTGTCAATCAACTCAGTTTCAGCCCATTACAGTTAGGCAGTTATGTTTTATACTACACTTGTGAAAAAAAAAAGGTTTGGCAGGGGAGAGGAAGGACAAAAATAGACGGTTAAATTATTCCAAAACAATTATTTCAAAATTACATTAAAGCTATTATTTCTTCATAACTTATACTGAGACTAAGAGTTATAAATATTTATAAAATATTTATAAAAATATTATATGTCTTTAACTTCAAGTAAATGTTCTAAACTTCAAGTAAAGTATAAAGAGACAGTCATTGTACAATTCAGAAGTTTCTTTCTTTTTTTTTTCCTCAGTATTTCCTCTGGGAGGAAAAAAAAAAAAATAAAAAAGGAACAGAGAGTCTTGATTTCTTCCTGAAATTTCCAACAGATCCAACAAGAACAGAAAAGACTTTAATTTTTACCAGAGACCTCTGGGAATTTTAGTCCTGGACACAGGAAATAAGCTTCATAGTTTGGTCAAAATGTCTGTCACTTACAGTCACAGAAATTGTAACCGGAATTAACCTCGAGAGTCACATAACTGATTCCTTCACTTTCAAATTAACTCTGTCCAAACTGTTCCCACCAAATATTTGTCAAATCTGTCCTTAGGAATCTCCTAGAATGGAAATGTGTTCGGTTTTTTTTCCCCTGTGGACACCAAAAATAAATTATTCCCTTCTACTTTGCAACAACAACCCTTTTTCATACAAAGACTATGCCCTTAGTCTTCTACAGACTAAACAGTGCTCATACCTACAATCATTCTTTGTGGGTCATGTTTCCCGTACTTCTGCACGTTTTTTGTCACATGTTCTCTGGTTTATGACCAAAGCTGAACTTTTTTTTTCCTTTCAGTCTTACAAGCAACACTCCTGTTTATACATCTCAGCACTTGTCCCCCTTTCTGCTGGACTTTGACAACTGATTTATATTCAGATTAGAAACTTTCAAAGACACACTGAAGAACCCTGATCAAAACTGTCTGTCATTATGATGGTTAACCTCTGATTTAGTCAGTGTGTACAGTCTTCTAGCAAGACTTGCTCCTACTCTATCACTTTTTTTTGCTTTGTGCCAGGTGTCCTAAGTGTTATTGTAAGGTCATCTGAGCCAATGCTAAAGTTAGAAAGAAAGAGTGAGTTATACTCCTTGAAACCCGTTTTTTGCTTTTCCAAATTGCATTGCTCCAAAGTGATTTGTTCTTAACACTATCTTTGATTTTTCCAAAGGCTGTGGATAGATCTGTTGGTGTACGCTTCTGGGCACAAAGATTGGGCTACATAATCAGGAAGCTTCTTCCCTCTTTCTGTCTGTCTCTTGTCTGTCTTTTTGTGTGTGTGTCTGTTGCAGCGGGCGGAGGTGGTAAGGTACCACAACCTTCCGAAAGCGTCTCCAGTTGGGGAGTCGCTCGGCGGTGCCACACACACACACACTCGACATTCACACCGGATAGCTGTACGAGAAAGCTGACGACACAGAGACAGGAAGGGTCTTCGTATGGGGTTCCACGAGGAGGTTTATGGCAGCCACATGCATGAAACAGTCCAGAGACGAAGACAAAAACTGAGGGAGGGTCCAGGGTTTTATAGGGGGTAGGCAGGGGCGGAGAGAGAGCATGAAGGCCAATGATCTGAGGGCGCAAGCGTGATACACAGGCGGGGCTAAGGTAGAGGAGCCAATAGGGAAATGGCGGGGGAGTGGCTGAGGTGCAGGGGCAAATGGGAGAGGAGAGAAGGCAGAACATTCTGGATCAGGGACATATAGGGTAGAAAGGGGCAGGAAGGCCAACGGGCCAACCAGGGAAACAGAACTGGGGTACATTAACATAATAGAACAGGGAATCCTGGGGGAAGCCTTTTTGGTCCCCCTGACCTGGGGCATTCTTCAGGGCCTGTCCCTCCAAGGGATCCCATCGGCCTCTTGTCTGGTAGGCCCACCGGCCTCCACATGTGTCTCTGTGTGTCTCTTTCTGTCTCTGTCTCTCTGTTCTTCCTCTTCTGCCTTGGAAATCCAACTGTCCTTCAAGAGTTCTCAAAGTTAATAGTGAATAGTTGACATTCCTTTGAAAAATTCTTACTTCCTCCGGGTGAATTTCATTGCATTTAGGAGTTTGAAGTGATCCAGTTATTAGTGTATGAACACTAGTGTTAAAAATGAGGCGTGGTGAATGCCTCCACAACTCATCTGAATATTTTGCATAACTCTTGGATAATCTTGAATCTTAGCAGAAGTTGGGAACCAAGGTGAGATTTTGCAACCTCAGAAAATCTTTCCTTCTTCAGTGAGCACATAAGAGGCACAGGAAACTTGAGGTCGCTAGATTCACAATGCAGTGGAAGCAAGCAGTGGGAACATCTGAGAGGAATGGTACTGCTCATCAACCAGCTTGCCTCTGGGGTGCAATTTCACAATTAGCTTCAGTCCTTTTAAACCACACTGATGTGGAAAGAGAAAATTCAGCCCTGCCCCTGTGTGTCTTTCGGAAGCAAAGGCAAGAAAATGTTCAATGAAGCCCTCTCTCCTCCTCCCTTCCTGTTAGGGACTGGTAAGACAGACAGCTACATGCTATCACACCTGAATACATTAAAGCTCACGTATTAACTCAGCAGCATGAGGATGGCTGATGTACTCACTTCTACATAAAGCTTTCTGGAAATGAAATACAATTAGCTGCTAGAGGAGAAGGTCATGACTTAGTTGTCACATGAAATATCAGAGAATGCCCGCTTAGTTAACAGATATGCTCTCCAGATTTAATTTGTTTTGTGTTCAATCTATTAAATCATGTACACGATGATGTGTGCATTTGAAGGGTGATGAAACCTATGTCTGGTATGGATTTGTGACAAGAAAAAGCAGAGATGAAGTATTAATTCCTTTTTGTGTGTATCAGAATATGTGATAACACCAGAATATGTGCTAGAAAGGCCAAAGTATTTACCTTTTTTGAAATGGAAGTACCGGTACATGTACTTGGGCCACTCAAGTGGAAAGCAGCTTTGCAGAAAAAGACAAGGGAGTCCTATTTAACACTAAGTGGAAAACAAACATGCATTGTACACTTATGGCAAAGAAGGCCAGTGGTATCCAGGGCTGGATTAGGCAAAGGACTGCCAGCAGGTCAAGGGAGATGGCCCTTCCCCTCAGGGGTTACTCAGCAGTGGTGGGGCCACACCTAGAGTCCTGTGTCCAGTTCTGGGCTCCCAGTACAGAGAAGTATGGCCCAATGGAAAGGGTCCAGTGAAGCGCCACAAAGATGACAAAGACTTCCTGTGAGGAGAGGCTGGAAGACCTGTGACTATTTACCCTACAGAGAAAAAGGCTCAGGGGGATTTTCTCAATATACAGTAGTACCTGGAGGAAGAATATAAAGAAGGCAGAGTGAGGCTCTTCTTGGTGGTTCTCAGTATCAGGACAAGAGACAATGGTCACAGAACAAAATGCAAGTGGTTTCATCTGAACAGTAGAAAACAACTTTTTACTCTGAGAGTGATCAGTTACTGGCACAGATTGCCTAAACAGGTTGTAGAGTCTCCATCCGTGATGTATTTTCTTGTATGTACCAATATGAAGAAAACAAAAAACATGAAACTACAGGAATGGTTTGTGAAGAGTAAGTTACTCTACAGTAACTCAGTGACTAATTAATTTTGGGCTTCCGCTGTTGAAAGTTAGCTTTCAATAAAGAGACCCTAATATTTCATGCACAGCTTTTGAAATAGTTCAGCTCAATTTCCACTTATTTGAATAAATTATAGCAAGTACTCAAATGCCATCTCAGATATTTGGCTAGGTTTATTTGGAAGCACAGATTCACAAATATGTCAAGTGTTCATCAATCCAAACACGAATGGATAGTGGAACACTGCAGCTCAGCTTAGGAGAAGTGATGATGAGGTTTTTTCACCACTGTTTTAAGTTCTGCTGTCTGCTGTGCTGTTTGCACGGTAGGTCCACTAGATGGCATGCTGTGCTTCAAAATAGCCAATTTTACACTGTTTATGTAACAACATTTTAGTAACTTTTATGATAAATACCCTTCTCTTTAAAGATTTAGAGCAGCAGAAAGAAGACAGACACACATACTATAACCAGCCATTAATGAATCAGATGTAGCAACCATGGAGCTGTCACTATTGCTTAAATTTGCACAGATACACAGGTGCAGAATGATTGTAACTGTACCACTTTAGTACTGAGAAAGTGTCACTGCACTCAGTAAGGTAGGAATTATACCAATCTGATGCTGCAGTAATTCCAAAAATTTCTTAGTAAAGTTCTTACACTGGCTGGTTTAGACTTCATTAATTTATCATTAAGTAAAAATTGCATCTAAGAAACAACAAACATGAAATCCCTCTAATCAAGCTACATTGAACATGCATTCATTACCGTATCTCTGAACTCCTCAAATTATGTCCCATTTTTTTTTTATTCTATGATACAAAATTAAGAGCTAGTAAATTTTTTTTTTAAGCTGTTAGTTAAATCAAGATGAAAGTTTGCTTTCCTAGTACATCTAAATGCAAAAATTTGTTTTCTTATAACTTTGAAGCCACAATTACTACTTTTTAAAAGTTTGCCATTTAAATAATGTAGTTATATAATTGATGTAAAATATCTAAGATCATTCCTGAGTGGTTACTCTGCAGTCAGGTTCAGTTTGTGTTACAGGTAACAGCCAGAGATAATGGAAGCCCTCATTTGAACAGGAGCACTCATACTGGGAGGATTCTTCAACACAGTGGGGAAGTAACTGAATAAATTATAACACAGAGTGAGGAGGGCAAGGCGAACTGAAACTCTTGAGGTACAAAGACCAGGATCATGAAAGGCTGAAGAGTCATAATAAAGGAAAGTGTAACAACCCAAGAAGAAAGAAAAAGGAAGGGAAGAATATCTAAAGGATATATAAAAATGGAAATGAAGATTCATAGGGAACTTGAAAGGAGAATGCCTAAGGAATGAAAAATTAAAATTTAATTTAGAAACCAAAAAACACCTTTCATAAACTGAACGCGACGTGGTGTGGGGGTTGAGAGCTGACCACATTCACCCGAAAACGGTCCCTGGCATGGGATCAGCCCCGGTGGTGCAGTATAGCACTCTAGCTGGCAGATTTCTCTCGCCCATGCCAGTGGAAGGCACTAAACACACGCTCACACCTTAGCTAGGATAGCTCATGCGTTACCAGAGACAAAGAATCCAGAGGGCACCTCGTGTGGATTTATTCCGAAGCAGACAACACAGCACGGAAGGGAGATCCAAAACACGAAAGAGGGCGAGGCAGACTCAGGCACTCACCTATATGGGGTCACAGAACCAACTCTCCTAGGGCCCAGGGGCGGAACACAGGCGGGACTAAGGCATGGGAGCCAAAGGGGAAATTCTGGGGGAGTGGTGAGGGGGGCAAGGTTTCTCCTTTCATCATAAGTCGGGGGCCGCCCACCATTTGGGGACTTCAGGGATCTTTTGTCCCTCGGGCTTTACCTCAACAATAAACAGCTTAGCTTGAGATAGAGCTATGTCTTCTTCAAGGTTCCTCATAACTTAGATTGTCATCTCAGAGAGGGAGCTTACAACTGATCCTGACATTCTTAAAAGCCACACCTTTCCTTCTGCATTTCCTTTTTTTTTTGGTTATTATGGTACTACATATAATGTCAACATATTTTAGTTCAATTTCACTCATTGAAAGGGCAAATTCAAGGGAAATAAAAAATATGTAACATACTAGGTCTTCTCTATTCAGAGGACATTATTCTTTAAATGAGACTGTTTTGAAGAGTATCTTCTTTAAAAAAAATCAGCGAACCACACCCCTCCCTGCCCACCTCCAAAAAATACCCCACTACTCCACACATGGATTTCTATATGAAGTATAGTTGGTATTCTGGAACAACAACAACAAAATATTGCCTTGCAAATGCAACCAAAACTTGAGGATCTTTGGATGTTTCTTCCTTTCTCTGTACTGCCACAATCAGAAATGGGTACTTGCAAGTTTGATTAAACCATGATCTCATTTTTTATTTCCACTGGCTTCAGTAACTTTACACAGATTGTGTTGAAATTGGCATTTATAGAAGTTTGATTCTGAAGGTGAGATTATATGATTATGATTCTATACCAGATCTAGACAAAAGTAACTAGACTTGAAAATAATTAGTAAATCTATAGAAGTCATCCTTAAGCTTGTGTAGATAAAAATATGGGTTCTGAATGATACTCAGATAAACTGTCTGAAATATGAATTACTTGATACTGCATATGCTTTAGAGATGTAGAACTGTGTTTCTTCTGATCATACCTTTTGTGATTTATGATTTATGATTAGTGGAAATATCTTGTTTTGAAATACAAAAACCCCACTTCTTTCTGCACAACCAGCTAGCTATTCAGATACACGTATTCCTGAACATGAGTTTTAATTTTACCATAAATAACACCACAATATCTTGATGTTTGCGATACTTGTATTTTGGTTTTTGTTTTTGTGAAGAGTTTCTGAGTTCAGTAGCTTGATGGAGGCGCTGCTGCAGCTCCCACTTCCTAGGTCCAGCTAGAAGTGAAGCTGAGCACACCTTCACAATAGGCACACACGCAAACACACATATAGATTCATAAAATCATAGAATCGTAGAATATCCTGAGTTGGAATGGACCCACATGGATCATCAAAGTCTAACCCCTGGCCCTGCACAGGACACACCCAAGAGTCATATCATATAGAATATGCATATTCACACACCTGGCCACAAGGGTTGACAGAGACAGGAGACACAGCACTCACACAAACGTGAATGTCCTCCAGGAATGACACCAACGTCCTCATCATCCTTGTCTCTCTGGCTGATCCAGGCAAAGGCCAGCAACTGACCTCAGACACCCAGCCTACCCTGTAGCTGGCCCTTGGATACTCTAGTTTTCACTTACCTCATACACAGACATGTTCATACACACGCACGTCTGCAAACAGGTTTCTCAATTGACCCCACCAGATCTCACCGGCTCTGCAGAGCAGTCAGAAAATACACATGGAGTTTAATGAGGAAACAGTGTACAGTGGCAAGGTGCATGGATCAGGTGCAAGGCACGGCCTTACAAGCACACTGATCAGCATCTGTCAGCATCTGTCAGCATGACTGACCCCACTTATTGTCATAAATATTGTCATAAATATTCCTCTATTTTCCTATTTCTCTCCAAACCACCTTGATCCCTCCCTTTCTCTCCTTTTTTTTCTTCCCCTAACATTCCATACTAAGTCTAGTGAAATTCAGAAATGCTACTCCCTTGCACTCCAACATTAGCCCTGTAACACTAGGCAGTAATACCACCTAGTCTGCAAGGCCATCTGGAGAGCCACTCCTGCTGACTCACAGTGATGTTTTCTTCCCAGACCATGAGGCTGAGGCTCTCCTGGAACATCTGAGAGCTGATCCAGGGCAGTGATTTGCCTCTTTCATTAGAATATTGCTACTTTTCTTCTGTGATCCTTGTTGTTTGTGGGTTCTTCTTGAACCTTTAATCACATAACAGTTTCAAAATGGTTCTTCTTTCAAGGAAGTAATAAAAAGTATATTAAGACTGTTTAGAACCATATATCCTGTTTTCAGCATATGAAGAATAGCGTGCACTGACTGTATGCATGGGGAAAAAAAAACATTGAACCACAAAAATTTATATATTTTAAAACCTCTGTCTTCTCTTCTATTCAAGTCTTTTGAAATCTGTATTCATTCAGCATTCCAGCCAAAATAGATTTTTATTACAAACACTGACTACAATCTCTTTCAACTATTTCTTAGGTAATAAAATTGTCTACATTCGATTGATAGTAATAGATTCTAATTTAACCATTTAAGAGTGAAGCTGCATTTTCTTTAGACTGCTTTATGGAGTCCAGTATACTTAGCAAGCTCCATCTTTTTATATGCACCATAGTCTCCAGAGTATTTTAGACTTTATGAGATCAGCAGACCTTAAATGTTCACCATCTCCTAGCATTTTATTACACTGGGTCCATTTCCTAAGATGATTTCTCCATTTGCCACTGATCTTGTTGTTCATTGAACAGTAAAGAAGTAGTCTTATTGCACCTCAAAGTGCATAAATGCTTCTTTAGTGATTGCAGAATGGATATCCTTGGTTGAATTGCCAAGGAAATTGAAATTCCACTGGTCAACAGGTCTTTCTCTTAAGTCAAGGGCTTTCCTGCCTCTCTGGAATTGCTTTTCACCTTGATCATGGCACTTCGTATATCTTTCCTCTGAACATCCTCTGTATGCTTCTATATTTCATGATTACTGTTTTCCTGTTTAGGATTTTCTTCTGTTGTTTCCTAACCTCTGTTCTTCTTCCTGCATATATTTGCTCTAAGATTATGACTTGCATAACATATATATATATAACACACTGTATGTAGAAACTACCCTTTTGTCAGATTGCACAGTTATGCTGAACACTTTATGTATCTGTGATGTCGAATGCTTCCTAGTTATTGATTTTAATACCATTTTGATAACAAGAAAAAAAAGAGAGCTCGACAATTAAAAATAAAATTCATTTTACAGGGTCCTAGTTCTGTTCTTCAAAGACAGAAAAATGATGAACACATTAAGTAATTTCCAGGACACTGGACACATTTTTCTCTCATTCTTTTGACAAATAAGTGTGAAGTTAAAGAGCAGAAATTGCTATTGTAAAATTTTGGAAAGAAACATGTTAATTATGAAAAGATAATTTTAGATAATTTTAAATCTATGCTTGAGTTTCTCAAAATTTGGATATTTTAAAGAATAAATCTGCAATATTTAGCTCTCTTTACAAGACAAAATAAAAAAAAGAGAAGGTAGATGCAACTTCATAGATCAGAGTATTTAAAGAGAGCTCTGGCAAACTGAAATTATCTACCCATGGTTAAAGTTGAGTTTTGACTTAAAAATGAATCATCAAAACAGTGTATTTCATGGCTGAAATTTTTATTTCCAGTCAGGAAAAAGCTGTCTCTTGTCTCTTCTAAATACAGAAAAAACTTTCACTATACAAATGACACTTGCTTTACAGATCTTCAAAGGCATCTGACTCTCTCAATATATTCCACAGGGAATTTTATGAAGCTCATTCTCTCACATCAAAATTTTGGCATAACAGATTTCTAAGTTCAGCAGAGTAGAGCACCGCTGACACTGGTATTTTACAGTCTTAAAACTGTTCTTTCTCCAGTACTCTAAAAAGTATACCTTCTAAAAGCCTCAGGGAAAAGAGTGGATTTCTTTTCTGCTATGTAAAATGTTTTTTTTTTTTTTTTTATTGAAAGAAAACAATTTGAATACATGTGGTGTGGCTCAGTTAATTAATTTGTAAGTCATCAGCTTTCTCCAACTGAATTATTTGCACATCAATAGTCTTACCTTTCTTCTGCATAGAATTATTTGACTCCTTAAAAGCATTCTCAGCTGAAAGATAAGGCTGTTTTGACTTTTTTTTTCACAGAATTTTTGCTTAGTCTCTCACCTATTAAGGACATGTTAGCTTTCTCAGAATCACAGGATCATTGGAGATCACCTAGTCCAGCATGCCTGTTCAGACCAAGATTATCTAGTACTGGTTGTTTGGCATCTGCTTCTGATTATCTCCAAGGATGAATGCTCCGTGTCTTTGAACAGTCTTTTCCATCATTTCACCATCACAGAGTAAAAATATTTTTTTTACATTTAAGTAGAATTTCTGTCCTTTGCCTCTTTTTCTGTCCCATCAGGTCCCATGAAGTTGTGTTTACCCAACTTGTTTAAATGTTTGCTATCTTGATCCCTCTGTGCTGAGGTTAAGTCTTTCTTAATTCAGATTTTCCTGTGGGCCTCAGAGGCCTGGGATTCCTGAAGGCTGATATCAAGTGTAACAACTACCCCAGTTTCCTGAAGAAGATTTCATTCACTTCTTCGTGATCAGGCAATCTACAGTAGACACTCACCACAACACTGCCACCATTGGTCTGCTCTATAATCCTGACCCATAAACCCTGAACTAGTTCAGCATTGGCCTCAAGGCATCCACCGATGCATTTCTACTACTCTTTCTCTTTGCCTGCCCTCATCCTAAGGACTCTAGACCTAGATCTTCATTCCTCATCTGGTGACCAAAGTAACTGAGTGGCACCTTTTTTTGTGGCTCCAAGTGCTTTCTTCATATGCATCTCACAGTAACTGATTATAAAACAGCATTATGACTTCCTGTTGGTTTTTTTAAACCTAAATTATCTTTAAAGCACAATTATTCAATACAAACAGTTTTAATGAAACATGACTTTTTATGGTGATGCTTTTCATTTGATGTTCTATGCTTTTCATTTGATTACTAAGAAGGAGAGAGAAAGGAAAAGTCATTCAGTTTGCTTTAGAGAGAACACAAATTCATGAAGACTGCTTTTCAGTGTTTCCCCACAATTAATGAAAGGATGAATAAATAAATAAAAATCCTAGCAAATGACAGCTTAGGATGAAACCACCTTCCTTTTTGTGCATGTTCACACATGTAACATACTTCCTATTATTGTCTATCTGATGAATTGCAGTACTGCCTCTTTATCCTCCTCATGTTTTATTGAGCCAAAACTTTCAGCTGTGAAGAAGATTTCGTAGCAAACAGGATGCATTGTTGTCTGCCAGTATCTCTCACTCTATTACTGCAGCAAGAGTTCATTCTCAAGCAAGTTAATAAAGCTTAAGAGGCTCTCTCCCTTAACTTATTGGTCTTTTAACCAAGTGGAAATATATTATAGATTAATCAGTTCAGGAAGACAATCTTTTTTATTTTGGCAACTACTTCCCTGACTCTAAATTAGCTGAGGTTCATCTGGAAAATTGTCTATCATTTTCATTCAAATCTGAAACTTCTCTTTTGTGTGCTATTACCAGACAGTCCATATGTTGAGATCCCTTTGTTTATCCATAATAACTCATCAGAAAGCTCGTTTTCCACTTAAAAAAAAAACACTTTGAGAATGTGTGCAAGAAAAGTCTGTGACAACTACCAAGTTGGTGGACTATTCTATAGCCTGGAGCAAAGCACGTGGCATACGTGATGTCCACAAACATAAATTCTTAAAAGAGGATGGTCGCTTACTTTCTACAGGCCTTGGCAAGGAGTGCTTCCCATAGGTTCTTCTACCTACTTTCAGGCAAAACTCCATAACACAACACCAAAGATACATTCACTACTCATCTGTCTCCCAGCTGCCTCTTGTGACTGTGCCCCCAGGCAATTTACTGTGAGGTGGCAAACCTGGAAGTACAAGGCTGGGTTATTCTGTTGTCAGTGTCAGGTGGATCATCACTGCAGTCTACCTCTTGAACAGACTCTCCTGGTAAGTCACTCCAGCTGTCATGATCCTTAAGGTTTCATCCTTCCAACCCATGCATACCCAGAACACAAGTTTATAAGATCATAATTTACCTAAAGGAAATTTCTCTTCTTTTGTTATAAAATTTTGCCAACTGGCATCTTGCACCATACGCAACAGGTAAGAGAAGAACCAAACCGAAAAAAAATGGGAATCAATATACTCCTCATGTGAGCTGTCTTTGTCACTCCTTGCTGAACTGTGGCACTTTTGGAAAAAGTGTCATCATTTCTAAAAACTCCTTTCTTGATGAGGAGAAAGCTGATTAGGTCTTATGGATGCACAGGTGTGTACAGGATCAATTCTGTAAAAAAGATAATTGTTCTCATGTTTACCACTGCTGTCCCATATATGTTCTGAAGGTGGCATACTGCTCAGTGAGATACTTATTACTATTCAGATACACTCACTGGTGCTTCAGCTTTGCCATCTGAAGTTGCTACAATCCATAGAGACAGTCTATGAAAAATATGACTATCCCACAGCATGTTTCTTGGCTTTTGACAGGATAAGACATGGATAGGTTTGCTTACAGAGACAATACTGGAGGACTATGCCAAAGGCAGCATATCTTCATTTTTTTTTTCTGCCTATGGAATACATAATTTTGCCTACTGTGAATATGTTGTTTGAGAAAATGATAGTTGAAATGGGCCCAAAGCACGACAGAAAGGGCCATCATTCAACAGCATGGAGAGTGATACCCTAGATATGTATACCTGCCTTTCCTAAACCCGTATTAGCTGGCCTTGATCACCTGGTTGTCCTGTGTCTGACAGAACTCAAGATGGTCTACTCTGTGACCTTTCCTGATACTGAGGTAAGGCTGACAGGCCTGTAGTTCCCCAGATCCTTCTTCCAGCCTTCTTGTAGACAGACATCACATTTTCTAACTTCCAGTCAACTGGGACCTATCCAGTTAGCCAGGACTGCTGGCAAATGATGGAAAGTGGCTCAGCGAGCACTTCAGCCAGTAACCATGTAGACTTGTGCGAGGGGAGTAACCCCATAGACTTGTGTGTCTAAAGAGTGTAGCAGGTTTCTAACAATTCCCGCTTGGATTATGGGAGCTTCACTCAGCTCCCTGTTCCTATGAGAACAACTGGTCTGTTAGAAACTGAGGCAAAGAAAGCATTAGGCACATCTGCCTTTTCCTTTGGTGGTATGTTTCCCCCACACATCCAATAAAGGATTGAAATTCTACTTAGTTCTCCTTTTGTTGCTTAAGCATTTCTAGAAATATTTTTTGTTGTCTTTTACAGCAATAGCCAGATTCGGTTCTCATCGATATTGTACAAAGTCCTTTTGTACCACAGCAGTTTTCATTCTCAAGGTCAGCAAAGGCTTCAGAGAAAGCCTGCAATATCTTGTAGTTCTGCTGTAATGCTGCTAACACACCACAGTATCATCTCAATTTGGCTTGGAGATTGGTTACAAGTAGAAACACAGAAATCTCCAAATAGCAGCATTTTTTCTTGATGAACATGGATCTTATTCAACAAGATAAGATATATAAGGTTATAGAGGTACTGTGTGTTTAACTGTCTGCCTTATTAGTGTCCTTTCTTGATGAAGATGAAGGGTCAGTCATCAGTGAGAAACAAAATCCTCCATGATATTTTTTGGAAACAATCCTGGAAGTTAACTATTGCTAGAAACAGTAGGCTTCATCTGACAAAGAGCCAGTTAGGGTGATTTAAAACAAGCAAGAGCCTATAAAAACTAAAACCCAAGATTGAAGTTATTAAACACTGTGAGTGAAAAGGTTGCTCAGTCTCATTCAGCATGAGGCTTTTTGTTAATTTGTGCACGCGTCATTTGTTGTTTTTTAATTTTTTTGGGGGGGGGGGAAGGATAGAAGGAAGCATCTTTAAAGTAATGTAGATATGCCCTAAGGAGCTACATCACACTAGACATTGATATTTTCTCAGATCAATCTCTTTTTCCTATCCCAAATGATGTCCTAGTAACATTTACTGTCCTTTGGATCTTTAAAAAAAGACATAAACCCAACAAACTAAAGCAAAACAAACCCGTGCGGTTTAAGTTAAATCTTTTACAGAGGAAATATGTTTTAGCTTCATAACAACACTTGTCATCTAATACCCTTAGACTTTTCTGGTGCATAAAATTGCAAGATAATATATGGAAGTCCAATCTGCTTTTTATTCTCAATAGTCAGTTGCTTAGCTTTCAATTTCCAGTTTGGTTTAGAAATACTCTTGGAAATTTGTGTGTCCATGCACAAGTGGAAGTAGATTACTTTAACACAGAGATTTTTAAATGTACATCCTGAACCAGATTCCTTTCTTTGGTTTAGTCGTGACAGTGTAAAAGCATAAAATAAATTTATCCTGATTATAATATGCAGGCCTACATGACTGCACGACATGCATGTAAGAAAGAGCTCAGTGCAATATGCACGAAGATGTTAGACTAATTTGCAAAGTCTGTTACATCCAATGTGGTATTTCAGTAATACCAATCACTGAGGTTATGGACACAGGAGATTTAATTAGTGTGAACATTCTTTTTTAGCTGTCAGGATATAACAAATCATGAAGTGTATAAACAGTGCTTAAAAAAGTTTTATTATCCCTTCAAAATAATTTTATTTCCTCTGAAATTGCTTCAGAACTTCACAGTACTCTTCCATAAAATGCCATAAGGTTTTTATCTTTTTGAGTGAGAAATCTGCCCTTTTTTTATCTCTTTTTAATAAAGTGGCTAAATTTGCAATTTTATTCCATGCTGTCCATATGGAGTGCCATGTAAAATGAATAGCGAGCACAGAGGTAAAGAATACATAAGACTGAAATAAACAAAGGAATGAAAGTATAGGATTTAGTACAACACAACAATTTTTGATACCATATAATCAAGGGATGTTATTTGTGTAGAGATCCAGAATAATCAGTGTTGTATCACAGATTTGCACATGAAAACTAAATGATGAAACTGTACCTCTCACATAAATATTTTCATTCTTCTTATTTTTACTTATTTTTTTTAGTGCTATGTCAGATGTAACCATTACTAAATTACCTAAATTACTTTTTTAAAATCAGTACTTAGGATTTCCTAACAGGCAAGGAATTACTGTGTTCAGTAGACCACCTGGCATGGGCTATGTGAGCTAAAATGCTTCTTTTTTGCATTTTTTTCCCCTTAAGCAGGTGCCATTACTCATCAAAAAGCATAGAAAATTTGATTATTTATTTCTTTCTACACTATGCTTCAGACTATATGGATTCCTCCTGCAAGTTGTTTATAATGAAATAAATATATTGAAAGTAATGGCAGTCAAATATCAAGGAAATTTTAAAATATAGTATATATTTGCAAACAGCCTTACCCTAACAATGTGAACTTCAGTTGTTTTGGAATTTGATTTTTTTAATATATATATTTTTTAATTATTGGTTGAAGAAATTAATACAAAATGGCTAAATAGCTTCCCTATTTCTCAGTATATTTTGTGTAGAAGTCCCAAAATTTCCCTAACCTGTGAGCCTAAATGACAATTCAGAGACAGAGAAAATTTGTATTTAAGGCAGGCAAGACATGTTTGGAAAAGTGTTGAAACTTTACAGTTAAAACAAATGGTCATAGTCAAGAAAAAAAATACATAAAAACTTGAGTGTGTAAGATTTTGAATAGGTATCTTCATAAGTATACTGATATTGTGGTGAGCCAGGTGATTTATCTGAAGTTTGAAAGGACCAATTAGGTTTGGAAAGACTGCGTTGAGATTGATTGTGATCACAGATTATCTTGTCACACAATGTGGTGTTCTATTTTATTGGGTTTTGTTGGTTTTGTTTATTTATTTATTTATTTTTTTAAATTCACCCAGGACTGATATTTTTTAGAAAATATAGAGAATTTGTGAAAGAGTTATAAAGTTCATAGCATATTCTGCATATCATCTTATGTAAATAAAAATACTAACTAAAAAAGAAGGCTCTGATTATGCCATTTGTCTTTTAATGGTTCCTAGAACAGATACTTCAAGTAATATAAGTGCAAAGCCACAGATCTCACTTGATGAGTCTCTTAAAAGGGCTTAAGATTCTTTTATGTACCCTAAGTCAGAAGCACTGAATATATCAACAAAAAATATCAACAATATATTCCTCAAGAGGTCAAAACAACAAAAATTTTACCGACAAACTTCAGAAAATCAGGAAAATGGAAAAATTTTAAAGCAACATTCAATCAACATAAAGCATTTTGGAAAGCATTAGCCTAGCAAATTCCAAGCCCATTCATTCAGTTGAGCAAAGTCCAACCTATCTGATTTTAAGATACTCAAACTTTGAGAATAAGGAATTAGAAGAAGAACAAAGAGAAAGAGAGAAAGAGAGAAAGAGAGAAGAGAGATAGGAAAGAACAAATACAGCTACCACTCCTGATGTTCCCACTCATATAAAATCCAAGAAGTAGGGTCAAGATATGTGCTTACCTTGTGCTCTGCCTTAAGTACACTTTGGTTTTTCTGGCCCTTCCCCCAGGTGGGATTTCTGGTCTGGTGACCACTTAGGAGCTGGATTAGGAGCTCCAGGGGAAGCACTGCCTCCAGTATGCCAGGGGTTTGTGGCTACTGTTGGCAGGAATACAGGCCCAAGAGGATGGGGTGTGCCCAGCAGAGCATTGTCGCACCAAAGCAAGACTTGCCCCTTTCCCCTACACACAGGCTTTTGAAATGTTTCGAGCCAGCAGTCCTTCCAGTCTCTCACAATACAACAGAAAAATGCATATCTGGGAAATTCCTTCTGTGGGATTAAGGACCAAAGTTAACGGAAATTCAGGCATACAGGAAAACAAGTCAACTTGCCTGGGTAGGCTACTGTTCACATTCACTTTTGATTACAGTTGTATCAATTTCTTTGTTTGGAGGAGATATCCAAACATAATATGTTGGATATTTCTAAACTACCCAGTATACTTAATTTTAGGGACAAAGAGAAAATTCTTTTTTAGCACACAATATTATGATTTTTTTGTTTGTCGAGTCCAAATTGGTTAGAGATTCTCTGTGGGATCCCTTTAATGAATTTTGATCCAGTTTACAAGAAGAAATAGCAAATTTACTAATGTAAAGTATCTACTTCTTATCATATTAGGTACTAGTAACAGGATCGTTCTGCTGATGAGCAAATAAACTAGCACATTTTAATGCAGCTTAGATTTGAAAACAAATTGATGGGAAACTGCTAAATAACTTCTTTAAATTTGGTTTGGTTAAAGAGAGTAATAACTTTGGTTATACTAACATAAGGCTAGAGCTTATAAACTGCAGCAAAGATTTCCAAAGGATTTTGTCAGTGTATTGGAAAGGATTGAGACTCTTCCCGGTTAGGGAAAATCTTCTGAGTACATGCAAATATTTTGGACTTGTCCTTATTGGTAGCAGTGGGGCTACAGGGGTGACTCCTGTGAGAAGCTGCCAGAAGCTTACTCTGTGTCTGATGATGTAAAGACCAGTTGGCTCCAAAACAGAGCCACTGCCTGTCCTTATCTCGAGCCATTAGCATTTTGCTGTATTTTGTCTGCTCTGTCTAATTGAGGAATCGAGGGTCAACCCACCTCAACACCATAGATATTAAAATAGCAGTTAAAATTCAATCTGTAAAAGTTAACTTCGTAGATTTTCTGCGTTGCCCACTGTTGATTTTTGCAAGTGTAAAAAGTTCACATGTAGCTTTGTTTTGGAATATTTTCTGTAATGAGAAGAAAATGGGCTTTGAGATGGGATATTAATTTAATCACATAATATTTTCTTTAGTAGCTATAAATGCCAGGAAATCTGTAATCTTGAAATACATTTGTATTTTCCTCTTTTCTTTATTGTCTAGAGACTAATTTATTTTCGTTCTGTTTCTACTGTAGTGCTAATTCCCTTGTGTTGTTACTTATTTATTATTTAACACAACTATTCACAGTCTGATGCTGGGAAGACTTGCTCTTAAAATGTGTGTTTGCTCATAATGGTGCATCCAAGTACAGGAAAAAGTGTTCTAGAATTTTCACTTTGTTTTTTTAAGAGCATCCATGTGAAGCCAACTGAAATTTAGCCTCTACTTTCATAAAGGAATACTGTCAATTTTGTGTCCACTTTGGCAATATATTTTTTTCTTCATGGATTTTTTCTTTCCTTTGAAGAATATTTCCATCTGTGTTGCCATTTGGCATCCTTCAAGGAATTTTCCTTTTCACTTTGCCTGAATGCAAATTCGGACTTAATTCCATTTTGCCTGAAGAAAATTTAGGGTGGAGCTTTCACTTGAAGGGTAAACTAAAAACTGTGAGGTATTAGAGACAAAAGGATTTTGCAAATCATGAACAGCAGCAGAAATACTTGGTCCATCTCTACCTCTTCACTGGGATTTCCTCTTCCTATATTTCTTTTCCCTCGGTAACAGTTTCATTTCACAGAATTTGGACATCCTGGTGATAGAGTGTCACAAAATATTCGGGGAAAAAAAAGAAAAAAGGGAAGGGAGTAAGTCAGACCTTCAGAAAATGCAAATCAATATCATGCAATCCATTTCAACATAACTCTATTTTCTTGAGAAATTACTTCAGCACACACACCCATCACCTGGAGAAAAACATCCATTAAGCAATCTCAAAGAATGAAAATGGGTAAAACGACAAATACAGGATTCTTTGTTCACAAGAATAGTTTTGTACTGTGATCTTAGACAAGAATATTAGAACAGTAATATTTTAAATGTTGGACAATTAAGCTCTAATTACAATAGCCAATCATTCTGCTAAAGCCTTCAGAGTAATGACTTTATTGCTTTGAGATTGATACTTCATGTGTGGCAGTTTATGAAAAACTAAAGTTGAATATATGAATTTGTCTCAGTGAGAAACAGAGAGAAGATGATTAAATCAAGAAAAAATATGTTTTTAAACTATACATTATTAAGTAATACAAAAAAAAATAAAAGAACGTAGTAGCCTTTTTTCAGGGATTATCTCTGAGAATTCAAAAAAAACCAAGTCTGTAAAAGATTTGAAGAGGTTAGCAAGTTCAACTGCAAACCTACAGTGAAATATACTATTGAAAAGGAATTCTAGACGCATGTTGGAAAAAAGGGATGTAGACTCTAGGTCTGTTTTCTACACATAATAATTTAAATGATCTATTCCAGTGTTTAACTAGGACATGTTTAAACTTCTGAAAACACTGTACAGAAATGATCAGTCTACCTTAAGCTCAGTAATTCTTATCCAATTCAAGCATTTTCAGCAACATCCTCTTCCACTTTGCGGCTGTGTCTTAAGTATTTGAGAACTTGTATTTCAGATTTCTCTTCCACAGAATATAGAGCCTAGAACAGTTGTGTTTTCTAGATTTGCCTGTCTTTATCTCCTGGACTTTTCTCCTTAATATTTTTTAGAGTTTAGTGGGGAGAAGGTTTCAAATTTCCAAGATTGCACCTGACTTGAGACATGAGCTGAAACTAAACCAAACCAAAATCCCTCCTTCACCTATCTAACAAAACATTTACCTTTGTTAAGCCCAGCAAGCATAAGCTTCCTCCTTCTTTTCCCTATCAGATTTGTTTGGTTTTGTGTAGATGATTATTTCTTCCTAGCTAAAATAGCCTATGCTCTCCTTGAATTTGAACCCTACTTATTTTTGTTTGATTGTCTCAATGCACTTCTGTTTTATTGTGTTTACCTATGTACTTACAAGTCCAAAGATGTTTGAAAGTCCAAAAACTAAATGTCTGCACAACATATCTTTGACAGTTCATCCATAGGTGAACTTTTGTCCCCAGGATGAGTAATTCATCCCTTTACTCTTGTATGTGACGATTTTATAGAATACTAACATTTCATCTCTTGGTACTACGCAGCTATCATTATATCCCAGTCAGAAAGCCAGGAAATTCTCATCAGTCCATAATATTATTATTCAGGAATCTGGATATAGGAGACAGGCAGCACACTTCTGAAAGTATGTCATTCTGTAAAAATTAACTTTACGCACTTAGCCTTACACATCTTTATGATTGCCTTTTGTAAATTAATTTGAATATCTCTGATGTTGGGCCATGTTCTTCCCTCATACCTGAGAAGATGTACTCATTGTATTATACTCATTGTATTAAGAGGGTTGATCAAGAGAGTTTTTTCAGTTATGAGAAGTACCCAACAGCCTGCTCCCTCTGCAGAGTATTCTCTTCACCCATCCTAAACTTCAGCAATCATCTCAAGAAATCCGCTTTTCCCATCTGCAGAAGTTTCTATTTAGAGGCTGTCAGTTTACCATGACTTTGAATGCCAGCAGCCAGAGGCTCCACACACCTTTCCCAGAAATTCCTCAGGAAGGCAACTCCCACACCAGCCTTGTTTTGTTTTGCTTATCTGCAATGGGTTGTACATCATAGATCTCACAAATTCATACCAGGATGTAGGTAAAGGCCAAGGTTTTCATGACGCACTCCTTATCAGTGGAAATAAAAGGATAGCAAGTCCATGGAGATTATTTTGTTCTATAGATATTTTCCCGACACTGCAGTTTTCCTTCTAAAGTCCCAATTCCTACAGTTGCTCCTCCCAAATATGTTAAATGAATCCCTTTTTTTTTTTTTTTAACCGCTAACTTTCAAATTATTTTTGCCTAGGTGATCCCTGCTAGTATGGAGCTTTTCTGGAGTAATTTTTGAACACCTCTAACCGAACAAGAAGTAAGAAATTTAGTAGTCTGTTTTTACCTATTTTCCAGCAGCCAGATGGATGATGATGCATGTTGCTGACTCCTCATAAGTCTGTGAAGGTTCAGCATGTGGCTGCCTCATCTGATTATACATAACTGTTTTCCAAGTTTACATTTTATTATACACATAATAATGTAAATGAATACATCATCATGTAAAATGACATTAGATTAAAAAAAAGTTGTTTTATTAGTACCAAATTAAGGAAGTAGAAAATATTTTTTAAACCATGTAAGGATGCTGGAAATTTCTTAAGAAAATTCTATTCACACTGTTAAGTTAGATGTATTTCCAGTGGACTTATCCTATTTCAGGCCAGGGGACTTTTTTTGCTTTATATCAATTTTGAAACCAGGACAAATGAAAAAGGAACTAGGGAAAACCTCTCCAAAATGATTTAGAGCAATTAAGAGTGAAGACTGGCTATATAAGATAGGGTACAGCAACAATTCCCAATGATTGTTTCTTTAATAATTAAACCTTAAACATGGCGTTGAGCATATTTTTTTCAAAATAGATGATGTAAGAAGTTTGTTATTTAACAGTAGGAGTCTATCTGCCTAGTGTATTAAAGAATCTTTTGTACTCAGGCATGTATTCATGGTTATTTACAAGTTCAGCTTTTTTTTTCTGAATGAGAGCAAGTTTTTTATTTCAAAATAGGAGTAAGTTTCTACAGAAGTAATTAAGTTGTTTTCCTGTTTTGCAAATCATTTTGTAATAGAGTCAGAAAATTGCATGAATGATAATCAGTAACGGATGCTTAGCATTTCACTGCAAGAACATAATGAGATAAATAATTTGTCCCTTTATATTTTTTTCTTTCTTTGCAGTGATAAATTTGATTGAAAATATGTGTCTACTATCAACTCTTCTTGTTAATAAAATGAGGTTAAGGGGAAAACTGTCGAATTGATTTTTTCTTCTTGCCTGGGCCAAACATATAAAGATTCAAGGACTGCAGGTGACAGATACAGTTTGTTTTTCATATAGGAAAAAAATATATATTTCTATGGCTTGTTTGGGTTTTTTTTTGGTAAATCCTGAGAAAAAT
This sequence comes from Eulacestoma nigropectus, assembly GCA_013397775.1. Taxonomy (NCBI): domain Eukaryota; kingdom Metazoa; phylum Chordata; class Aves; order Passeriformes; genus Eulacestoma; species Eulacestoma nigropectus. The sequence goes on from VZTE01002171.1 coordinate 3,558,766, forward strand.
AGGTTTTCTATAAGTAAGAGTATACATATCTGCTTAATCTTTATTATTACCAGGTTAGTAATTAAAAATATTTTGCACATGAAAAGGCTCTTATTCATTAAAACCCACATTTGTGAAACACGGGATAGCAGGCTGTAAACATTACTGGGTAGAAACTATTTCTGAATATTCTTTGTCTTTATACCTTAAGTATCCTCATCATTTATCCTATGCATGTACACAGACAAGAATGTATGCTGTATGAATTGTGAAATAAAATTATTTCATTATTCAAGATTTGCTCCTTTCATGAACTGAATAAAATCCAGCCAAACTCTCCAGTTCCATTTGAAACACATCATTGATAGTAAATGAATGTACATAATCAGCAGGATTAACAATGTTGTTATTGTTCTCTTTAAGTAAAATATCAGGCACTGTATACAGTTTATAGGCTATATTGCTTTTCTCCGCAATAATAATTAATGAGTGTTGGGAAGGTGATCTGATCTCTTGATATGACAGGAGCTTTATTAAAGGCATTACTAGACAACTAGATAATGAATTGGAATTGGTTTGTACCTCATACAAAGCTATAGATAAACCAGAAACAAGTTAAGAAAAAAAAAAAAAGGCACAAGAACCCCTCTTACCCCTTGAACAATGTAAAAGACACTGTTTTTTCAGAACCAAAATCTTTTGCAGTGCATGGTGGTGAATAATTAATGCAATACATTAATTCAATTTTAAGTACATGGCTGAAGTCACCCCTCAGGACTTCTACATATCACTGGAAATTGCACCACTTTTCATGGATACGTGATGTGAATTACAGAGTGAGCAGGGCCCTGATGCGCTATAAGCTGGCAGATAAGTGTAGGAAGAGTTTGCATTGCTTCTTTAATTCTGTTAGTTTACTTCGATTTTTATTAACTCTTTCTTTCCCTCTTCCCTCTGAAATAATACTCCAAACCTGGGAGGCTTATTGGGGTTTGCACATCATCCATGCTTAATGAAATGTTATCAGTTACTAAATTTTAGACATTTTACAGTTTCCTCTGTAGTGCGTAAGGAACAAAGTGTGTCAACAAGGCTTGTATCCAAAGTAGAGCTTGCAGCCTTACAAAATGGGGGTAATGAAAACGGTCTGATGCCAAATGTGTGTGTTCATGTGTGTGTTTGTACCTGCACGTATTTTCTCTCAACTCTCAAAGAATAATACCAAAACTTCTAATATTTTTCACATCTTTTCTAGGTAGCATCTTACAATAAGATTTAATAGTTTGGAATTTTTTAGAGTTCCTCCTGGCTAATGAAGAACGATTTACAAAACTAATTACACGATATTATTATAAAACAGTATTTTATACTTTTAACACCGTATTATAAACAATATATTACTAACTTTTATGTAAATGATTCAGTAATGTTTGCACTTACTGGCAACACTTGAGAGTGTTGTTATGCATGATGCAAGCTTCTAAGAAAGTGAAACTTCTGTTAAATTATTGAGGGAAGAGTTTCCATAAACCTGAAATAAATCTCAAGTGCAACTTAAATTAGGAAACTTACAGGATACAATATAGGATGCAAAAAAACAAACGCAGTTCAGAACTCAGACTTTTTGGAACATTTTCAGTTCTAAATTCATATTACATGTAGAGCAAGAACCATTAAAATCTTGACATTTACTGCTGATGGTAGTTAAACTTCATATGGTATTTGCAGTACTCCCCATTCAAGCTTAAGGGAACTGCAAATGCCTCACTAATGGCAAATACCATAGTGTGATAAATGTCAAGACTTTAATAGTTTACTGTAATAATTATGGGATATATCCTGATAACGCAGACCAACATGGGTAGCATCTTTCTCCATGAAAAATCTCAGTGACTTTAGCACGACTGTTTGTGATAATGTTTGATAGAAGACATCATCTTCGTAGGCATCTACTGCAAATTGGAAGTCAAATAACAGTCTGCATTATGTTGTTCAGCTTTTTTTATAAATGCAGGTTTTTGTAAACTTGTTTTCAAAATAGGAATCTCCACTAAAGCTTTGTCCAGGCTAATGCCTGCTTGATACAGTGTAGGAAGATATGTAAATGCATGAAATACATCAACACAGCACTGAACTAAATTGCCACCTGGGGCTAAAACACAAAATGGGGTTAAAACAGAAAATGGGGTCAGCTGTCCCAGCTATGTCCCCTCACAGTCTTTTGCCCATTCCCAGCCTACTTGCTGCCAAACCAGCATGAGAAACAAAGGTGGCCTTGGAACTTTTTTGCACTGTTTAGCAACAGCTAAAATATTGTTGTGTGTGTTATTAACATTGCTTGATCACAAATCCAAAAGACAGTGCAGGCAAGTTACTATGAGGAAAATTATCCCAACAAAAACGAGAACAAAATTTGTTTCCCAATACTGGAACCAGGAATAATATATTTAGGTTATGCTACTTTTCAATACAATAAATTCCCGAAGTCTATTTTGCCAATAGTAATTGGTGAGTGATTTTCCTAACTTCTTTTAAATCCGTTTTCTTGTTCATGTTCTTTCCATCTTCTCCTAATTCATTCCAGGGAGAGGGGGAGTGAGCAAGTGATTGTATGGGAACTTCGCTGCTAGCCAGGGCCAAATTACCACAACTAGGAATTTTCTAGTCTTTTCTTAGTTTATGCTTGCTCCCAGTATAGCATGAACGCAAAACTTAAGTAAGTAAAAGAAAGCGTTGTTGAATTCTGGTCATTCTATCTGCCCCCATAGGATCTTAGGGTGGGATTTAAACTGATAGTTCTTAGGTTCTTATCCTGAATTCTTGTAATGAAGTATACTTCAGTCATCTGAATTTGAAAACCGATTTTTCTTTTTATTGTTTTGTCAGCTTTCTACTTCATTTACAATGCAACCGTGCCTGCGAGATAAGTGTCTGATGTATTTTTAGACTGCCTTTATAGGTAAAACTTGCTAAATATTTAGGCCTTGCAGGTCTTCTTTAGCTATTGTGATGTAACATGAGCATTATGGAAATTTGAAGTTTTTCATTGTCTAACAATAAAGCTAAACTCTCACTAGCTGAAGAATACTGACAAGTTCCTTTCTAGACTTCTGCATCTATAACTTCTGTTTATATTGAAGATGAAAGCTAGCATTGTAATGCTCTAAGGTAGGTTCTTTTGTGCAATGTTTTTACTAGTGTAATTCCCTAAAACAAAGAGATCATGTCTCTCTCTGCAGCTGTGCAGATTTGTAAGTAGAAATGATCTTTCAACTCCAAGCTTGACAACTGAAAGAATAACCTGAGAGTGAAAACTTATAATTTCAGCTCTTGTTGCTACTTTATTTCTATCTTCTCTTCTGCATGAAAATACCACAAAACATCCTTTCATTATAGAAGCACGCAGTGTGCTATTCAGCAAATATAATGCAATAAAGAAAGTACAAGATATATTAATGCAAAATAATGGTTGACATTTAGCACACACAAAAGTCAGTAAAGTCAATGTTATGCTCCCCAAAGAAACCATATCTCATCTTCCTTGCATAAACATGTTCTTTAATATATGTGCACAAACTGGCTGAATTATGGTTTCCATGGGAACAGTATCTCTGGATATACACATTTGTCATTTCTCTGTGTAGAGCACTCAATAAGAAATTGCCTCTATTAATAACCTCAGTTTCTTAGACCCCAGCAAAACATTCATAAAAGAGGCATGAACACTGTGAACACAGAGACAAGTAATAACTTCTTTTCAAAATTTCTGAGACTGTTAGTCTAAACTTCTCCCTCTGATCTCAACTGTTGAGCTTTTTGTTTAGTTGTGGTGGTCTGCCTATGATGCTTATTGGACTAGGAGTTTTTACTGCTCAAGTATTTAAAGACATTGTTAGATGTATATCACTCATGGATGTAGCAAGATAGATCAACCAGAATTATTTAGAGGTTTCATAACTTTTGAAATTTAAACTGTGCTGCTAGAAAGGCTTGAATATGGTTTGAAAACCAGAAAAGATCCTGAAGTTTCAGAGACTTTGATTTTACAGACTGAAGAGCCCATGGGTTAACTATTTGGTTGGAATATACTAAGTAACGAAGCATAGGATACTAATTTCCTGATGACAAGGAACATGTACTAGCACAATTTCTGCAATCACAAGCAATTGTAATTTCATGCTTGTGCAATACAGCAATGACATATTCAATCATTATTCATGTCAAAACTTCATAATTAAAACCTTTGCTTCAGGTTGTTTTGTTGTTGGGTTTTTTTTAAGGAGGTAGTTTTCTCAGTGACTGAAAATCAAAAGACTGAAAATTCTTTTTTGCTCATGCTTAGGGCTTTTTATAATCTTTATCTATTTATATATAAAAATTATTTTCAAGACAGCTGTGCTTGATCTGCTTCAAAATCTCCATAGAGTCTATAATAAATAAAATTTTCTTACTCTGTTGGCATCTGCATTACTCTAAAACAACTATGAAAATTCTAACATGGTTTTTTCTATTTTTTTGCAGGGTTGAGTTTTATTTTAGAAATTAGTGTGTGAGTAGTAATGAGAATGAGGTAGAAGTTTTATATTTGATTCTCATATATTCATACTATCTGATGCAGTAATGAATGTGATGTACTTGTTGAAAGTGTTACGTGTAATGCTTTTTGTGCACAAGCCCAGCTATTGGGGTTTGTCCTCTTTGAATTTGCATCCAACGTTTTGCTTTTAATTTTGCTTACATAGTTGTTATTTCAAATAGACTTACCTCAATTCAATGAAAGATTTGTATAACCTCAGGACACTGTCCTGCTGCAGAGGTTGGTCACAGATAATTTTTTTTTCCTTAAAATTCTGGTCCTGGGCCGTGTTTAAGTCTTGTTTTAAGTCAATGAAAACAATATGTTCAAGACAGAAAGAAGTATTCTTAATCTAGAAAAACTCAAAATAATGTATTTTCTAATTTTATGTGAAAAACTTGAGTTCCCTGTCAAAGGATTGTTAACACAAAACTCAAAATCTTAGCGATTTTTGTTGAAAAACAAAACTCTTTCTTGTGTTCCATGCCAGTACCTTGGACAAGAGTGTGGAGATGTGTAATGTTTTTTGACTAACTTGCTTATCCAAGGTGTTTCATATTGGTGTTCGTTGATAAAACAATATTGTATTTTTTCTCTCTTATTTTACTTAAAATATCTTCATGTTTTAAAAAATGGCGTTTCTGTCCTTTACAAAATAAGAGAAATGTTGATAGGCTAGATCTGATTTATTCAGTAAATGCTATGTCTTGATTTACTCTGACAAGTATTCTAAGGTAGAAGTAAAATAGTAATGTAAATAAAAGAGAAAGAGATCTCAGAGACATCTACTAAATTAGCAGGGTTTTTTTTCTCTCTGTAAAGAAATGCAGTAGGGGTAAGATGATAAATGTAGTAGATTGCTTTTTTACAGAAAGGCTGATGTGGACTTGTCAGAAATGGAAACAGAGGATGACCTGGTATTAACTAAAATCATAATCTATTCAGACATCACTGTTTATTTTGATGGAATGTATACAGACTGGTTTCCCAGTTAGATTCAATACAGGATTTAGTTATAAGAAACGTGGAACATTTGGTTTGAAGAGGCAAATATCAATGTTGATGTAATGTTCAATAACAAAGAGAAGCAGTATCAGTGATGATGGCATTTGATGATTGTTTAAACATACATTCTATCTGAAAATAGACATATAAGTCTAATGAGTTAGGACATAAAATATAATGTTTACAGACAGGTTTGACAAACATGCCTTTTCAAAGACATTTTAAAAATTTATGAATCATCTTACTTTCCCCAGCTCACAAACTCCTTGGTGTAGATATGTTTTGTTTATAGTGCTGCTTTTGAATTTAGCAAGAGAAAAAATTACTTCCATCTCGTTTAATTTTTACCTGGCAGAAGTGACTCTCACAGACAGGGCTATTAAAAAAGCTGTTCAGAGGACTGAATGCAACAGATATGTAGCTATCTCTGTCTTAACCTGTTGGACAAGAACAATTGTCATTAAACTTCTATGAAAAAGAGAAATAATCAGTCAGAGCACAAAGATGTGGATAGAAGATTGCAACTACTACATGATGTGAGCCTACATGCCAAAGTATAGAATCAAAAATACTTGACTAAAGACATAAATTAACAAGAGGTGTCAGAACACTGCAGAGAAAAGTCATCCTGGTCATAATTTTCTTCACATTTCTGGTACAAGAGAGAGGAGAAGTGACATGAGAGAAGCTAAAAGAAAGAAAGAAAGAAAAAGAATTCAATTAAAACTGATAAAATCCCCAAATTTAAATAGTTTCCTGAATTACAGAAATGCTACTTGTTCTATTCCCCTCCTCTAGGGGTGTTAGAATTTTCAAGACTACATCTTAAATACAATGAGTTCTGAAATGCCATTTTTGGGGTGTAAAATAAAAAATGTTAGTCCTATGCTCATCTTGCAAGAAAGAAAATAGTCAATTTAGGAACAAAAATAGAGCTAAACCTCATTGTTGGTACTGCCAGAGGTAAAAAAAAAAGCCAACAAACATACCAGGGGTTAGACGTTGAGACTTAAATGTCAGATCTGCAGCTATAGGTGGTAGTACACCTTTCCAGAACTGTGATCTGTATATGGCACCACATGCAGTAACAGCTTCACCAGTCTAAGTCTATAGACATTGAGTGAGATGCATCATCAGATACTCAAGCATGTACCATCAGTAGAAGACATTAAAAACAGGCAAGTAGCCTCCTTTCAACATTCACATACATAGATAGTTTATGTACATACAGATAATATGACTTTTTCCTCATTTTCTCCAACTTCATCCACTATCAGGTCCTTTAGTATCTTCTAAGGACCTGGAGAGCATTTGGATCACACTAATGTTATGATTACAACATAGACCAACTTAACTTAGATAGAAGAGTTTGTTCTATATCCTTTACATGTTTCTGGAATTCTCAGAGTGATTCCAAATACTAATAGCAGATGAAGGAGGTACATTTTATTCAGAACAGCCTACATTTAAAAGAGAACAGCAATCATAAATCAATACCTCACTGTGAAAATCTTCACATTATTTTTTTTTCCCTTATGGAGAATGTGTGACACCACTGCATGTCATCTGAAGCCTGTTGTATCATAATGCTGTCTTATAAATAAACCCATATAGTATGCTTCAGAATTTTCATACCAATGTCATGTTCAGGATAAGGTTGTTTACTGTGGAAGAGTAAAGTACTTAAGGTGCAAAATTATTGGTTGTGTATCTGAGCAAACACAAATAAATATCTAAATAACATAATTACATAACTAAATGTTCTGATATGGGCAGCTCTGGCAATTTTATGCAAGTTGTTAGTCATGGAAAATGCCTTTTTATAATAATTTAATGAAATGATAGAACCCATTCTGGAAAATCAACATAAACGCTATTTGCTCTTGCAGAATTGCATGCATAATTTATGGAGATGGCAGACAGGTTGACAGCAAACTGATTCTTGGACAAATCTATTTCACACAAGTGCAGTTAATCAAGTTACTCTTTGGCTCTGTTGAATGGAATGCTAGCGGCTGTAATCCTTAAACATATCAAGGAACTGAAGTCATTTGAACATTTGTCTGTCCAAAACATGCAACATCTTCCAAATTTTGTCTGAATACTAAAAATGAGCAATCTTTCCCCTAAATATCATGTAACAAAGGCATAGTCTGTCTTTCTCTCCCTTTGGAGGAAACTACATTTAATTTTTCTATGTTTATCCATCTCTCTGGCTCTTCATCCTAATTTTGTCATTCACTGGAGAAATAAGCCTTAAAAATACCTGTAGAAGTCTTAGGATCTTTCTTATTTAAATAAAATCAGAGATTTACAGAGAGTTTTAGAGAAAATGAAAAGCTTCCTTGATGCTTTTCTGAGTTAATTAACTGCTGGCTATATTCTGTCAGTAGTATTACAGAAAAAGTATTAGAGATTTATTTGTTTGTTTGTTTGTTTTTTTTCTTATTTAGACTTCTGTGTCTCTAAACAGAAAAAATCATAATATACATCTTGTCTTTTGAGTGAGAATGAGCATTTACGAAAACACATATAGAACTTAGAGTGTTATCTAAGAAACCAGATACAAAACTTGAATCACCAATACCATATCTGAACTATGTCTTAAATAACTGTTAAAAATCATATTTTTGAAACTAGTTTGGATATTCATTTAAAAGTTTGGTAACTTTTCAAGAGGGGAAATTCATCTTAGAACACCATACAGAATGTCTTACTTTAAATTTATTCAAATGCCATCTTTTAAAATATGTATGTCCATGCTCATATGCAATGTTTCAGATATACTATCATTCTTTTATATTGTTGTATTTTTCAAATTAAGTGTGTATGTAAATATGTAACTGGTTGTATTTCATTATCATTGACTATTTATCACTTCTTGTACTATGAGAAAGTCAGATTTAAGGATATGTGGGGTGAAATAGCAGTCAATAAAAACTTAGCTTTGGGGCACTCTGAGAATAACATTGAGAATTCTAAGCAGCTAGTGAACACTTGTGTAGGATATTTTTCTCTGGCAAATCATGAAGGATTAGATGATTGAATTTTAATTGCAAAAGAAGTATTGACTGTTAGTTTCTAATCTGTGAAGAAAAAAAACAATCTTGAAAAGAATCCAAGCTGTTATTATATTATAGATCTTCAAGAATTTTTCAAATGTCTTGATGATTAAAATATAGTGTCAGAATGTGGGAGGTTTGGATTTGCTTTTGCCTTTTGGTAGATTTGGATCCACATGTCTCATGGAAGCGTCCTAAGCTCCAGACCAAATGTGTGTAATACACTGGAAGGTGTTTCTTCACCAATTCTATTGTTCCTGTATTACTGTGTATGTAAGATTGCGTAAGTCCTAAAGGCAGAGGGAGGTGGTATAGACAGGCTTAAATGTAGTCTCTGAACCCTGAACTCTTTCATCTTTCTATGTTACATAATCATTACCTAGAAACAGAAACAAAATGAAGGAAAATCAAGCAAAATAAAAGTTTCTTTCCTCTGATAAAGCTGCTCTCTCTAATCAAACTTATTTTTGCTTTTCTTTATTTATTAAAGGTAAATAAATTCAATCTGTGGACTGCCATTCCTCCTACGTTATAAATGCACTCGGTGAGGGTGCATTTGATCCTATTGTGTGTATTATTTATGAATTTATTATTGGTCTCAGTATGGCCCCTGGTGAGACACCACCCATTCTTGGTTTCCACTTGGACATTGAGACATTAACTGCAGCTCTTGGAGGCAGCCACCCAGCCATTTTCTTAGCCATTTAACAGTTCGTACATCTAACTCATATTTCTCCGATTTAGCAGCAAGAAGCAGTACTGGAACAGTAGCAAGGGCCTTACAAAAGTTCAGGTAGATGCAATCAGTAGTTCTTCCCCTTTCCCCGATGAAGTCGCTCAGTTGTAGAAGGCCACTAGATTAGTCAGGTATGGTTTGCCCTTGGTGGAGCTATGTTGGCTGTCTCTAATCACCGGTGTTCCATATGTTTTGACATATCCTCCCAAAGGACATGTTCCATGCTCTTAGCATGCAGAGTTGAAGATGACTAGTCAGCAGTTCCCAGAGTCCTGCCTTTTAAAGTATGTTCAGTATTCCCTTTACTGCAGCCATCAGGAACCTTTTCTGACTGTCATGACTTTTCAAATATGATGGTAGTGACTTAATGACTCTATCAATCTGTTCCCTCAGGACCCTAAGATATTTAAATAACACAAAGTATAGCTTGTTTTCACATGCTGGTAAACCTTAAGCATGAACCTGATTACAAGACATCAAGTAATAGAGAATGTTAAACATATTGCTACTTAAATAGCATAACAATGAAATTTGATCTCTGCACACTTACCTTTGGTCCCCATATGTTCTACTGAAATAATACTTTCTTTAACCCTACTTCCTTTGACACTGGCAGGCAAGAGAGATATTTAGACTAGCCACTATGCATCAGTAAATGCTATGTATGTGCAGACAGGCCAGCCTATTTCTACATAGATTGTACAAAATTTCTGTTTCTTTTTCCTTCTGTGAAGGCACAGACTGGGATTTCTCTATATACCATGGTGACATTTGTCACAGAAGCTTTAGAAACTTAATTATATTTAAGACTTCTAGCTCTTTCCAAAATGTAATTGAAACTGTCCTAGAGATCAAAAATAACTTGCAGATGTAGAGCAATACAGAAAATTGTATTACTCATACTGGTAAGTGTTAGATAAGCAGAATTTAAACCAAACATGACGAAAATCAAGGTTTTATAAGGAACTTAAATAAAGATATACATTAGTATACTATCTGAACTTACCTTGCCAGATTCAGAAGAAAAAGTCATGCTGATTATTAAAAAGAAAATGGACACGACTCAAAATCAGCTCAGAAAAATACTGTGTACCACATATTTGATTTGGGATGTAAGATGCAGTATTGCCTTGACTCAGTAATACTTTTATTACTATAAACAGCTCAGTTGTGGTCTCCATTATCTGTTCTACTGCTTTTTGAAGTTTTGTATAATTTCGCACTCGGTTTCCTAAATTGGATCAGCTGAAAGACTTTTTTAGCCAGAAAAGCATGCTCATCTCCGTTTACCTTCTTGTTTTCCAAAATGCATCTCTGTAGAACCTGACTAAAACAAAAGGATTAACTGAAATGGAGCCAATTCGGCAGATGAAAACTTCAAGAATACTGGCAGAAATAGCACCTAGCTTCCCAAGTTTGACAATATAAATAATGTTGACTGTTATGCAAATTTTGTCATCAAACTGTTGTTTATTCTACAAACATTTTTGCAGTTCATTAATGCAGAAGCTGGTAACTATTGTTAAAGCACTTGAAAACCTAAATGGGAATATTAAAAGGAACTGGTCTTAATGAATACACCGATTTGTGCGTTTATTAATTTGTTTGTTTCCTCTAAACTCTTATTGAATAACGTAATTTCTTTGTAAATAAAGTGATGCTGATGAGTTTCTGGATAAAAAGATTTGCAAGGATGAGAACTTACAAGCAGCACACACAAAACCTTAAAGGATCTTGGACTAACAGGGGTGGTATCAAACATTAACTCCAAATAATGACTGGCACACTAATGTATTTTAGGAAAAAAAACCAGAACAAATGGTGTCCTACCTCAGACAGTTGTCTGACATTTGAGAACAGCTTATTCTCCCACCTACATATTTTCTCAGTGGCCCATTTCATAATATGAACTCACTTCTCTGTCTTGCTGATCCACTCATTTGCAAGATTTTTTAGAGCTTTTAGATGGGTAGCTTCTAAGCTAGTTATTTGGGAGGAAGACTGGAGGTGGGTGTTGTTCAAGAAGTGCAAGGAGCTGCTATATAAATTGTATCTCATGGATGTGAAAATGTCCATTTATGATTTTCCTCCATCATAGAGCAAATGCCATAAATACTATGTGTACCTCCTGTGTAGAGCAGTGGGTGAAGTTGTGTCAGTGACATATCTTTTAGAAACAATAATTCTGGAAATAATATTTGTACATAACAGCGAGAAAATGAGAAGATAATTCTTACTCCTCCTGCAGGAGTCAGAAACAGAGAAGAAACTAGTAGGAATTAAATTGTGATGGAACTTTTTTTGCAGACTGCCTGGTCAGGGCAAAAAAGTAGATGAAGCTTTCTTAAAAAATTTGAAGAAATTTCTGTTTCACTGCACCAGAACAGGTTGCCCAGGACTACGCTTTTGAATATCTCCAAGGATAAAAAGTTATCAGTGAGCATCTTGTGACACAGGACCTGTATTCAGTAAAAAAGAAGAACTGGTCAGCGACTGTCTTCTCAGTAGCAACCAAAAAACATTAGAGTTCAAGATCGCAGAATAGACATGATTGTTTAGAAAAATATCCGTTGGGCTTTTGGGTAATATTATTCCTTCCTTATTCATCATTTGAATTAAAAGAGAATTACAATATTAAGTTAAGATTTGTGTTTCATGTATTTATTTCACTGACTTTAAAGCAAGTTACTTCTTTCTTACATCATTATATTTGTGGAGTTTTTTGTTAGGTCAAATTTATTGACTTTAATGTTGAAATCTGTTAAAAAAAAACCACAAATGATACTGCATGATGTGGTTTATCAGATAAAGTTAGCAGTTCAGTCTTTGAACAAATAAATGAAATGGTATTTGTTGTTTTGTTATTATACTGTCACAGACAAAATTGCTATGTAGAGATGACTACGAAGCAAAATCTACCCTGAATTGCACTGACACCCTAGTTGTCATCTTAATGCTCATTATTCCAAAATAAGACAATGTCTGGATCTGTTGATGCTTACAAAGTTTAGTATTTCTTCATTGTAAAAGTTAATGTTCAAAATCTTGGTTTTCAAATTTTGCTTTTCTGCAATATATGACAGGGAATAATAAAATTATATTTCAAGGAAAAACACCAGTATAGAGGAAGTGCTAATTCAAATTTTTTCTGTGTTTAATCCATTTCCAAACACAAAATAATGAAAATAAAACCAAACAAATAATAATAAAAAAAAATTACTGTAAGGAATGTAGTCTTACATGCAATCTTATAAAAACATCCTTCTTGGGGGTGTGAACTGGTGTCAGCCCTGTGTTTATTGGGTTGTTGGATCCATCATGATAAATTTTCCTCTACAATTTAAGTATACCTGTATCTCTGTTCCTCAATTATCAGACTTTAAAAAGTAGTTAACCCTCTCTGGTATGGATCCCAACAAATGTTTTCCATGGAGTTAAACAGTATTCTGGTCTGTATTTCCACACTTGGGAAGGTTGTTAGATGGCATCATGATTCCCCTAGAATCTAATAACAAGATTTTCTTATAATGAAAAAAATTCTGTGCATAGTGGAAGAGACAAGGAGAGCTGGGCAGCTTTCTCTTTAACTTTCTACTTGAAACTTCAGCTGAGAAATATATCTTGACCAGATACTTCAAGGTTCCCCAGTTCAGATGATACAGGTCATAAAATGTCTGTATCCTTTTTTTTTTTTTTTTTTTTTTTTTTTTTTTTTTTTTTTTCACCTTAAACACTTTTTNTTTTTTGGTCTCATTATTTTGCTCCACTATAACAGCTTTCTTGGAAAATCTCAGTTTCAGCAGGAGAAAACAAGTGAAAAAAAGTTCCTTCTAGTACATATTATGTACTATGTATGTAGACCTGTAAGGAAAAAGTGATATTTAAAAACCTCATATTTCATTATTCCTGCATTTTTGCTGCCTCTGTTGATTCATGACACAGTATCCGGCGCAACAGAGCATCGATGATATGAGCTCTGGTGTGGTATCATAACGAAAACTCTAAACCTAACAATAATAATAGAATTGATTTAAAAGTTCCTTAGTAGCACCTTAAGGAGTGCCATGTAACTCAAATTTCCTTAATAGAGATACAGATATGCTACATTTTATCTGTATGTGTTTATTGCTTAGACTATTTTTTAAGGGCTATAGATACTAAGAAGTGTACTCAAAGATTAATAGCTAGATCCAGTGTTAACATCACATGATTTCCACCAAGGAACTATAAAACTTCAAGGAGGAGATTATAATGAGGTAGAGAGATGTTATGGGTATTATTTACTGCGTGCTATAAGGTGTTATTACCAACTTCGTACATAAACAAAGATATACTCATTATTTCACTGTCTTGAACAAAGGGAAAGCACAAGAGAGGCTGATGCAACTTGAGTGCTGCCAGAAGCACCTGTGGGAATTTTAAATGGCCCTGTAGAGCCCCAGCAACCAGGAGCAGGGCAGGCAGGGTGGGCAAACACGGGCGGAGAGGCCAGTGCAGTTTGTGCAGCAGTACACCCAGAAGGGTGTGTGAGAAAGGCCGTGCACCGTGCTTGCAGGTCCATAGCCCTGCAGGGGAGGGCTCCATGTCTCTGCCATAATGGTGGGCACTCACCTTGGAGTTAAAACCAATGTTTATACACAGAAACCTCCTGAGAGGTCTGGACATCAGGCAAGGTCCCAGAAGACTAGAAGAAGGCTAATGTTGTCCCCATCTACAAGGGCTTAAAGGAGGATCCACAAAATCATAGCCCCTTCAGTCTTACTTCAGTTCCTGGGAAGGTTCTGGAGTGCCTGCTCATACGGGCTATTAGAAGTCTAATAAGGCATGAATGGTTGGGAAAAGTCAGCATGGATTCACCAAGGGCAAATTGTGCTTGACAAACCCCTACATCTTCTATGACAAAGTATCCTGCTTAGTTGATGTAGGGTGAGTGGGGGACGCTGTTTACCTGGGTTTTTTTTCCAAGGCTTTCCACATGGTTTCCCACAGCTGCCACCTAAAGAGACTATGAACTACCGGTCTGGGGAGCAGCTCTGTGGAAAGGGACCTTGGGGGTCCTGGTGCATAAACAGTGTGCTGCTGTGGCAGAAAAAGCAAACAGGAACCTTGATTGAATTAACAAGGACATTGCCAGCAGAGATAAGTCTTTTATCTCACTCTGCTCAGTGCCTGCCAGGCCACATCTGGAATATTGTGTTCAGTTTTGGCCCTGGCTCTGCAAAAGAGATGTAGACAGGCTGGAGAGGGTCCAGAGAAGGACCAAAAAGATGATCAAAGGAATGAGGAGCCTGCTATATGAGGAAAGGCTGAGAGAACTGCGTTTTTTCTGCCTTGAGAAAAGAAGGCTTGGGGAAGATCTTATCACCATGTTCCAGGATTAAAAGGGTTACTAGAAAGAAGACTCCTTTTAAGAAAGGAGTCACATGGAAAAGATGAGGGGTAATGGGTGCAAGTTACTCCTGGGGAGATTCCGACTGGACACAAGAGGAACATTTTTCACAAGGAGAACAATTAATCATTGGAATAATCTCCCCAGCAGTGGCATCCCTCAGTGCTGGGCACTTGTAAGATTCAGCCAGACATGGTGTTCATACATATTGCCCAGACCATGCTTTTGACAAGGTTGGGCCGGATGATCCTTGAGGTCCCCTTCCAACCTGGTATTCCATGATTCTATCAACCATTAAAGATTTTGCTGTACTGATTTTACAGTAAATTCAGAACAAACACTCCAAGAATTTAAAATAATATTTAAAGTTTGGTTTTGTGTTTTTTTTTTTTTTTTTAAATTTTTATTTTTATTTTTAAGTAGCTGTGAGGCAAAACAGCATTTTCATGTATATGGGTATTTCAACTATAAAGAGCTAACCTAGTATTTGTTCATTCCTTGAATTAAAGTCCTGTTGACATTTGGAAATGTCATAACATTTTCATGTTTTCAAACCAGTATTTTGTCTGATCTTGACTACTACTTTGGGATTATCAGACCAGAACACTGTATAAGAATCTGAGTCGAAAAAATTCTGTGTTCCTGTACCCTGAAATAAACCTGATTTTGTCCAAAAAGGTACAAAATAGAACTGAGCAATAAAAAGTTTGGTTTGTTTTTTTTTTTTTTAAATCTGCAGTAATTCCCTACTGTACGTCAAGATGGATGACACAGCTTTCAAAATTTCATTTGGAAAAGCAGAGCCATCAAACAAGTCAAGGCACTTGCCTGGGAGAAAATTTTGCTCATGCCTCTCAGTCTCAGCCAAACAGGCATGTATTTGAGGTTGACTTTTCCCATACGATCTATCCCCAGCGTTAAGGATACTCTTTTCTCTCTCTTTTGGATAGAAATATTGTCCATATTTCTATTCAAAAAGAGAGGAAAGAGTATCTTCATTTCTAATGAGTTTCTAAGAGTATCCTCATGTCTAATACTAGTTACTATTGAAAAACCTTTCAATTTGATAAATTTGTGGTTTAGATTAAAATCTATTCATTGGAAAAAAGTCTAATACTTTATCTCAAGACAAATTTTCATACACAAGGCATGAAAACCAGAGGTTTTAATTACAGTTTTTTATCCTTTTAAATGAAAACCAAAAAGATCTTGATTATTATTTTTTGAGAAAGAAATGAAACCATATCGTAAAAAAAGCCACAAACAATCCAACAAAGCTCAATAGACTTACCTCCCTCTCCCTCAAGTTATTAGGAAGAACAAGTTCTGATCAAGTCATTCGGTATGAACTCCACCAGTGCTTTTACAAATCTTGTCTGCAGTATAGATGAGAGTTATGGTGAACCAAAAGTGTCAGTCTGGTGCTTTAATCATGCGTCAGTCATAGTTTCATCAATTTAAATGCCAAACTGTTTTTCCTGGGATAGCTGGAAAACTGGTTCCCACTTTATATTGAGTTTGAAAACTAGATAAAATTTGAATAGAGGATGCTTTTCATATAACCGGGTTTTGGTGGTGTTTGTTGGTTTGTTCATTTGTTTTGGAAGCAAGAAGAAACATGTACAAATTCATACCTATTTAATTTTAGAGCTACACTCTAAACTCAAGTCCTATTTGGTCTAGAGTAAGAATTTTTCTCCTTATAATTCCATTTTATTTTATTTTTTTTTTTTTTACAAAATTTTAACCAATTAGAGTTATCATCTTACTAGTAGCCCAAAGGTTCGACACTTGGATCTTTACAGTTAGGATTTGCCATCAGGCGTCTATAGTTGTGAGCTTTGTTTTCATGGGAAATACATGGCTTTTGGAAGGAAACTCACAATTTGTTTTATAATACAGAGCCAAGACTAAATATAGGAATGATAAAGAAGCCAAATTCTTTGGCTTTGTGCCAGTATTTCTGAATTACGAGCAAGTGCAACCATTTACTGCCAAGTTTGAAGGAGGAGAAAAAGCAAATGTACTTATCAGCCTCAAGCAGAAGTGAGCTGGAGGGTTTTACACCATTATATTAATTTCTGGATGAATATCACCAATAATAAAATTTGAAAACACAATGTAGCAGACATAAATTGCATTTGAAATATTTATTTTGAACAAAAGAAATATAATGACTACCAAAAGACAAAGTGAATTTGTGCATTGTTTCTGTCACCAACTCCAAGAAAGGGATTTTTCAATGAAAAGGGGATTTTTGTCTTAAATAGGCATTGATCTGAATTTGACTTTTACCCCTAATTCTGTACAGATGATGTTTCCCAAAGGTTTTTTCAGGTTTGCCAAAGAAACTGCACTGCTCCAAATGGAAGGAAAATGATGGAATATATGAATAATTTATTTCTGTGCAAAGGAGAATTTATCCTTGCCTGCTCATTATGAAGATTCTGAAAGAGGTCCACTTTCTCACAACCTGACATGTGCTCCTCACAGAAGGCACACCTGAAACCCGGCTGCTACCAAAACCTCGCCATGCAAGCCGAATACAGCAGAAATTAACCATTTAGAGAGTCATGTGTATAATTAGTCCAGGACAGCAGCAAGCTAGGTTAAAGACTAAGGAGGATTCCACTGCAGTGAAAAGACCTTGGCTCTGTAAGCACTGCTCAGCAATAACAAAAACATCTTTATAATCAGCACTGTGTTCAGCCAATACAAATAAAATCGAAAACATAGATCCACATTATCCAGATTATAGCCACTGTGAAGAAAATTAACCCTACCTCAGCCAAAACTACTACAGTGCTTTACAAGACCACTCAATGACTTCAGTAGTATTGTTTAGGTGGTTTTATATAGATAATGTAGGTGTTTTACAAAGCAAGATTTCAGGTGCTCAGACTCTTGCTGCTTAACCTTCCTTTTGTATTCCTCAGTTGCGGAAAAAAACCAAAAACCAACAAAAAAACCCCCAACAAACAAACAAGCAATCTAGATCTCTTTCTTGGCTTAAATTTACCCTGCAATCAATGTTGCTCTGGTTTCTACTGTGCAAGAGCAAAATAGTATTGTCCTATGCTTGCACTCAGTTACTGTGTTGTGAGATCTGCTATATTAAATGTTAAATAGAATGTTTTCAGTAGCAGAGATTTTGACAGAACCAGGTATATGTTTATAGATGATTTTAAGTAGTCTAGGTGGAGATAGCCTTTTTCTAAAAGGGGTGAAAACCAGGTGTTGTGGGGCAGTAAGAACCATCTTGCTTCAGTTGCAGCCACAGAAACATCGTTTCTTAAACCCCTAGCCCCATCAGGAACATCAGTAAAGTAAATAAGACACCTCTGAAAACTGATCATGAGTGGCATCTTAATGGTATGCAGGAAGACCTAAGACTTTTGCTACTGCTGAAAACAGCTGTAGGTTCATGGAGATGCTTATAGTGGTTATTATAAAAACTTCATAACAATCAGCAAAAGCACTGCTATCAGAGCCAAAGATAAACTACAAGAGGGCTAGTTTTGTGGGGAAGTTTGACATTTCCTTCATCCTAGCAGACTGCATACTTTAAATGCTGGGTGGGGTGGATTATTTTGAGTTTTGGAGGAGTCTTCTGATAATTCTACTGAAATTTAATAATCAAATTATCATACGAACCAAGGAATGTTAGATTTAAAAAGAAACAATAAAATTTTTAATTGATAAATTGTAAAGAAAATGCAGAAAATAATAAAAATATGAGCCTTTGAGAAAATGGTTTAATTAGAATGGCATTTATTTAATCTGTGGAGTGGTAGAGAGGGGAGAGGAAGAGAGGGGAGAGGGA
The DNA here is from genome assembly GCA_013397775.1 of Eulacestoma nigropectus. Lineage (NCBI taxonomy): Eukaryota > Metazoa > Chordata > Aves > Passeriformes > Eulacestoma > Eulacestoma nigropectus. The sequence continues at coordinate 3,577,336 of VZTE01002171.1, forward strand.
AGAGGAAGAGGAAAAGGGATGGGAAGGCTATGCCTAAGTTAAAATATATTATCAAAGCCTGCGTGTCAGAAAATACAGAGAATATATATATAATTATATATACTAGGAACAAAATAATTAGCTCTGTAGTCTCCTTTTTTCTCATTTTTAATGAAAGCATATAGACACAAACAAAACTTTAAAGGGAAGTGATATGGGTGATAAGGTGATATGAATGAGGAAAACATCTAGTGCAATTGCTGCTGAGAGCCCTTGGTCTGACAGGTAGTTCATCACATGGTCTCTGGCTCATTTCCCCAGTCTGTGTTATGATATGGCTGATCTTTCTGGGTCTGAGCAAAAACTTTGGTTGGGTCATTTATTCTCTTATTGGTTTTTTTTTTTTTTCAGTAAAATATCACAAGCTGGTGGAAAGGAGATAGAAGAAAAAATGGCCCTTTTCTCTTATATGGCATTTACTCTTACAGAGAATACAGCAGTAGAACGCAATGTTTCTAAAGCTTATTCTTATGATTTGTTGAGTAGTTTCAAGTTGTTCCCACTCATCAGCCAAGGTCAAGACATAGAAGTAAGCCTAATGGTGCACAAAGAGAGTCACAAGTAAGCTAAGATATCCACTTTTCAATCCTCCTGAAATCTTCCCATCTTCAATTTTTCCTTTTCTGAGAATTCTCAAATTAATGAGAAAGAGAAGTTGCTCATTATATTTTCTAATGTAGACCTAATTTTTCATACCTTGACTTTCAGAGTTATACTTTTTGTACTTGTTAAGAGCAATTTAGGTAGAGAAGCTAGAGATAGAATCAATAGATATTAGGATTTTGAATCAATATTCTTGGTTGATTCTAGCTCTGCCTGAGACATTGAGATGCATTCCCAATTCTGTTGACTGTTGCCTTTTTTTGCAACTTTCTCATCAACCCATATCATTATATTTACTTTGGACATTTTAAAAATTTCCCTTTATTCGTGTACAGTCCTTTGATGTAGACTGAATCTTCATCATTACAACACAATGAAATACATCCTTTATCCCTCTATGAAAGCAAGGCACTAACAAAGTTTCATGTTCTGTTCTCCCACACATAAACCAAAATCTAATTCATTGCTTGGCTAGTTTTGAGTGATTTCTAACCTTAGACTTCCTCCTAAATTTGTTCATGCTAGACCTTCCCCTAAATTTGTTCAGTGTTTAAACAATAGATTACAGGAATTAGCAGGGTAAACTGCTACTGTGTAAGAACTCAGGCTATGCATGTTCTTTGAGAAAGATTGTAATTACTGTAAGCCCAAATGATATCTTAGATGAATCGATAATGTTCAGAAGAACAAAAGCACTCCAGATGTTCCTCTCACTGTTTAAATACTGTGTTACTTTCAGCTGTCATCTAATTTTGTACAGAATAGAATAAGTATCTCCTACTGACCCATGCTCCTGGCAAGTCTTGCACATTTCTACAGCTCATCATGGAGTATACTGATCAGGATTGCCATCTTAGTGTTATGCTTAGAGTTTAGGTATGATGCTGGGATTCAGTTGCAGCCTTATGCAACTGAAGTGAAGGTTTGATGGAAAAGTCACATGGTGCTTCCTTTACAAGAAAAGTAGGAAGCATGAAAAGATGATGATCCCACTTCTAACACCTGGCAGGGAAATGCAAGATAATTGAGATGTGGGACTTGATAGGTTCACATTTTGGTTTATTATGTTTGAGAAACATATATCTCATAAAAATATTTTTATGAAGATCAGAGTGCATAACAGGCTTTTTCAAGCAACTGTTTCTATCTGTGCCTTGGGTGAACAGCCTCTCAAGCCTAGACAATAGCTTCTACAGCCAGGGTGTAGAAGTTATAATTTGAAGAAACTCGGAACACTGACAAGAAGTCATTAATATACTGTGAGAATACTGTAGCGTGAGAAGGTGTTTAAGAATTCCTGTTCTGTGGGATTGCCAGTGCTCTGTGCTACATGCAGGCTGCCTAAGAGCAAGAGGCAGCAGCTGCTGGCAGAGCTGTAGCGTGGGAATGGTGGCAAAGGGAGAGCAGCACACAAAATCCATGCTACTGTAGCAAAACTTCACAACCACAATATTCAAGTCAAGTGTCTGTGCAGGAGAAAGCAAGCAACCAGCTGGCCTCAGAATTGCTTCACCAAAGGAGAAGACTGTTAATGACAGATTATATCTTAGGAATTAAATATGTTCTCTTCCCTTGTCTGTCTACCTTTAAACACTTTTTTTTTCTCTCCTCCATGAAATATTTTTTGCTTAAATAACTGACTTCTGTTTGCAGTAGAACAAAATTGAGATTCACAAGTGTGTAGTTAAATCTGCGGATGTCTTTGGGTGGAGTCCTGAACCAGTGCTTTATCAACTATCCAAATTACATCAATATTGTCTTGCTTGCTGCCAATCAAGTATTGGCAGAGAGGTTACAGTTACTTTGTATGCAAAAAAGGATGAAGCTAATCTTTTCCCCATTCTACTTATTTGTAAAGATTCTTTTATTAATAGTGTATTAGCAAAAAAAAGACTTCCGGTGGAAAGAGCAAACTGGCAGAGATGTGAGAAGAATGGACCAAGGCATAAAATAAAAATAATTTTTAAATCTAAATATCATGCTAATTAAATGAGAAATGGAATACTGTCAGCAACTGCTTGCTTCCTATTGTTGTAGGAAATGATAGTAGTGATTGGAATTGAAAGGAGGAAGATGCTGTAAATGAGAAGACATACAGGTGGTAAAATGATTAATGTTGCATCTAAACAGTACAGGTGTCTGGCACTTCTTGAAATGCCCAAGAAATAAATGGGATATTTATTCTCCTTGACAGGAAGAGGAAAACTTTGTACTTGATTCTCAATCTCAACAAATGAAGTGTTGAGTGAACTGTTCTGTTGATTTATTATAGTGGTATCAGCTAACACTCTTATTGAAAAATTTCCCTTGGTATTTTCTGTATGAGCCACTACTTCAAGTATTTCCTCTCTAACCATGAGCATTTAAATTTAGAATACACTGCATTCAATCTGGTAAAGCAGATGGACATGAGAGACCTCTGATACAGGTCTAATTCTGCTCTCTCTCTCTCTCACATTTTGGTTTAACCCCAGCTGGCAACCAAGCACCACCTAGCTGCTCGCTCACCTTCCCCCACCCTAAGCGGGATGGGGGAGAGAATTGCAAGGATAAAAGTGAGAAAACTAGTGGGTTGAGATAAGGACAGTTTAATAGGTAAAGCAAAAGGAACACACACACAAGCAAAGGAAAGCAAGGAATTAATTTACTACTTCCCATGGGCAGGGAGGTGCTCAGCCATCTCCAGGAGAGCAGGGCCCCATCACGCGTAATGGTGACTTGGGAAAACAAATGCCATCATTCCAAACATCCCTTCTTCATACTACTTCTCTCAGCTTTATATGATGAGCGTGATGCCATATGGTCTGGAATATCCCTTTGGTCATCTGGGGTCAGCTGTCCCGACTGTGTCCCCTCCCAACTTCTTGTGCATTCCCAGCCTCCTCGCTGACAGGGTGATACGAGAAGCAGAAAATGCCTTGACTCTATATGCTAAGCACTGCTCAGCAATAACCAACTAATCTCTATATTACTGACACTCTTTTCAGCATAAGCACAGAATATAAACCTGTGAAGAAAATTAGGCTTACCCTAGCCAAAATCAGCACATATGTAAAGCAAACTATGAATCCAAAACCTGCATATTTTCTTATAAATTGTTTTTGTAATTATTTGATTTAGAGGATCTTGATCTTGTTCCTCTGCTCTAGATGTTTGTTGCACCAATATATATTCAGATATTAGCATAGAACATAATCCTCTTCCAATGACTTATTCATGTGAACAATTTTGCTTCTGGAGTTGTTTCATCATAAACGGTCTGGAACTCAGCCACTTGGAAATTCTACTATGGGAAGTTAATCTCCACCTCACTTTCTAAAAATTCCTATTCTTGAGAAAAATTGCATCACTTCTTGGTTTTACTAGTCCATTTTCTAAAAACAAACAATCAAACAACTATCACAAATCCTTATCTGATTTACAGTTGCTTGAAATTTCACTGAGAAATAAGATATTTCACAGATGTAGATATATGTTAAACCTACCATCCATTCATAGTGTTGTAGACTCACAAAAGGTATGCATTTCCATTTTTCTATTCAGCAGCATAGATAATTAATTTTTGTTAGGAATATTGTTATGTAAAAATAAGTGGAAATCCTGGAATAATTAATGAACCTGGCCTGATACATCTGCTAACGCAATTGTCAGTTGCCTATTCAGCAGATAAATATTTCAGACTATTAGAATTTCAAACAAAAGTTATTTGTATTAAGTTTGCTTGGTATTTTGTGGTGAGTTTGTTTGTTTGGTTTTTAATAAAGCATCTGTTCTCTTTTTGGATAAATCTTTACTGTGGAAGGTAATACAGAAAGTCAGGAGCTCATCTGTGTGTTCTGCAAGATTTTCTTTCTATTCATATTCTGTTAGTTTCTTATAGAAACAAAGAGGAAGGGAAGGAAGGAAGGAAGGAAGGAAGGAAGGAAGGAAGGAAGGAAGGAAGGAAGGAAGGAAGGAAGTTAATTTAGGATTTTGATCAGAAAGGTGTATTGTATATTTTGCTCAGAACCCACCAGCACATTTTTGAATAAAGTTGTTGAAATGCTTCATTTTGACAGTCTGATATTAAAAAAAAGAAAAAAAGTGATAAAAAATGAAAAAAAAAAGGAAAAAGAAAAGAAAGAGAGAAAGGTTTTTTTATCAAGAAAACTAGTTGAGTAATTGATTATAGAAGCATTTGATGAAATAGATATGTTCTTGCAAAACAGTATTTTAATCCAATCATCATTTTCCAAAGACAAATCTTTCCACTCAGACATTTTAAATGACTTCTTTTTCTAATATTTAATACCATTTGTGAGCTATTTTTGAGTGTGTAATGGTTTCTATATTTGCCAATACAGCAAATGCATTCTCTAGATAAAACCTTTTTCTCTAACATGCTTTGAAATAAGAGTATAATTGATAATGTTAGTTAATTTTAATGTAGTACTAATTCTTTGTTATTTTAAAAGGATCTCTAACACTGCTCAGTTTTTGAAGTACGATGTCACATAGTCCTTGTTTAGAACAGTCCTGTGAAATACCTCTTAGTGTCATTTATTCATAAGGATGATTAAATTTTCATCTTGTTATACAATTATATAATCTATAAGTAGGAAGCTCTTCACAACATTGCTGTTGCGAGTCTGATTAAGTGTTATCATTAAAAACCTTTAAATATAATGATTGACAAAGGAAATCTGTTGTGAGAAAATGACAGATTGGCTTTCAATCAGTATCATCACAAAGGTTTAGTGCACAGTCCTTTCTAGAATTTTCATTTTCCCACTTTGATATTTGATATTGGTCCCCTTTCATTAGTTTGTTCCCCAACAGCAACCACACACCTTGATATTGTCATGCCCCACTTTTTTGTTGATAGCTATCCTGGTTGCTTTCTGTTACTGACAAAGTTAACTGAATCACTGCCTCCCTACTCCAAACTTCTTTCAATCTACTGAGCAGATGGTTTCACTATAGCTTTAGCTAACACTTTCAGCTTAAACCTTAAACATTTCAGAAAGCAAGAGTTTAACTTTTTAGCTATATTGTCTATTTTTTTCCTCCTTTTTTTCCCTTTTTCTTCACTGATTTTAGGATGCAAAACTAGCACAAAACAGAGAAGTATATTTCTGTGTGTATGTCATTTAGTATAGCTCTTAGTTAAAAGTCTTTTTTTAGAAGTTTTCCATTTGTATGAAGGGGGGAAGGCAAAGTTTACCTATTGACAAGAAAAACAAGTGCAGTTTTTGGTGATGCTCTGATGTTTGTAGAAATCTTAGTGCTATTACCATCATACATTTTGCTTCAGTGTTGTGTAGAATTTACTCCATCAACTACAAATACAAGTCTGAAGCATGACCTTATGGGTCTGAGGTGCAGGCTCATACAATATTTTTATTATACTTTCACTGGAAATAGTAGCTTGAGGAAACTGTACAGGCCTGGCAGTCAGGGACAATAATTTACTTAATCACCCTCTCAACAATCAGCAAAGCTTATCTTCTGCATCATTTAAAAAAAAAAAAAAATCAACAGTTAGGACTCTGAATATTAGACAGCAAAGACAAGATCAGTAACCTAAAAAATTTAAATTCTTCTTTTAGGTTTCTGAGAGATGACACATTAGTTTACATGCTGGAATGAAAGGTTTTGGCATGAGCGGAGCATGGATTTGAGTGAGATATGGTGTCATTGCTGTCTTTACTCAATTAGATAGTAACACTAAATAGTTATTTAATATTTGTATTGGTGTAAATAGGAAGACTTTAGCCTGCAGGTGTGGCAGAGGGAACACCAGGATCAGAGGCCAAGAAAGAGAAGGTGCTCCATGACACAGGGAATACTGCACCCAGTAGAGAGCCTGAGCTAGAGCAGATTTTTTCCTGACAGGATCTGTAGCATGTGTGAGAACCCACTATGGAGCAGATTTTTTTTTTCCTAAAGGACTGCAGCTCATGAAGAACCCGCACTGCAGGAGGGGAAAACTGTGAGGAGAAAGCAGCAACAGAGAGGAGCTGTTATGGACTGACTGCAACCCCCATTTCTTATTCTCTGCAGTGATCAAGATGAGGATAGAAGAATCAGGAGCAAAGGAATGAAGCTGAGATTAGAAAAGAGTGAAGGAAAGAATGTTGCCTTTTTTTCCATTACTCAAATTAGTAATTGTATTTTGCTTTTAATCAGTAATATATTATATTAATATTCCTCTAGTAGAGTCTATTTTGCCTGCAGTGCCAAATTGGTGATCTCCCCATCTTTCTCTCAATCCATGACCTTTTCCTTCTTGTTTGTCTTATTTTCTCCTGTTGTCATGCTAGGGGAAGGTGTGAGCAAACACCTGGGTGGGCTTTTGGTATATAATGGAGATGGTCTGGATAACTTTCCCTCAGAAGATTTTGTCTACATTTAGAAACTTTAAAGACACTTCTACCCATTTTTTCCCTCTCTCCTTTGTGTCCCACTTTTAGTTTTCAGCATGTATATATATGATGGTGAATAAATCCACCACCAATAGTACCTAAAGGAATATTTTCTAAGTTCCAGTTCTGATGCAATTGAAGTAATACATGTAAAATGTATTCTGCTTTGGTCTGTCAGAGAGATGCATCTGATTTGGACTGTTTTATCTTACTACTTGAGCATACAAAATGCAAGCAACTTGACTTTAACCTGTAAGAATAATAATTCCTCATTAATATTGTTACCCGTGTGCTTAAATACTGAAGCTTAAAAGCTAAAGTAGTTTACAACTTAGGCAAATGTTTTGAGTTTAACAAGTTAGCAGGATCATAATTTTTGGAGCAGCATGTTTATGCCACTGTATGTGAGATGGTGTTAGCATTTCCATTATAAATAATTTAGGTGATTTTAACTCAATAAGAGAAAAATCTGTAGTCTTACTGCATTTTAAAGAAATTATTATGTTTAATGCATTTTCCAGGCTGAAGGGAGCATATGATAAAATTCAACATTTTCCTCTAGGGGCTTTGGTAAAGAAGCTAGACATTCAGCTTTAACCAGACAACTTTAAAAGGTTTCTAAATGCTACTTTAAATGTAAAATTTGTTTAAATGTGATGCAGTTATATGCCAAGATAGGATGATTTTGAGATGTATTTCTAGAACATACACTGCAATGACTACCACTATTTGTCAAACAATGAGTGATAAGAGTAATGTTACTCAGAGGATGAGAGAAGTCACAGGCAGGAGAGGATATTTTTTGTTACCAGATTATCCAGGAATCATGGGTGTGCATTAGGAAGGAGAAAATTCATTATATCATTCCAAGACTTTAAAAAAGAAAAAACCAAACACTTAAACGTTGATTTGTGTACTAGTAAACAGTCTTACTGATTTCTTCTGAACTACGCACTTGGCTGAAGCAGACATTTATAGAATTCCTGGATTGTTGCTGACAGGGAGATGTTTTCAGCATTCTCATCAATCTTTCTTAAAGTCTGGAACCAAAAAGGGAAAAAAAAAATCAAGAGAAAGTGAAGAATGAGTGGTAGCCTGGCAAGCAGGGTTCACCCTGGTCTATTTCTTAACAAAATGAGCTAGGAATTAGAAAAACTCTAACTAGTGTAGAGACTTTCTTAAACACAGAAGGTTCTGCAGGAGTCATCTGAAGTTCAGTGATATGAGTTCTGTATTTGATTCCAAAGCCCAATTTTTAAATTCTTACTTTCTTTCATCAAGGTGCTGCAGCAGGATTAATGGAATAAATATGAGAACTTGATCATAACTGTTGAGAAACAAAGCAGGAGTGCTTTGCAGTTGATGAGTTATAGTTGGTCAAATGCTACTCGTCTCATCAAAAAGAATACACTGACTATATCACAGTTTCTGAGTTTTATCTTGACTTTTTTTTTCTGTCCCTGCATTGTCAATCACAATGATTATACAAAAATTATGCATGCAGTGTTCTAAAAGAGCAGCAAACACTTCAAGTAACCTTTGTATGAGGTTATTAGGCTAAAAAGAAAAGCCTCATAGTGGACGTATCTGGCCTTCACAAAACCTGAGTGATTACTACACTGTTCTAAATTTCTTATGAGAGGTTTTAGTTTAGGAAATATCAGGTGTTGTGTTTTATGTGGTTGGTTTGGAGCTTTTCCCTCTCTCCTGAAAAGATACTGCAAAATCCCATTTTTTTAAACACCCTTTGTTTTGTGTTAAAGCACGGTCAGTTTTGTCCAGTTGGTATGTCCATATCACTTGAAGTACTGTTGTATCTAAACTTTCAAATTATTCCAATCTATTGAAAGCAGCATGATCAGATAAAAGGCTTTAATTTGTAGACTTGATTAGAGCTCCTTAGATAGCCTCAGAAAAGTTTTGCAGACCCTGTGAGCTTTATAGTGCCAATTTCTTGCACGTGTTGCAGGTGAACCACCTGAGGAACTAAAGGGGCAGATATGCCTTGAAGAAAATAAATCTTTTAAGATATTTTTTTTCATTTATCTCCTATGACACTCTATTGAGCCTTCAAAAATAGCTGCTGCTTGCTTTACTTTTTGTTACTACATTCTGTCTCACTGTAATTATGTCTGGAATTATATCCTCCACAGACTTTGAAAATCTCTAACCATATTTCTTGTCTGTGAACTAATCACCCAGGTTTGGGGTTTTAATTCAACACTGCTTTTGTATTTTAGAAACATTCCTTTAATTTCTAATCATAGTACATAAAGCTGTGATTTAAGTATCTATTCCTCTTATAAGAAAGATTATTGTAATGTTAATTTGCCCAGTGTGCAGACTGCTTTTAAACATGAAATATAGATTTTAATAATATTCCATTTAACCTGATTGATGTTTCAGAAGAAACTATCTATTCTCCACAAACTCACAAGAAATGGTTTTCTCAATTTCAAAAAGTACATTCCCATCTGGTCCTGGATTTAGGAGCATGGCGGCTAATTTGTAACAGTGCTCATTGCTTCTACCCTGACTTTGATTGTTACTGTTAGACTTAAATCTCTGGAGAAGGTTAGAAAAGCAATCAAACAGAAAAAAACCCCAAAAATAAAGAAGGCAAGAAAAGAAGGACGAAGATAGGTTTGATCAGTAGATGGCAGTAAGAGCTAGCAAGAAGCCTGTAGGCTCAGCTCAGACCTTTAGCACATTAATCATACATACAGCAAATTCCACACAGCACAAGCTGACAAAGACCTTGCTTTGCTACAATCAATCTTTATTCACCACTAGATTACAGTGGTTAGATATACTTGATTGCCTCAGATCCAGGATAAAGCTTATAAAAAACTATATATGTAATCGTCTTAAATTTTTGCTATTGTATTTTAGATTTTGTTTTTATTTTAAACTGAGCTTTGGATGAAATTGGTTTATTCTTATCTCTTCTGTGTGACCAGATAGTCCATCTGTCACCTTGACTGTGAAGTTGTAATTTTAATGGCTTTGTATTAATGGAAAATGTAATTTTAGCTATGTAAATGTTTAAAGTGTCATTCTATTATTTACAAAGGGAAGTATACAGCTAATAGACTGTAGTTGAAGGAGGACTGTCTTAGCTCACTTGTCTTTATTACAAGACTTTTACTACTGTGTGTCTGTGTTATAAGCTGAAATGGCACCACAATGGTGAAATAAACCCTGTATTGCACTGCAGGATCCATTTTGTAAAGCTGTATTCTCTGGTCTCATTTTCTATTTCAAAAAGTCCCAATGTATCTAGGATGTTCACTTTGGAAAGTTAAAAATGCAAACGTTCTCCTAACATACACTAGACAACAGGAACTGTGTATTTCAAATAAAAAGGAAAAAAATGGAATAATGATGCAGATTTTATTTCCCTTTCATTATATAATAAAATAACTTGTTTAGAAATGTATATTTAGGTTTGTGCAATCTTGCAGATTTGAAGTGCTTAGTTTATATAAAATTGAATTCCATGCTATATTTCTTTATTTGGCTCTATTTGGGCAATCTATGTACTTTTGTAGCAGATCTATGATGTTTGATTATTTAACAGCCCTTTCTCCGTGAAAGAAAAATCTGTTGGTTTTCTGCTCCTCATTCAGTAGAGCAAATATGCAAAACAGGCAAAAAATTATAATCCTAAGATGTCTTGCCACGTGTGGTGGCTCATTGTATTTTCACATATTAACACTTAAATAACATTCTGTAAGGTTAAAAAAAAAAGCTAACATACCAAATGGAATAGAAATTATTTGTTGTATTCAGTTATAACCACGGAGGTTGATGTGGGGTACAAGATAGAAAAGAATCACCTTGGAGTGAAGGTCTATTGAAACACACACACATATAGAGACATATATATATATATATATATAAAAATGGAATTAGAGATGGTGACAGGATAAGAATTCTTCTAGTACTTTTTCAATACTAGGAATCTCTACAGAGCTTCTGAGTACCTGCCTTTGCTGTTCAATGCTTCCTTTAAAAACTCAGCTGCCACAGTTCAAATGCAGATGTACAAGTGAGTAAGTATCTTCCCTCAACCCCTCCCTGGGCTATTTTATGCTGTTTTATATTCTGCTGAAATCAGCTGAAGTGTGTCATACTGGCATCGAAAGAAAACAACAGGTGGTGATTTCAGATTTCCCAGGTGAGGACTGCAATCAGTTGATCAAACTGCAATTGCTTTTTCACTCTGGGGTAAACACAAATATGTATGGATTGTTCATCGTGGTGCTGTTTCATTGGAGTTCGGTTACTTCTGACATCATCAGCTTAAAATACATCTCCTATACAGGCAGATAATGTTGTCCTTTTGCCAAGGACATTCATGTAAGTCACAGTGTTCTGTGCGTGCCTTGGCTGTAGAAGAAACATTTGCTTTAACTCTGAGAAATATTTTACTGACAACTTCTCCATTCTAACATTTGTGTATCGTTTGTTTTTCTTTATTCTTTTATCTATCACCTTCTCTTTAAAGTTAAACAGAGCATTCCTTAAAAAAAAAACTAACAAAAAGCAAAAAAAGCTGTGCTAATCAAGTGCCAAAGAATACACAGTAGACTTTTACTAAAAGCTGTGAGTTATTAATTGTAAGTACAAAATGTTTGAGAGCCTGTAATCTAATATTTTTGTTTGCTTATTTTGGTTTTTTTTGGCTGGTTGGTTGGTTGTTTTTTTTTCCTTTTTCAAGTGATTGGTAGGCTGTGGAAAGCTCTGTCCATTTTCTTGATTAATACAGTAAAGTATTACCTTTGTTTCTCCACCAGCACAAAGGTTGACATAGGCAATATTTCAAAGAGAAGACAAGAATGATAAATATGTATAGTATTTTTTAACAAAACTGTTGATACCGGCCAGAAAAGGAGGCATGAAATACCATCATAATATTAAAACTTTGTAGAAAAGTGTTTTATTTTTTTTTTTTTTTAATTTAGAGTTTTGGTTTTTTGCCTGTTTATTTTTTAAATTTGTTTTACACTATCAGAATATCTGGAGCCTGACTCTCTTTAAGAAAATGTCCAAATCTCACTAATACCTCTCCTGATTTTATAACCACAGCTTGAAATTGGTTAGAACTGTGAAGAAGGTCAGCAGATCAGAGTGTACTTCATTCAGTTCATATAATAAAATTAATCACATGGATCAAAATCTATTCCACCTTATTAATTCAGAATGTAATCAGATAAATATGGGCTTAACAACTTCTCTGTTTAACCCAAAATTCAGAAGGCTAATGTGAGTTCTGCTAGTAACTTGTTGGTATGGAGATATTTAGAATCATCTTCTTCTCCATTGCAGGTTTTGTAACGCAGTATTATAACAAAGTAATATCTTGCTTGGGGAAGAGGTGTTTATAATGTTAATTTAGCTCTCACTAGTATCAGAACTTTAGAGCTAGTGACAAAATGATGCAACAAATTAATAGTGTCTGAAAAGAACAAAGTAAATAATGACCTGCAGTTCAAGCAATATCAATACTTTTAAAAATTAGAAAGGTAGGAGGCAAGTGTCAGTGACTGAAAATAGTCCATGCTTCAAACATTGATATAAAGTTTTGCTCATTATAAAGAAGCTACAACCAAAAAAGCCTCCCTGAAGACTGGGACTTTGACCTGAAAGTCAAACTGCTGATTAGGTAAAGGGAAACCCATTGTTCAATCATCCCCGGCTGAGTTTGGGGTGGGGGAGAGACCACAGCTCAGAGAAGCCAGGTTTACACAGACTCCCCCCCCCGCAACCAGGGGGGGAGGAGGAGGTTTCAGGTGCTGGCATAACCTCTGGTCAGAGGCAATAAATGCCCATCCTCCCTTTTACACAAACTGGCCCAGCTGTGGAACCCCCAACCCCACAGGCCACATCCACGGGACATTCACGTGAGAGGCTTTGCACCACAGGGCTGCACGTGACACAACAGACCCAGAGTCTGCTGTAAGAGACTGACCCCCCCTCAGGGGGACATGCCCGGACACTGCCACCTGGCCTGAGCATATATAAACCCATCGGATTCTGTGCTTTTTCGGGGGACCTTCACCATCGAGGAGACCAGCTGAAGAGGATCATCAGGATGCCAGTGGGACCCACGGAGCAGTGATATTATCTTGTCCTGTCTCTGTCCCCCTAACCCTTTCCCTATTTCTTCCTTCCTCTCTTTTCTCTCTCTTTCTCTCTCCCTCTCATACCAAATAAAACCCTTACTATTGACTGGCATATGGTCTTGTTTGCACCTTAATTCAGGCAGAGGTATTTCTAAGAACCTTAATAATAATTGGATCTTAACAACAGGTGACTCCAATCTGACAACCCACCTTGAGTATTTGGTAATGAAGGAAAATACAGAAGAAAAGAGAGAACTGGAAGTACGAAAAGTGGAGTGGGAAGAAACACAGCATTGACTATAGAGAAATGATTTTCATGTAGCATTCCAAATTAAGGAATTAATCTCAGTGTTCCTCTTTATTTCAAAATAGTAAAACAATCAACTCACTATGAAGAAAACCAAATTTTTTATGAAGGTTCCAGTATCAACAGCATGAAGTTATATAATTTTTTTATCAAAGAGAAAATATTTGAAGTTTTATTAGTCCTTCAGAGAAAATTATAAAACCTTTTTATTAAACAGACCCACAAAAGACACTCGCTGCAATAATGTCCTGTGATAATCTCATGTGATCCAATTGACAGTCCTTTATATACACCGTTCTTTGTGTTGAATGTCATTGTTAAGACAGGTAGCTTAGCAGTAGAAAATGCCTTTCTCCACCTGTCTGCCAGTGTATTCATCCATCATTTGTGAAATATACTGTCTCCACTTCAGACAGAAAAATTCAGTGCAATATTATATTGAAACTGTTGCGACTTGTTAGGTTGTTTCAAGACTTACAGGAATAAGATATGGTTTTTTGTGATTAATTATTTTCGCTTGTGGATATCAGAGTATCCAGGCTGCCTGCTTGCAAAAACAATTCAGTTTTAAGTGGTATTCTCGGTGATCCAAGACAGTATGGGCTGGGTGTAGGACAGAAGTGGATAGTAAAGCAGGTGGCAAAATTAATTCAGAAGATCAACTGAGTAACTGGCTCACAACTAGTGATGCTTCTTAGGGTTCAATAACCACATGAGTACCATTCAGCAACTTTTTAAAGAGCTAACCTGCTCTCTCAATGAGCTTGCTGAAGATACCAAGCTGGGGGAAGCTGCTGACACTCTGGAGCATAGGTTTCACACCCAGGGTGACCTGAACAACCTGAAGAAATGAGCCAATAGAAAGGCTCTGAAGATCACCAAATGTAAGTGCAAAGTCCTGCACTAGGGCAGAAAGGAACCCCTGTGACAGTGCAGGATGGAGACTGATTGGCTGGAAAGCCACATTTCTGAAAAAGACCCAGGGTCAACAATAAATTGAAAGAGTCAGGAATGTGCCCTTCCAGTAAAGAAGACCAGATACATCATGGGAAGAGCTAGCAAGAATGAGCCTAGTAGGTCAAAAGATGTCATTATTCCCTTCTAGTACTTGTGAGATTGCATTGGGCTGATGATTCTGCCTTTGGACTACCCATTAGTCATTAGCATATTGGAGGGAGTACAAGAGGAGTCCACCAATATCAGGAGCTGGAGCACATGAAACATAAGATGAAAAAATTTGTTTTGTTCAACCTTACCAAGGCAAAGCTGAAAGGGGAATCTTATCATAGTCTTCAAACCCCTAAGGAAAGAGTGTGAAGAAGAGAGAGTTAAACTATTCTCAGAATCTCACAGCAGAAGAATGAGAGGCAACAGACGCAGGCTGGAACATGGAAAATTCTCAGTAAAACAAAAAAATCAGAGCGGTCACTTTGACAGCGATCAAGAAAACATGCTGCCTTTCCTGCAGATACTGTGGAATATCCATCCTTTGGACACAAAATTTGACTAGAAAAGGTCTTAAACAATGTTCTTTAACTATATGAGTTTATAACTCCTTCTATAAGGAGTTTAAACTAGAAGTTTTTTGGAGGTACATTCTGAGTTTTAGAGAAGGAAACTGCATTTTCTGGTTCTGCATGTGAAAACCTGAGATGGTGGGAAAAAAGAGATATTTCTTCCCCTTCAAACAAGAGACATCCGAGTGAAGATGGTGAGAAGCCTTCAGAGGTGGGGTTTTAGAAATGCCAGGACAATGAAGCTTTATCAAAAGTAAATGCTCTTTTCGGGAACAGAAACCAGTCTCTGCTGTATTGAAACAACACATTTATGTACTGTGACTCAGTGGGGCATAGGATATTTTGGCTTTACTTTGTGATTCACTTAATGAGTTGCTTGTGAAGATCACACTTCTACATATTATTGAACTGCATTCTTAAATCTCTTTTGGTGGGTTGCTCTTGGCAACTGTAATTACTACAAATATTCTAAGAGTGTGCATGTCTTACATAAAGCAATACCATATGTACACAAATATCCTACTGTTTGATGTGCTAGGTTCAATAACAATTACTCTGCACATAATTCCATATGCATATACTGTTGATATCTGGGAAGTTGATATCTCTCGTAAGGATAAGAAAGATTTTGAAAAAACTGAAGTTAGAATTTCAGTATGCTGGAAAGGTACATACTCAACTTTCTTGTTCTCTACTATTTTATTGCCATCAGTCATGTTTTTGGATATTATTTATTTGCCTAAAATAGGCACCCAACGTCATCTGAGATCCTTTAGGTATGCAAAATATTCACCCACAGCTCGCAGGTATGAGAGAAGACTAAGGACACTCATCTTTCTGACCAGCAACTTGAAATCTAAGACTTCCCCATTAGCGCCTAAAGCTACTCCACATAACCATGCTCAGGCAGCTGATTCTCATCTTTCCTCTTCTATACTTCAAATCTTATTTTAGATGTAAGTTCCTTAGAGGTTTTGCTTAGTTCTTTCAACTATTACTATTAGTCAAGGCAATGTGAATGTCTGAGCCAGGAGATAAAGTTGCACAGCTTTCCAGTGAGATCAAGCCTGCTTTTGTCCATATTAGTTTGAAAAATCTCTAAGGCAAGATAATGTCTTTCCATAAAACATCCTGTAGCCTGTTGTTGCTGTCAGAGCAAATGCTTCTAACAAAATGGTGGGAGATGAGACTTCAAATTTGGTGTTTAACTGAACGATGCAATGAGGGTGTTTTGGAGTGTGAATACAAACTAAAAGAAAAATTTGAAGCAGCAGCTTATATCGAAAGGAAAAGGTTTTCCTTTTGATGCAAGATGTGCTGATACCGTAAGATAATAAATCCTGTATTATGACAATAGAAAAAGAAATGTATTCCACATAAACTGCATGCTAGTCTGAGGTATATACCCTTGTAATCAACTTGATTTTAATTTGTCTCTCAAGCTCTTAAGGCTCTCAGGGGCAGAATAGCATTTAACGTATGCAACAGAAGAAAAAGTACTGTGGAAAAGACAAATATAAGTGCAAGCTGACTCTCCTATTAAGCCCTTAGAGATTTTACATATTCCTCATATATTTTCTTTCAATAATATTTGGATAAAACACAGAAAAAAAATCAAGGAGAAGAAACCTAGTATTCCCTAATACAGAGCTATGTCACTTGTCTTTCCTTCCTTCTCTCCTTTTTTCTGTATTCTTATCCTTTTAAGTCCCTTGCAGTTGGATATTTTCTTTGTGATCAGTAGTCTAGTTTTTTCTGTTGAATAAATGTTTTCAACCTGAAATTCTTGCTTTCTGGGTGATCAACGTTAGCTAGGTATAAGCTTTGTGCAACAAATTATTTAACTGTCTATGAGAAAATATGTTTATGACTGCTGTGTATCATACTGAACTCGAAGTTGGTATGTGTTGGCGTACCTTTTACAAGTCTTTTATTCAGCCAGTTCCTCAGGAAAATGGGTGAGGAGCACAAAATCCTGAATGAATGCTGTGGTGTGCTGACCTCAGCTGTCTGCAGACACCCACCCAGCTGCTCTCTCACTTCCCCTCCTCATCAGAACAAAAGGAAGAAAAAAAGATGAAAAAGATTTATAGTTGAGATAAAGACAGGGAGATCACTTACTATGGCTAGGGAAAACTTGATAAAAATTTATTTAGTTTACTGCCAATTAAAATAGATTGGATAGTGAGAAATAAGGACAAAAATTAAAACAGCACCTTTCCTCCCCACACATTTTATTCAGGATCAGTTAGAACTTTGTTCTTCACCGCTTCAACTTTTGCCTCCTCTCAGCTAAGAGGAACAAAGGGGATGGAGAGCTGGGAGTTGCAGTCAGTACATAATGGTTCATATCTGCTGCTCATTATTCCTCATACTTTCTCCCAGTTCCGTTGTGGGTTCTGGAGGGGAAGAATGCTAGTCTGACTAAAAAGAGAGCTTTGGCTTGAACTCAGGAGAAAAAAAGAGAATATATCACCTTTGGACAAAGGGCAGGCAA
The DNA here is from genome assembly GCA_013397775.1 of Eulacestoma nigropectus. Lineage (NCBI taxonomy): Eukaryota > Metazoa > Chordata > Aves > Passeriformes > Eulacestoma > Eulacestoma nigropectus. The sequence continues at coordinate 3,594,831 of VZTE01002171.1, forward strand.
CTTGGGAGGACTGCAAGGATGTCATGAGTTTATGCAGGGATAAACTTAGAAGGTCCAAAGCCCAGTTAGAACTTGCTCTGGCCACTGTCATAAAAGGCGATGAAAAATGTTTTTACAGATGCATCAGCAACAAAAGCACAGCTAAGGAGTATCTTCATCATTTACTGTCTGCTTAGGGAAAACAGTGAGAAAGGATGAGGAAAAGGCTGAGAAAATTAATGTCTTCTTAGCCTCAATCTTTAAGAGCAAGACTAGCTGTCCTTGGTGTACCCAGCCCCATGAGCTGGAAGAAAGGAACGGAGCAGAATGAAGCTCCTATAATCTAAGGAGACATGCTACACCACTTAGACACAAAAAAGTCCATGGGGCCAGATGGGATCCACCCAAGAGTACTGGGGGAGCTGCAAAAGGGGTCACTAAGCCACTCTCCATCATTTAGCAGCGCTCCTGGTTAACTGGAGAGGTCCAGTTGACTGGAAGTTAGCAAACATTAGACCTATCTACAAGGGTTAGGAGAAGGATTAATCTGACCTTTTTGCCTGACCTCAGTGCCAGGGAGATCATGGAGCAGATCATCTTGAATGCCATCACATGGCACATCCATGGCTACCAGGAGATCATGCTCAGCCAGCATAAGTTTATGAAAGGCTCATCCTGCTTGACCCAACTAATCTTCTTCTCTGAAAGGTTTACCTACTTAGTGGCTGAGGGAAAGACTGTGGATGTTGTCTGCCTGGACTTTAGTAAAATTTTTGACTCCTTTTCCCACAGTTTCTGGAGAAACTGTCTGCTCATGGCTTGTATGGTAATACTCTTCACTGGATGAAAAACAGGCTAGATGGCCAGAAAAGAATCTGGGGATGCTGGTTGACAGTCACTGGACATGAGCCAGCAGAATGTCCAGATGGCCAGAAAAGCCAATTGCATCCTGGCCTGTATCAGGAAGAGTGTGACCAGCAAGGCCAAGGCAGGGATCAGCCCCCTGTAGTCAGCACTGGCGAGGCCACACCTTGAATCCTGTGTTCAGTTCTGGGCCCCTCACTACAAGAAGGACATGGAGATGAAGGGTCTGGAGCACAAGTCCTGTGACAAGCCTTTGAGGGAGCTGGAGGTGTTTAGCCTGGAGAAAAAGAGACTCAGGGAGGATCTTCTCACTCTCTACAACTACCTGAAAGGAGGTTGTAGCCACGTGGATGTTGGTCTCTTCTCCCAAGTAACCAGTGACAGGATGAGATGAAATGGCCTTAAGTTGCACCAGGGGAAGTTTAGATTGCATAGTAGGAAAAATTTCTTCATGGAAAGGGTTGTCAAAAATTGGAATAGGGGCATAGTCAGGCATTTCTGGCATGGTGGAATCACTATCCCTGGAAGTGTTAAAAAGGTGTGTAGATATGGTTTAGTGGTCAACAACACAGTGCTGGGTTAATGGTTGGACTCGATGATCTTAGAAGTCTTTTCCAACCTAAACAATTCTATGATCCTATAATTCTATATAGTATGTGGATTTCACTCTCATGTGCATGTCCTAAATATTTCTCATGGATTCAAGGTTTAGTCCATAAATCTCTACATTCTTAGAAAATGCTACCTCACTTCAGGAACCAGATGAAGGAAGAATCCTAAATTCATCGCTGAAAATTATGTCTGCTTCTTGAATCTCAGTTTTTGGATCCCTTGGTGTACAAATAATAAAGTGATGGACATTTCAGAAATCCTAGCTGACAGACCTACAGTAACTTGGGAAATAAATTTTTCAGTTTGCACTGCTTCAAATATATCAAGTAATCAGCTTATTCCTTCTGAAGAAAACCAATGTAATCACGTACACAACTGAGTTACTCACTGAGCCAAAGACCCAATGTTGCTTTCAACGGCAACAATTTTACAATGTGATTCTCAATTCTCAACTTAGTTTGATTTGGTTCAACCTGAGATCACTTTAAATCCCTAGATTGTTCTATAGAACATGACATTTTGTAAAGTATTCTGTCAATATCACAGAAAAAGATGCATAAAGATAAGACTTTTTTTTCTCTGCCTTAGATATGCCTTGTGAAGTATATGAAATGTTTGTTTCAAAACATTAAGTATCTTTCTAAGGGCTAAAGTAAAACTCCATCTGTCATTGCCTCTTTTGATATTAAGACTTTATTGAGACACTTGCTAAGGGCTTTTCTATACACATACATCCAGACACATTTACGCAGTATTTCTGGATGATTAAGGAAGAGATTCTCTATGAATTTGTGCCTACTTTGTCCTTCTCTCTGCCCTCCCAGTGTTCAGGCTGCCTTTTATGCTACTATCTACTCTTTGACAGTTGATGCAACTTGCAAAACAGGTTATTCACCCCAAAATGACAGCCCAATTATAACTCCAAAAGTTGAAACTCATAAAAGATAGGTAGTTCTGGACATGAATGTGTTTTCTCCATAATGCTTTCCTTTTTTTTATGAACAACTTTAGTTTAAAGTCTACAATTTCTGCAAGTATCAGCTATAACTTTCTCATCTGAAAAATAGCTGACAAATTAGCAGTTAAAGTGTCATATACTTCAGAGAACACATGGCACTTATTAAAATTCATAAGAACTTCACAGTGGTCACAGATCATGTGTCTTTCATCTATGCAGTGCTCTGCACAATTTTCGTCAGACATTAAGAGAAACATTTCTTCATTCCTCTCCGCTCAGAGCATATGCTTTCTACCTAACTTCTGGAAAGTGATTCTGTATAGGCTGCTGTGCCTCATTGTAAAGCTCAGTGGGGACATGAGGCAAAAATTGAACTTGTAGAATGCTCTGAGTTCTTAATGAACTAGCAGGAACAGCCTGTGTGCTTATCAAAGTGTGATGTTTTCTCTTCCCGGCTTAATCAATTTGTGTGTTAATGTTCCTTGCTGACCTACCAACCTAGCATCTGTCTGGTGCACTCACTTTCCATTGCAATAATCTAATCTATAAGTACAAAAGTATAAAAAGCTGGTGAAAGCCTGACACAAAAGGAATTTATATTAGATTTTTACACGATGCAAAAGTAAAATAGCAGTAGTAAGAGAGCAGGCCACAGAATACTGCATCAGTAAAAAACTTCTATTTAGTATTCTGCAGTATTATGCCACAGTTAATACCTCCTTTGTGGTTTATATGTCTGCTCACATTAAGTCTGGTGTCATGTGTGTAATAGATTAATCATTTTTTAGTTTCACAGACCTTTTACTTGCATCATATAACTATGTCCAGGAGGAATACTTTATTGCCAGTTTCATCTATGTAAGGTAAATTTTGATACAGGGGGCTTTACTGCTGAAAATATTAATTTCTCTTTTGAAAGAGGTAGGGAAAGGAGACACCAGTATTCCTTTTAGTAATTTTTTGTTGTTGTTTTTTGTAGCATATGACTAATGATACTCTCATGCTTTTTGTTTATCTGAAAATATTTGGGTGAGCATATTGCATCAGCAAGAATATTAACACCTCAAAATCACCAGCGAATCTCCTAAAAAAGGATGTTTTCTACTGATTTCTGCAGTCTGCTTTAGTAACATTCCTATTGTGCATAGTTTCATTATTTATTTTTGAGATTTTCTCTAACATATTTCTCAATTATTATCAATTTCAGAATGAATTGAATTGACATGAATACATATTTCTCATTTAGAAGCACCAGAGGAAAATATTTACAGTTATTTTTTCCTGCTTTTGCCTTGCCTTGTACGTTTGCCTTAGTTTCCCCTTCTTCTTCTTCTTCTTCTTCCTCTTCTTCCTCTTCATCTTCTTCTTCTTCTTCACCTTCATTTTGACTTCTCCTTCCTTCCTCCCTCCCTCCCTTCCTCCCTCCCTGCCCATTTTAGTGTCTGCCTACTAATGGTCTTCTCTTTGGTGGCATTACAATATTTCTACTCCTAGAAGACAAGAAAATCTTCTTATATTTAGTTATACCAACCTTGATTTCCACTTCATTTTTTTTTCGTAGAAAAACCATTTGCCACCATTTTTAAATTGATATTTAATTTGCCTCTTAGCGTCTCATTTCCCTCGATTGTATTTATATTTTTAATTGCTGCCTTCACTTTAAAACTGACACAGGATTGGATTTTAGGGAAATTAGCATACATAAATGCTCTATTTTCTATTAAAATGAATCTGTATTTCTTTTTCCCTACAAATCGAAAAAGATAAGACCTGTAGAAAGAGGGCTCACAGCCATTGTCTTTCAGATATAATTTTAATATGCATTTGTGAACCAGCTTGTGAAAATAGTTATTGGGTGAACTAATAAAGCAACTTTTGGAAAATACAACCAAAAACAGATTCCTATATTGGAATTGGAATTCAGTACCCTGTTGCACATTGTGGCATAAATGACACTGTGTTTTTGCTTTGTCTACTGAAAAAGAAACTATAGCAGGAAAATCAGTCAGTCATCAGAAAGGAACTTGCTTTTTTTCTCATAATGTTTGTATTTTTTTTTTTTATATGCATGCTTATTAAAAAAAATTACAAGAGGTATAATCTGTCTTTGCAGGACTTCACAATTAAATACAGGGAAGTTATGCTAAATGCATAATGTCTATTAGCTGTACTCTGAACCCTTACTGGACTTTTATTAAGGAGCAATTAAGGAAAGATTAGAGGGAATAAAATGTGAGAGATGTTGTGGCTAAAAATATTTGACCCTCTTCCATAGAAATGCAAAAGCTAGCTGAGGACAAAAAGTTACTGAGCAACCTAAGGATTTATGGTTATCTAAAGATAAAGACTTAAGGAATCCCACAGCAGTTATTTTTTAAGCAAACTGAAAGGCTGAATTGTCAAAAAGGTCAGTACTGACAAAGCTCCATATTAGTTGTGCATAATTTTACTGATGTTGACAGTCAATATCAAAAGAAATTTTCCTGTTAGCAGAATTTTCACATTTTACATCTATATCCTTCATGTAGCCAGTATGTGCCCTCTCTGAATATACTTCTAGCTGCAATTCTTAAATATAAAATACATAAAATATTTCTAGATTAGGCATTTCAGATTTTTTAAGAAAGATTTACAAAATTATGCTCCTCCTAGCAACGGTAAACTGCTCCGTGTTTTAATATCAGCCATAAATTTAACAAAATAAGCAAAATAACATCACAGAGAGGCTATTTATTTATCATTTACCAAGTCTTACAGAAAACCTGATATTGGAACTCTGTAAAACATCTAGAGCAAAATCCTGCTTGGAGCATGGATATGTTTGAGTTACACAAGGTTGCTTAAAGCTCTGCCTTGTTCAGTTCTGAAAATCTCTAGGTAAACTTCTCTTAATGTTTGTTTATTCTTTTTGTTTTGCTTACAGATGTATCACAATTTCAATGGTCACAACTATGACCATTGTCTCTCCTTCTTTTGTTGTGCTACTCTGAGAAGAATCTGGCTTAGTATCTTTCTGAAATGAACACCTAAAGTGAGATCTGTCTTTTTTCCTAGTCTGTCTCCATATGTGTGATGCTTGAAACAAACCCCTCTCACCTTACTTTCTCAGCACTGATGATATTCCTTCTTGTTGTCTTCTCCCTGACTTATTTTCCCCTAATTCCTACTTCTTTGCTTATCCATGGTCTAACTGAATGTCACCATCTAGTATTCCAAAGGATATAGTAAAACCTCACAATAATTCAAAAAAAGCCCTATGCAGCCCAGTCTATGGCAGATTGATCGTCTATTAAATCATTTTAAGGTTCAAATTACTATGTGTGTCTATGCATTAACTACAGCACAGGAAACACGCTGTTGCCTGAACTAAGACAAGCTAGGGAAGGTAAGAGTTACCTGTTTTAGAGTAGGAATTCAGACAAAACAAGCCATTCAAGGAGAAAAAAAAAAAAACAAATAGGAAGACATAGATTTTGCAGATCCACTGCCTTTATTGAGGAGAACAGAAATGTCTAAGCCAAGGTTTCCTTGTTCTCATATTATTCACATATAAAATGCAATATAATAGGAGAAAAGCTGAGTGATATCATTCATTTGTTAAGCACATTGACATGAAGAAGATATCATGAACAACAGAACAATAGAAAACAGAACTATAGAAACTACACCTTAGACTCAATCTAAATGATGCTCAGGCAACCTCTCACAGGTAATATTCTAAAAGTCTGTGTATTTACCTGTGGAATATTTCCTAAACATGAAGAACAGTGAATGTTTCTTGTTTCTTAAAATCAGCCTGAAAGCCTTTTTAAAATGTAATCTCCTGTGCATGAAATTAATAGTATGTTCACAGATAGAGGAGTTGGAAATACAGTGCATGAATTTTATTTTGGCAGTAACAGCTTTTTTTAATTTATTGCAAGTAATATTCATCTTAACTCATGTAACTGCTTGTTAGGAATGCAGTTTGTGGGTGATGTTAATAATGCAAAGAGCCAAACCAGTCTTTGATATGCAGGCATTCAAACTTCTTGCTTCACTTTACCCAGTTCAATAAGAATATTTTTCATAAATAAGCTCTGAGAAATTTTCTATTTTAAAGCACAAAAATTAGACATCTTTCAACTGTATAGTTACTATCCATTAGTCTTTAGACTTTCTTAAATTGTGACAAATTTAAATAATGACTATTTTTGCTCTTTACTGTTGGAAAAACTGTAAAATAACTAAAAATAAAGGCAACATATTAATAACAAATATTTGCATCTATCACAAAAATTCAAGTTTTTAAGTTATTTTCCTATATTTTAAGTGGTAAATATCTGCAAAAGGAAGCAAATATACATTTATTTAAAATAAAAATAGAATGAACTCTATTTCTGGTTTCTAAAACTAAGAAGGTTTTTCATTTGCCCCTTTTTAAAATTTTCTGGGGATCACAATATTATTTTGCTGACATCACCAAGTTGAACAGTGATTTATGAAATACAAATGTTGCAAAATGTTCATATTTACCTAAGTTTTCATGGTTATCTGAACAAGTCTTGATTATCTTGTTTTTCGTCTTTAAATTTCTACTGAATTTGGGGAAATTATAACTGTGAGATGACTTTTAGAATCAAACACAATTCATAGTGAAATTCATCCATGTCTTTCTACCAGCCAAAATCTTTTGCTTGCCTTACTAGGACATCTCGTCCACCTGTGAAGGAGATATATAATAATTCATTAGATCAGATATGATTAAAATCAAAGAAATAGTCTGCATTTAGAGACATGTAGGCTAACGCATTATATACATGATTTCCCCATAATTTATTTTGAAGACAAAGTAGCACAGAAACGTCTCCAGAGAGGAGCTTTCCTTGGTATCTCTTTAGGTATCAGGCAAGAGACTGATACATGAAAACTGTCTGCTGTTTTTTTCAACCACCATATGTCTATACAACATACATATGTCTAGAAAAGTTAGATCCTTCTTGTGATCCTATTTTGAAAAAATAGATATTATACCTATGAACCTTCTTCCTCACAGATTACACTACAATCTTGGTATTGTCAGGTTTTCTTCTCTTGTAAACTCTTCACAGACTTACTGGTTTTATCTGCATGAGATATCATAGCCAGTGTTTTCACCAAATTACAGAAGATAATTTCTCAGTTCTTATGAAGTCTAGTTAAAAAATAGAATTAATTTTTTTAGTCACATTATTCCATTAAAAATAATAAAAAAAAAAAAGTAGCCCTCAACAAAGAGATAATTTATTTCTTTTTAGATATTTTTACTCATAAAAATGTAATTTAGGAGAGAAGGAAAAAATGACTCAATCTAGTAGGGAAATAATCTTACAGGTCTTACTGCACATGTTTCATTACTTTAAGAGGCAGAAAATGGTTTAAAGCACATGAGAACAAGAAATTGACCTTTTTACAGCAACAGACAAATTGGAGTTTATCTCTGCAGAGAATGTTCTCCCTTAATCCTATTTTCAAACTCTGACTTAATCAGGGAGTATATCAGTTGTTTCTGGAATGAAAAGATACCTGCTTTCCACATCACAATCACATCATGACTTAATACCGTCTCATGGAACCATCCCTTCGATGTGCAGGATCCTATATTCCATTATGAAACCTTCTCAGTTCAGAAGGCTGAATTTAAAAGAGGGTAAGATGAGGAATACAAATGAGATGAAAGCCTAACAAGTTTTCAGAATACTGTTTTTCTTTGACTAGATAGATAAAAGCTTGCCTACCTGTAATGTCATATGGAGAATATATGACCCTTCCTTCACTCATGGACCAAACAGGGCTCCAGTTATCTCTTAATCTCTTATGGAATTCTGTAGTGCAAGGCTGAAATCTTGTTTCATTTCCCATTCCAGCAATACAATTTTCTAGTTTCCCTTTTAAATTTTTCATATAAATAGCCATTTGTATTATAAGCAAAGGAGAAGGACAATTTTAGATTTTCAAATACTGTGTGACTACTGGGAATTTGAAAAGTGTTGTAAAAGGCAGTCCAAAAAAATAAACCTTTCATATTGCTAAATCAATGCTATGTTTAAGTCACCTTCAGCATTTTTAAAGTCTTCCACTCACACAACTCCTTCCCTCTCAAAACAATGGCATTACGGAAACAATCAATATTTAGAGACCATAGGATGACTGCCTTCAATGTTTGTGAATGATGTCCTCTGGAAAAAGATACTTCAAAATGAAGCTCTTTAACTAAGGCTGCATCCAAATCTGAGATTCTGAGAAAAATGCTCTTTGTGCAAAGTTTATATATTTTTAATAGACTGATCATTAAAATTTCAAACCTGTTTCACTATCATACTGCGTAAGTATTATATCTAAAAAATTCTGAGTCTTGCTTAATTGATGATTGTCCAGTATATGAACCAAATAAGCCTACTTTCCTTGACTTTGTTATTTGCCTTGCAGCTGAAAGGGAAAAAGTTATATTAATATAACTGAAACTGAGGTCCTTGCAAAAATCTTCCTCTTCCCATTAGCTATGTGGGATTTTACTGTAAGCATTTTTCTTTATACCCACTTAGATGACTAAATGTGGTCTAGTGCAAACCATATCAATATATTTCCCCAAAAAGGATGGAGCCGTGCCAAAGAGCAGCTAATGTCATTCCCAACTGTAGACTGCTTACAGGTTCAATGGCATCTTGGAGGTGGGTGGAGGTAAAATTTATTTGAACTTTCTGACTTCATCTCTTCTCATATGTGTAAGCCTGTGTCTATTTCAAAAAAAACCTTGTTCTTTGTAGGTTCTATTGCATATATTTCTATTCTAACAATGGAAAAAAAAAAATTCTCTTTTTTGTAGCATTAAGCATAAGCAAATTGCACTCAGGAATTTCTGCTCCATTACGATTAAAACTAATTTGAACTGTTGCAAATAAGTGTTTTCAGTACTTGGGCATGCATATCTCTCTTGTTTTTTCTGGGTTTTGTTTGAGGCCTTTGCCACAGCACCTACCACGAAGAAATCTATAATCTCATTCAAGACCTCTATTAATGGTCACTATAGCCTCATAAGAATCGTTAGAGTTTAACATTTTGACTTAGTAAGAAACTCTCTAAGTGCTTGTACGTTGCTTAAAGCACTATAGCCAGGATTCCAATTTCTGCTTCCGAGTCACTGTAATAGAAAGAATAAGGAATATCTATTCAGGTCACAAAGGCCCAACACACAGTTTTAACTGCTTCTGCATTTCCAAAGCCTGGTTATCTACAGAAGTCATAGTGCCCAAATTTTTTCCTGGTGTTAGCAAGCTGAGCAGAAAAAAACATGTCATAACAATCATAGAGCCTGCTTACTTTACACTCTGGCTGTTTTCTTGCATAACCAGGAAGTCTGGATAACTCATAAAATGTTTATATACGCACTGAAGTTTTAGAACCTTATGGTAATTCAAGTACCAAAATCTTTGAAGTTCGGCCATCGCTGTTGGGCTTAAGTAAGTCCACAGTCTGTGAACTGCTTGTGTTAATAAAGCCAAGTCATTAATTACACTGTCTGTATGAGAGGTTCCAATTAAATCCACACTATATTTTCTGCATTAATGGCATTAGCTTTGAAAGCTGACTATTCAGCTAGGGGCTGGGGGCTGGGGGAGGGGGATTCATCTGAGTGAGATAATAGAAACCCAACTGACTGGATTTAACCTACGGCAGACCAATTTATATATTCCTATCTTCACATTTTTCATGTCTAATTTCTTTTGAAGTGTCTAATACGTATCTGAAGTGACTTTGGCACTAGGGGTAGGAAACCTGATTGGTTTGAGTACTTTGTTCCTAGATGTAGGTATCAACTGATCAAACTGACAACTATTCAATATATATTTCTTCAATTTACTTAAAATATTGAACAGTATTTCAAACCCATATTTGAGAATATGAACCTTGGAGTTTCATTCGTCCTCTATTGCCTTTAAAACTTTCAGAAATGTCTAGAGCTAGCTGCATCTCTAAACTTCAGAGTAGCTATAGTGGGATAGAGTTCCCCAACTTGTTTATGAAGTCTTCTGAATGTAGTATGATGGCCTAAACAGCAGTAAGTTCGCAAAAACATTTCCAAACTAGGAAAGGTCTTTAACTCCTTTCTTTTAGACTCAGCCTGTCCTAGGAAATTGCAAATATTTGGTGTAAGAGAAATTCTGTCTTTATTATTATATATTATATAGGAACTGAACCTCTTCAGCTAGGACATAATAAATATGTGCTAGGTGTATGATTAAAAATAGCGATATAATCACTGCAGCAAATAAGGATCCTGGCAATAGCGGAACAGAAAAGTGGAAACAGTCCACCTTAGAGAATAGAGAACTTGTAAACAAGGAAGTTATTTGTTAACCAACTCAAGATTTTTGATAATAGTTAAGTGTATAAATTAAGTGTATAACAATAATTAATAGATTGTGATATGGATTTCACAGTGTCCACTGAAAATGCTTTAAGCCTGTGGTGATTTGACCCTTTTGCATGCCAGCTGCCTACCAAAGCCACTTCCCTCCTCATCTGGACAGGGGAAAGAAAATATAAGTAAAGGCTCATAGCTTGAGATAAGGGCAGAGAGAGATCACTCACCAATTACCATCACAAACAAACTTAAAGACTTAACTCAGAGAAATTTGTTCAATTTATTTATAATCAAATCAAAGTAGGATAGTGAAAAATAGAAAACAAATTGTAAAATCATCTTTCCTCCAACCCTCCCTTCTTCTTGGGTTCAGCTTCACTCCCAATTTTCTCTCCCTCCTGCCCTCAGTGGTGCAGGGGGATGGGGAATGGGGATTGCAGTCAGTTCAAACCACATTGTCTCTGCTGCTCCTTCTTTCTCAGGAAGAGGGCTCCTCACACTCTTCCCCTGCATCTCCTGTGGGGTCCCTCCCACAGGTGATAGTCCTCCATGAACTCTATGAGTTCTTCCCACGGGCTACAGTTCTTTATTAATTAGTCCAGCATGGGTCCCTTCCATGGGATGCAGTCCTTCAGGAACACACTCCTTCAACATGGTCCCCACAGTCTCACAAGTCCTGCCAGAAAACCTCTACAGCATGGGCTCCTCTCCTCAGTAGGCCACAGGTTTTGCCAGGAGCCTGCTCCAGCATAGTCTTCCCAGAGGTCACAGCCCACATTGGGCATCCATCTGCTCTGGTCTGGGGTCCTGTATGGCCTGCCAGTGGATATCTGCTTCCCTATGGACCTCCATGGGCTGCATGGGACAGCTTGCTTCATCATGGTCTTCACCATGGGCTGCAGGGGAATCTCAGCTACAGTGCCTGGAGCACCTCCTGCTTCTCTTTGCACACTGACTTTGATGACTTGGTTGTTTCTCTCTCATATTCTCCCTCCTCTTTCCTCTGACTGAAATTGCCCCTGCACAGTGACTTCTCTCCCATTTTTAGTTCTGTAATGCCAGGGCCACTGCCAGAATTGCTGATGGACTCGTCCTTGGCTAGCAGTGAGTCCATCTTGATGCTGGTTGGCATTAGCTCTGTGGGACACAGGGAAACCTTTCTAGAGTTCCTTACAGGAGCCACCCCTGTAGTCCCCCACTACTGAAACCTTGCACACAAACCCAATACAATGTTCTTAATAAAAACAGCATTTTTCTATGACATAAAACTGTGTGAATGAGCTGTAAACAGCTTCATTATTAAACAACCTATTTTTTTTTAATTAGGTTGTTGGTTTTTAATTTTGTTCTGTTGAGTTTTCTTTTCATTTTTTCATGGAAAAAGTGACAGCCTTGCAAATATTCTTAGACTCTCTTTGACTCCCAAGTAGGAAGAAGTATTATAAGACACAGAGCCAAATTATTTGAATGCTCTACTTTTAGAATGTCTATCTAGTCTGTAGGATGGATTGCATTAAATGTTTACACATGTTTGCATAGATGAGAGCATGTACCTGAGGCCACAAGAATACAGGTGTCTGAATTAGATCTTGTCTTTCCTATCTTTTTTCGTTATTCCATGTCTTGTGTGTATGAATGGAAATAAATGGCTGAAATGGAGATGAAAGCTAGAATCTTAAACAAGACACAGGGGTCTCACTCTCTTTTAACTCCTGCAACACCGCAGAGTCTTTTACCATTTTGATGTTTATGGTAATATTTGCAAATGGCTAGTTTGTTGTCTCAATGGTTTGTTCTTGACAGTTGAACAATCAGACAAATAGTATGCAGTTTTTCATCCATTGACACTTTTCTTCTGGCTCTCCAAGAACTTCAGATAAAAGAATATATTTTCACTTTCACAAAAAATGACAGAAACTCACATTGTGCTTAGAGATAATGAACACTAATATTTTTAAAGCAGTACATGAGGAACTGCCTTTCTGAGGCTTCTGTTTCAGCCAATGGATTATAAATAGTTTCAGACCCCACCTTAGAGTAAATGTACTGCAGATGGAGTCTCTAGCCACAAAGCTGTTAAAAAACCCCACTAAAACAAAACTTTTTTTAGCCATCAAAAACTAAGAATGGTAAGAGCTTCTCTGATCCCATGTAGGCATCATAAGAGCAATATAATTGCTTAGAGATAGATAGTCCAATATTAATCTTGAATAACTCTATAAAGACAGTCCCTATTTAATAGATAAAGTCCAACATAAATATCACATTCTGACTTTGAAAAATAAGACAATAAAATGATGGCTTAGACTGTACGTATTTCTCAAAGAAGTTCTTCCTGTAAGCATAGTGAATTGTTGACTTTTCACAGTTGATAGCTACACAAATTTTGGGTTCTTAGTATTACCTTTTCGAGATTGAAATGAAATATCTTAAAAAAGGAGCAGGGCTTTAGTCTTTCCTTATAGGATCAGCTGAAATTGCATTACTCTCAGTTGAGATATTGTCGGATTTTCAAAAAATTCTTTTTCTGTTACTTGTCTGAGTTTTCCAGGGATTTTCAAAGCAATTTTTTTACTTCCTGCAAAGACAAATAGTGCCTGGAATCCAGAAACTCAGTGAAATATGAAAAAGGAAAACTGGGCATTCCTCCATTTTTCTTCCCTAAAAATCTTGTCCTAAAAAAATGTATCTTGTGTTATTTTATCTTTTCTTTCTTCTTCTTCTTCTTCTTCTTCTTCTTCTTCTTCTTCTTCTTCTTCTTCTTCTTCTTCTTCTTCTTCTTCTTCTTCTTCTTCTTCTTCTTCTTCTTCTTCTTCTCACCGTAAGACTGAGCAGATTCTACTAGGGTTTTCTTAACTTTGAAGAGAAAACATGGGAAAATAAGCAAGGCCAATAGGACATGAATATCCTCTCCCAGTTTTGTCTTAATTTCTTGGTCCTAAACAAAACTGACTGTCCTAGAGCATGTATCTACATGAATACATGCAGACAGAATTAAGATCACCTGCCCACAACTTCATTTTAAGCTGTCTGAACTGCTTATATCTGTGAAACTTACTAGTGGAGCTAAAAAATGATGTTTCTTCCTGACTGATAGGCAGCTCTGCCCTGGCTAGCTTGGTACATGCACAAGGTTCAAGGATATGTGCACTTATCCATCTCCTTGCATTCAACAGCCTTTGATTTCTCCTGGTTCAACCAGTAGAAATTATCTGCATTGCTTCAAGACTGACTTCAATGTTTAATTAACATGAATGACCAGCCTTGTGCATATTTAGGTTTAAAAACTCCTTTGAGAAGCCATAATTAAAAAATTGCAAATGATTTTCACAGGAAGAGGAGTGGGGGGGGGGGGGGATTAAACCAAGGTTTTTAAACCANTAAACCAGGTCTTTACACCAGCATACTGATCATTTTTCATGTCAGTGCAGGTTTTTTTTGTGTGTGTTTGTTTAATTGTGATTGCCTGTGTTTGAAATTGCAATAAGGAAAATTGAAATTAAATCTTCAATTAAAGGAAGTTCAAGCAGAAATTGATTTTTTTTTTTTTAATTAACCTATTCCTTAGGAAAATATGGCCTTTGCAAATCAAACACAACAGGATTTGAATAGAATCAAAAGACAGCAAATGTTGCCTTTTCATGGCTAGAATTTTTCATGGCTAGTATTTTCCAAACGGTTGATGCTCACTTGAACTTGCCTGGGAAGGAGGAACTAGATTAATTTGCTATCTGTTTCTTTACTGAGTATTTAGCTTTATACTGTTCACTAAACAGGGCAATTACAGCACCAATCTTTACAAGAAGCACATGATGTCGGTCTATTTAGAAAATGCTTGTTTCAACATTTATATTAAAAATAAATATTAATGATCTCCAGTGAATAGATTTTTTTTTTTATTTTCCCTTTTAAATCTTGCCAATAATTTTCAACACGTATATCAAGGGGACTTTAATGCACCTGTAATATTTCAAGCCCAAAAGATATTGCAAAACTCATTTAGTTTTGCTTTAAATATCTAGCTATTAGGCATAATACATTAAATGCAGAAATTAAACATTAAGTTGACAGTTTTAATCATCTAGGTACAAAAGGAGAACAAACAGTTTGCTGCAGTGCTTGCATGTGGGCATGTATTTCTTCTATATGACACATCCCCTGAAGGGCCTCTGGGAAATTCCAACTTGCTGTGCTGCAAATGAAATGTCCTCTTCTAGTATACTGTACCATACTTCAGCAGCAGGCATCTTCCCAATGTCCTTCAAAATATAAAGAACTGTAGCAACGATGTGCCCGAGGGGAATCCTGGGAAGCTCTTGTTAAAATTCCATCATCAAATTAAGTGGAAGCTTGGAGTGATTTTCCATCTTCTGATACAAATTGCAGAGTCATGCAGAATGTGAAACCATCTCTTTCAGCGATAAATTATTTCTAGAGTTTTAATACAATTGCCTTAAAAGAGCAAATATTTTGCCTGTTGGACAGGGCTGCACTGCACCAAAGGGCAGGTTAAAATACTTGTCTACAGGCTTTCTTACATTGCCTTAATATTTTTGACACTGTAGCTGTTGGAGATTATACATTTTTTTGTAATATCGTTGAAATTTTTCTTTTTTTTTTTAATCAGCTCTTTAATAATTGGGGTCAATAAAATAAATTTCATTGAAATTGATAAACTAGCTTGTGCATTCTTGTAATACCTTTGAACTACTAGCACATGTATTTGAACTTAAAAAACAACAACAAAATAACAAGCAAAAGAATTGGTTCTATAGCAACATAAGACAGTCTTCTTATGTTCTCAGTTGTTAGGGGGAAATGGACTACATAAGATTTCATTATGTCTTTTAAATGAAAAAATAAAGTAGCTAATAGTTTTAGGATTAGACATTCTTTTGAGAGAAGGACAATAATGGTGACTATTTTTCCTAATCTGTATTGCACTTAAATTTAAATTTATCGTGTAGAATATCATATACTTAATCAGATTAGTATAGACATATGATTATAAAATACACTTATTGGAACACCTTTTTTTTTATTATTTTGTGGGGAAAAATTAAAAAGAAAATCTAATTAATTTCCAGAGTTATAAGGAAAAGGAAACATTTTTGAAGAGTTTTGTATAGTTATAAACATAAGGAAAAAAATATTTTGCATAACAATGGAAAAATTACATCTACCCTATTTAATGAAATCACTGTGGTCAGAAGTAATCTCTGGAAATTGTCTGGCACAACCTCACTGCTCAGAACAAGGTCAACCCATATGCAGTTTGGTCTTCAATATATACGGCATCTTTGTAGCACCCTTCCTCATTAGATATTTAAACAAATAATATCCATCAGTCCCTCAGTCCTCAGAGCCTTCTCCAGGCCTAATAGACCAAACTCTTTCCTCCTTTCCTCATACAAAAAAAATCTTCCAAGCTCTTGTTCATCTTTATGGCCCTTTCCTGGATGCACCGTAGTATGTCCATATTTTGCTTCTGCTGGAGAGGACAGAATTAGACCCCATATTCCAACTGTGTTCCACCAGTGCTGTGTAGAAAGGAAGGATCTTCTCCCTCAGCCTGCTGGCAATGCTTTTCACAATCCAACGCAGAAGGCTGTTGGAACTCTTTTTTGCAGGGACACACTGGTGCCTCATGTACATCTTGGTGTCCACCTGGAGATCTGGGCCTTCTCTGCAAAGCTGCTTCCCATACAGCTTGTCTCTAGCCTGTATTGGTGCACGGGGTTATTTTCTGATGGCAGGGCTATGCATTTCTCGCTGTTGAACCTAATGAGATTCCTATTGGTCCATTTCTTCACTCTGTCCAGGTCCCTCTGCATGGCAACCTGCCTGTTTAGTATATCAGTCACTACTTTGAGTTTTGTGCTGCCTGGAAACTTGCTGAAAGTGTACTTTGGCACCCTGCCATCTAGGTCATTAATTAATGTCTTCAACATTTCTGAACACAGTATTGGTCCCTGGGAAACACCAGCAGTGACTGGCCTCCAGATGGAGTGCATGCCACTGATCACAATGGTCTGAGCCCAGAAGTTCAGGCAGTTTTCAGTGCACCTTACTGTCCACTTATTGGAATTTTATGTGAGACAATGTCAATAGCCTTACTCAATTGAGAAAAACAGGCAGGGCTCCCCATATACTGGTTTTGCTTGTAACTGAGTTAATTTTCTTCACAACAGTCCTCATGGTGCTATATTTTTTAACTAAAGCATAAATGATGCTTTAGCTACTGCTGCGCAGTTCTTTCACAGTGTCAAGGACTTCTCTGTTTCTCATTCTCCTCCCTCAGAAAGTAGACTGAGGGTGTACAAGAAATTGAGACAACTGACCCAAATTGACCAAAGAGATATTTCATACCACAGATGTTGTGTTCAGCAATAAAACTAGGAAGGCACTGGCAGAAAGGGTGTTTTTCTAAGATTGCCATTGCTCGGCGACTGGCTGGACACTGGTCTGCTAGCTGTGAGCAACAGCTTTTACATCACTTACTGAGGTTTTGTTTTGTTATGTTTTTCTTTTAGTGGTGAGTTTTCTTTTTGTCCTTTCAGTCCTCTCAGCCCCCTGACTGCAGGGCAGGGGTGTGCCTGTAAGAGAGGGGCTGTGTGGTGCTTGGTTGCCTGCAGGGGTTAACCCACCATACCCCCTCATTCACTAAGTCCTTCTGCTGTAGGGAGCAACCAGTTTGGTCAGGTATGATTTCCTCTTTGCCAGTCCGTCTCGACTACTCCCAATTATTGTCTTGTTTTTAATGTGTTTGGAAATTTTTTCAGGATTATTTACTCCATCATCTTCGTAGGGATTCAGGTGGGCCTGATCAGTCTGTAATTCCCTGGATTGTCTTAAATTCAAGATCTTGAGATCCAGCTGCTGATTTCTCACCAATATTAAAGAAAGAAATATAAAAGAAATAACTTAGATTTGAGACCAGTTACAAACTAATCCAAATTTACTCCTTCCTAAGGCCCTTTGAACACCTTAATGTTGGAAAATTCTCTTGATCCTTCTTGCTATAAGGAAAGTGTTTGTGTTAAATGGATAAGGAAAACAAACAAAGAAACACATAAAAAAATCCAACATCCCCCTCCCCCTAAACCCCAAGAATGGAAGATACAGAAATTTCCTTTTTTAAAATTTCCTGGTCAGCTGAGGACTTCTTGGTCACTGAAGCAAAGAACCACCAAAATAAGGAATATATTGTCATATTGTCACAGAAGGTTTCACTCTACATTTGACTGAGGGGACAGCTAGAAGTGAGAGGTGATGAGTCTGTAATATGGAGAATCAGGCACTGTGACATCATTGTGCAGTTGCCTAAATGCAAGTGGAAATGAAGTCTACAATTGGTGTCATCAGTTTTGAGGGACAATAACTTTGCTGTATTACCATGGCAAAAAGAGTCACAGAAAGACAGGGCTGGAAGAATTCTGATGAGACTACTTATCCCAAATACGTAGAAGGCAGGATAAAATATAGTTACAGTAATCCTCATGATTTTGCCTTACATATTTTTAAAGACTTCTACTGAAGTATATTCTACAGAAATAAAAGAATTCTTCATTGCAGCCTTTAGCAGATCTAGTTGAAGTGGGGATATACTAGTTTGCCTGTAATAAAATAGTAGTCCTTATTACTAGGAGTATTAGAAATGGTGTGATAAACTATCTCCTTGACTAAAAGCACTGTTGAAATATCTTTTATACATACATAGTTAAAAGAACTACCAAAAAAAAAAAATCCAGCTGATGTCAATCAATAGACTCCTATTGACTGCAATAGAACTAAGTCTATTTACAGCAGCTGAGACCCTGGCTCCAAATTTTGTAGCTCAATCTCAACATAAGACAGAGAGGAGAAATTTGAGGAAGTAAACAACCCACAAAATTAAATTGATCTGCAAATGTGGAGTATTTCTCACCATATATTAATTTGTCAGCATGGCTATAATAAAGCAGTTTCAAGAATCTCACTTAACAGTGAAGGAACTGAAGTGTCATTCAATTGTAGTTTGTACGTTTTACCCTTCAGCATCCCCATATAAATGACTCAATACAGGTTTTTTAATGGAAAACCTGCAACATCCCTGAAACAACAGCAGAATAAATTCAGCTGCAGTAAAACAGCATAAAGCAAATTTACTAGAATAATATGTAGGCAGTTCATCATCACAAGTGTAGTAACATTTTAGGTAACAGGATGTCTGCTCCCTGGGCACACTGCAATTAGAATGAGTTCACAACAAATACGCTCATTAAACCGAATCTGCTCTCAACAAAAATGTAAAAAGCCATCAGAGAGATGACTTCCTGTAGTTTCCTTTGTTTATCTTTTCCTTTTCTTCCCCCTCTTCTGTATTTGAAACTGAGATATTTTTCTTTTATAGACACCCACTTTAGATGCTAAGTTACGGTTGTTTTATTGATTTTTCCTACAAAAGCTTCATATGCAAATTTGTGTTTCTTCTATTAAGGTTCATTTTGCTTATTTATTGGACTAGATTATAGGAAAAAGCATATGAGTTAACTGTAAATACCTCATGTTTGGTTTTTGTGGTAGCTGCCTTTTTGTCAGCTATATGAGTGATGTTTTCTTCTAGTTGCATGATAGAATTTTATTATGCTGAGAATAAAAAACATGTCACAGGCATTTAAAATCTGTTTAGAGGACCTGAGTAATCTAATAGGGAAGCACATGAGCTCTCTTTTCTCTCTCTTTCTCTCCCTCTCCCTTCCTCTGTTATATTTCCTCACTCGCTAGTGGCTTTTATTATGGCAATTTATCTAGATCTAGCAGAGCTGAAGGGGAATACAGAGGAAGAAGTGCCTTCCTATGTAGTTAATAGTTACTCTATGACATGAATAGTTGTTTCAGGTAACAGAAAGAGTGATGAAGCTAATACAGTTTCTAGTAATTGAACTTACTTGAACTGGTTCTACTTTCACTGATAAATGATGTAAATCAGGGGTTGATCTGGTTGCACATACAAAACTAGAGAAAGTATACTGAAGATCAGGGTCAGATGCTATCAAAATAGCAAACCATAAATTTGAGTGATTTCTTCACAGTTACATAGGAAGCTGGCTATTTTTTATAGATCTGTGGAAGTTGTAGTTATTTAATTTTAATAGTCAAGTCTTTGGACTAATTAATTGTTAATGATTTTTTTTTTTTTACTTTCAAATAAATGAAGCCACAGCCTAACAAGAAATATGAAGTACTAAGTTTCTGAAAAATAATGCTGGAAAATAGAGTTCCTACATCAAAAGTTCCAAAAGTGACTGATATTGTGCTCATTGATTTTGACAGAATCCAGATGCCTGCATTTGATCTTCTGAGGAATGTTTGTGTATGTAACTTTCTTAGTCATCTTTTCTCCCAAAATATTAAATATGTAATAATTTCCAGTGTCAGGAAAGGGGAAAAAAAAATTCAAAGTTGGGCTAGAGCTTACAAAGACTAGTTCACTTTGAGCAGATACTAAGTGGAGATGATGTCTTGAAGTTCTACATTTCTGTCCTAAAGAAAAAAGATTTTTCTCAGTGTGGTGGTTTTAGCAGTTTAGAAACAGCACAGGACCTATAGTTGATAGACACTCAGCAACTCAGCCACTTCATAACATGTAATATTTTTTCTTAACTTGAACTGTCACTGATCCACTGCAGTTCTGCCACTCCCTGAGCTCAAAGAAGCTTCACAGTCAGCATAAAAGTCAGTGTACAGCCAGAAACTGAATATCTTCAGAACACACACACTCCAAGGTCACCTACTCACACAATGCAGACATTGCTTATGGACTTCCATTTTTCCTGCACAGTGGGTTAACTAGAGGAAGATGAAAAAGTACTGGGGGATGGGTCAATGGGAATTTGAATAGTTTTAAGGCAGACACTCTTAGGAACCTACCTGTACTTTTTAACAGTGTTTTAACTTCTAGGACATCCAAATAGGGCAAGTAGGACCTCTAAGTATGCTCCTAGCTTTTATTTACAAGTTAAGTTGTTCTTGATCACACCCTTGAGTCTGTTGATTATCCTTAAGAGAGAATTTTCTCTGCGTCCCAAGTGGATGGAAACTCTTTCATACAGCCTTGAGCCTATAATTTTAAAAATCTTAGTGCTTAGTGTTTTCTGATGACTCAAGGCTAGTTTCTTCCTCAGAAACTCAGGGTTTTTGAATCTTTACTCTAAAAAAACATTCCCATATGTACTGTAGGAAAGACTTGGGGACCTCACGTGGTTCTGAGTTCCACTTCTGTGACGAATCACTTTAAAGTGAGAATTTGATATTACTTATGGGAAAATCTGTTCCTCTATGGGACACAGAGAGGTGTAACTGAACTTTGGATGAAACCTGGAGTCCTCAGTCTGGCTTACAGAGTTCATATAACAAGAAAAAAGCTGAATATCTTTGAGTGGTCTCTAAGTCAAACAATGCACTGCACATATTGAAATAAGAAACACTGAGCCCTGATTGAAGTCTCAAATCCTTTCCCTGGCTGTGCCATGAGTTTTTGTGAAGAATTGCTAGCCATTTGTGATTTATGTGAGACCCTGTACTTGAAGGCAGGTAAAGAAGTTTAGCTTTGGGCTTTTTTCCTCCCAAATAATTTTCTAGAGGTTAGGCTTAAGTTTTGATTTCTTCTCTGGCTGCAAGGCTGCACCACTTCCTGCTGTGCTAAAAGAGGCACTAACCTCCAAATGGAGCCTGCATTTTATGGGAGGGAATATGGAAGTTATACCAGTAGGAAGGAAGAAGCCTACAGTTTCTTGGCTCTGATCACAACACCTGTTCAACAAGGTTGATTTCCGAATTTTGTAATCTGCTCCAAGGCTTGTTATCCTACATAACACAATATATTGTGTTTTAATAACCTAATTATTAACAGAAAAAAGCCTGTAGCTTATAAAAGATAGTTAGTCAAAACTTGCAGCCTTACCTTCATTCTTCTGACTACACTGAAGAACTTTAGGTTAAAAAAGTTCTGTTGTTTGCTAAGCTATAAATGGAACATTAAAAATAAAAAAAAGGTTAGCACTCACCAGGGCAGGTGAATAAATCATATTGCAAGTGTGTGTGTGTGTGTGTATATATGTATGTGTGTGTGTGTGTGTGGATGAGGGGTTATATGTGCATATTTTAAGATAAAAGTAAGTTTTTCACATAAAAGTTCTTAGAGTTTTGTGAACGACTGCAATAAATAATAAGGAACACTTAGGAAATTATCTTTAGCTATCCTAGCCCTTTATAGACTTTCTCCATCAATGGTTTTGGTTCTACCAAATTTAAAATAAAGTAATCTAAAATCTGCCCACTCCACCTTATAAGAAACAAAAGCAGACATGCAGCCAATTACATCTCTCATTATTTAATATGTCATTATACAATTTCCTCTTCTGGTGTTCAGATCTCTAATAAAGTTTTTTGACTTCTCCTGCATGGCTTTGCACAATTAAATGTTTCTAATTATGGGCCAGATACCTGATCCTTCACATCTGATCAAAGTGAGATAGATGGGTACCCTTCAGGTCTGAGTACTACTTACATTTCATTACATTTTTAATGAAAATTTTAATTCTAAATCTTCCAGTTGCTCAAAATAAGACAAAATTGAAAGTAAAATATATCTCAGAGACTGTTCAAATAATGAATATTTTCATATTAGAGACTTTGCTATTACAAAGAAAGCAGAAATTTTGGACCTCTGCTGACAGCAGTCGGAGTTAGCTTATCAAAAACTGGAAGTAATTTCAAGCGAGTTAGTAATTGTCCAGTACTCACTCAGAAAATCTTCACTCATTTATTAGTGATTCAAGATTTGAAGTACACTTCAGTTCTCTTTGCAACAAGTCTTTGAGAAAATTTTTGGCTTGCATTGTTGCTTTGATAGAGTATCATGCTCAAGGCGATGATTAATAAACTGGATATTCCTCTCAAGATAAATTAGTAGTAAGTGTCACGAAGTCATTGAATTACAGTGAAATTAACTTGTAAGATGTGAATAGGACACAACAGTGCTCTGGAACTACTTTTCACTGTCGTGAGGAATGCAAGGATCCTTTTATCCTTCCAAAATATGTTTTACTTGTTTGAACAGATAGATGCCACCTAAGAAAAACAAAGCTTTATTTTTGCATTTGGGAACAAGGAAAAAGAATCTGCATCTGTTTAGCTTTCTTTATTTTCTACAAGTAGTACTTTTTAGGAGCAGATGTCTTGCATTAAGTAACATGTTTTAAAAGATTCCAATAAACAAAACCAAATAACAAAAAACCACAACCCTGAATATATTCTGTGTGAAGATTATATATACTAAACAAAGTTCAGACTACCCTTCCAAAATTTCATGACAGAAAGATATTAACCTTCATTTATATTTCATTTAATCATTAATGGTGACCTATTAGAGGTCATAATTTCCTTTCCTAAATATTTAGCTCTGATTTTATCTTGAGTACTTCCTAATAATATGACTATCAAAATTCCATAAAATCTTTACTGAAGTCAGAGGGAAAGTAAGCATAAAATTTAAGAAAATGCTTCAAATTGCCCAAGTTAAGGCAAAGGCTAATTTCTTGTTCTGTTAGGTAGCTAGCTACATTTCAAATCTTGGAATACAGTTCCCAGTATAATTTCTATAGGTTATCTGCCTCTCTGCAATGTCTGAAAAGGAAGTCAGAAGTTGGATTACACTATGTGGTGATAGAGAGATAAGCCCGGAAGGCCGGAGAGACAGCCTCTTTCCTGGGCCCGGAGGTGACCCTGGGACTGTGTCCAGGTCACCGGGGATGGGCGGAGAGAGGTTTGTGGCTTGTGGACAAAGCTGGGCCTGTGAGAAGTGAAGATTGTAGTTTGTGACCTTATAGGGTATTGTTTACCTGTTACCATAATAGGCAATGTCTGTGCACTGCTCCAGGTGATAGGGAGACACTGTGGTGAACATCTTTCCTGTTTACATGATGTTATATCCTGTTCTGTGGAGGTATTTAGGGAATGCAGACTGCACAATAAAGAACTTTTGACTTTGCACCTCAAGGAGTGCGGAGTTATTGCCCATACGTGATTACTGCAGTCAGAGTGATCAAACGTCACTTGAAATGTATTTTCCCTGCAAAGAGGAGGAATAGAAATCTTATAAAGAAAAAAAAGAACAAACCACAAAAAAAACCCCCAAAAAACCCCTCAAACAAAGAACAGAACTGTAAATCTACGAATCTCTTGACTACAAGGGTTTAAAACAAAGCCTGACTAGCCAGCTACAGTGAGCCTTTAGAAGCCTGTATATGGAGAACTGAGTTTTGATCAGGTGTATAACTTCTTGGAGTCCCTGACTACGTGATTAATGCTAAATTTTTTTAATATAACAAAAAATTATAGAATCTCATCTTGATGTCTTAGCATATTGTGTTGGTTTTGCACAGCCTGATTTTTGGTTACAGGAGGGGGCCACAGAGGTGGCTTCTGTGAGAAGCTGCTGGAATCTTCCACCATGTTCAGCAGAGCCAATGGCTGATGGCTCTGAAGATGAACATGCTGCTGGCCAAAGCTGGGCCAAGGAGAAAGGTTGGTAACGCCTCTATGATGACATATTTAAGAAGAAAATCAAAACAAATTGGGGCACGCACAGTTTTTCTTCTAGTCAGAGAAGAGGAGGAGGTGAGAACATGTGAGGGAAACAACATGGTGACACCAAGGTCAGTGGAGAAGGAGGGGGAGAAGG
>VZTE01002171.1:3624769-3650397 GCA_013397775.1 Eulacestoma nigropectus
TTTTTTTTTTTTTATGAGGGTGGTGAGGCACTGGGACAGATTGCCCAGAGAAGATGTGGATGCCCCATGATTGTTAGTGATCTAGTCAGGTTGAACACGGCGTTGAGTAACCTATCTTTTGGAAGATGTTACTGCAAAGGGGGTTGAAATAGGTGATGTTTAAGGTCCCTTCCAAAGCAAAACCTCCTATGATTCTGTGATTCTAAGACTACAAGTGCATTTCCACATTCTTCAGTTGTGTAGTTCCATTAGATGATTGGTCATAAGTCAAATAAATCATGTGGTTTTTTTATATAACAAACTCTGATCAGATTTGAGTGAGTTACCAGCTTTGAGTAATATGTGTGTCTATATGTTGTTCTTATCCAAGGGCAGTACCTGGCATTTCCTGTTTCTGAACTTCATGACATTCTTGTTAGCCCATTCCTCCAGGCTGTTCAGGTCCTTCTGAATAGCAACATACCCGTCTGGCATTCCTACACTGAGTTTTGTAGTGCCTACAGTCTTGCTGAGGGTACACTTTTTCTCCTGTCACTTAGGTTAAACAGTGCTGAATTACTGATCACTGGGACACATTGCTAGCGGCTGCTCTCCATCTGGACTTGATGTTGCTGATCACAACCATCTTAGCCTAGCAGTTCTGATTGTTTTCAGTCTAATTCACTGTTTTCCTGTTTGCTAAATATCTTATGGATGCCAACAATATGAAACTTCTTATTGACGTCTTGGCTTGAGCTATTTAAGGCTAGTTAGGGACAACAGTTAAGCTGCTACGAAAGGGCCTTGGCCAAACAGGGCTATAGTTCAGTTAAACCTTCTTTGCCTGATGGAAATAGAAACACAGTTGAAGAAAGATTTATATTGATCAGAAACATTTAATTTTATTTTTTAAATTTCTTTGCAAAGATGATTTCCTCAAGACTTAATGTCTTTTCAAGTTATTTAACTAGTAGCTATTGACTAGTAGTTAATTAAGGTCGCCTGATGAAGATTTTCTCTGGATATGAATTCTTAAGTGGTGTGTTTTCTGACTTCTCTTTTGCATGATATAGAATAAACCTAAGTCAAGTGCCTAATAGTAATTGCATCTTCAAAAAATTCAAAATGCAAATTCAAAATATTTGTGCATCAGCTTGTGTATGTGACTTCCTGCACATTTTGTCCTCATTAAAATGCCCCAGGGAATCTGCTTTGAATAAAACTAACTAAATAACAAAGCCATGCTTGAGATTAATCCTCTTTTTGGAAGAAACACTTAATAGGGATACACATATGATATCTATTCAGTCTGTCTACAATAATATTTGTGATCCTTATTAAGAATATGAAAACAGAAAACTATGAAACGTAGTTTGCATTTTACTTTCCATAAATTAGCACATTGTTTAATGACCTGTGAAACTGCCTCAAAGTTTACATTAGTTGAAAAGACAAGTTTGACGAAGTTGAGTTTCATTGCTGACAGTAAACCAAGATGAAAATTTGTACAGAAGTAATTCTGCGCTTGAATAATATGGTGAATTGAATTTCAGTCTCACAGACATTTATTTGCCTATTTAACTTTATTAATAACATAATATCAATATGATATACTACCTGGTAGTTCTGATAGTATTTTTTAAAGATTTTTTAAATGTGGAGGGGTTTACTTAAAAGCTGTGTGTATATATATATATGCATATGAAAGTATATATATACACACATTGTCATAGCAATTATGGTGTTTTCAATTTGAAGGAATCTTAACTTAGAATTAAGGTAGTAAAGACAGTTTTGAAAGGAAGATTTCCTTACTCTAGGATGAAATGGTGATTACAACACTGTTCCTCCTGGTTTTTTCTGATGAGAGAGAATATCTGTGACACGTATCTAGGTTGAATTAAACACTTACTGGTTATATTTTCCTAGACGAGTTGGGCAATTTGTTCAAGGATCTGACACAAAAGCAGGGGGATATGCCTGAAGAGACTGCAGCCTATGGAAACCCATGCAGGAGCAGGCTTATCCTGAAGGACTGCAGGCTGTGGAGAGAACTGATGCTCGGACAGGGGAAAAGTGTGACAAGGAAGGAGAAGCAGAGTGGAGATGTTATGAACTGGAGACAGACCCCATCCTCCAATTCTCCTCTTCACTTCTTGGGTGGGGAAGGTAGAGGAGGCAGGAATGGCAGTACAGAATTTGATCTGGGAAAAAAAGGAATGGAGTAGGGAAGAAGGTCCTTTACGGGGAGAAAAGGGGGGTCATTGTTTCTTACCATCCTAGTCTATTTTGATTGACAATAAATTAAATTTATTCTTCTCAAATTCTGTCTGCTTTGCCCATATTAGTATTTGGTAAATGAACTCCCTGTCTGTCTTGACTCAAAAATATTTTCATTGCCATTTCCTCACCTTTTGAGGAGGGAGAGTGAGAATCTGCGCGTGTGTGTGTGGCAGATGGCCAAAGTCAATCCATTACATACTTCTATTATGAAAAGGTTCTCAGTCTGAAAAATACATTCACGGAAAAATTATTGTAAAAGAAGTAGGAAAGTGTTCCTGAATTTATTTATTGATATATTTATTTATTTACTTACTCATCTATTTTTTTGCATTGCTGTTTATCATTCTGGATGTTATAAAAATGGAAGTCCTATGGCTTGAGTGAATTTTTGTTGTAAGATGAAGGATTTATATAGTAAGCCCTGTGTATAATCTTATTATAGGTGTATGATTAGCAGTTTTGAACATAAAATTAAATGCTGAACATAAAATTAAATGCTTGGTCAAAGAGTTTTGGGATTGTAGACTATTTCTGAAGTCATAATTGAATAAGAACTACCTAACGTTCATTTAGTTCTAACAAGAAATATTTTGAACATCACTTGTCACTTGAGTGTATTTAGCAAGATAACTAGGAACAGAAGAAGAATAAGGCATCTGAAATCTATAAAATAACATGAAACAGACAACAGTATGTAATGTTGCAATTTTGGATCAACCCTTAAGAAGTTGACCCATCAGCTGAAAATCCTTTAGAGTTCACTTTCTCCTGACTTTTTTTCCCAAACCCTTGTTCAACAATGGACAGCTAAGGTAATGTGAGAACTGTATGAGCTGGAAAGTACACTGTAACTAGATCATGACATTCCTCAGTGAATCAAAAAGAAGATGTCCTTTGTGAAAACCAGAGAGAATGTTCAGTGATAAGAAAGCAAAAAGAAATAAACCAGGCTAAAAGGAATAAAGCAAAAAGAAATAAATCCAGTCTACATTCATCCTGCATTAATTGAACACCAGTTGATGTATTTAAATAATGAGCCTAGCTCTTTTACACTTTCTTATGCTCACAAAAGAGAGTTAGGTATCTCCAGAGAACAATTCAGTTTTTAAATTTAAATCATTTCTGTGAAAAATATTTCTGTGAAAAAGCTTTGAAAGAAGCATAAAAATCATACCACTGAAGAAAGGACTCAGTGTATAAACTTGGTCTTGCTCTTGTTTGCCTTTTACCACACTATTGACTTTCTCCTACTTAGAAGGGTGTAATCTAGTTTTCAAAATCAAAGACTCAAAAGATTGGAAAAGCTGAAAAGGAGACTTGCTGTGCGTATTCATTATGATAATCTTTTTAACCACATAACTTTCTGACATTTTTCCAATAAGATCTGCCATTCAATGCACATAGTTAATATAAAATTTATCAATGCTGTGCAGTAATTCACATTTTAATCTGCACGTCATGCAGAAAAAACTTTCAAATCCCCAAAAAAACCAACAAAAACAAAACAAATAAAACCCCAACTTCAAACACAAAAAGAACCAACAAATCACAAGTGCCTATAGTCCATTCTGAGTGAAAACTGAAGTAGAAGTAGGAATTTATATCTGTTGTTTGCTAAGGAAGACTGTGAATGCTCACTTATTTTAGCACAAAAAAAAAACCAAAAAAAAAAGAAAAAACAAACAAACAAACAAAAAAAACCCAAAAAAACCTGCAGCATTCAGATACAGAGACATTCATAAGTATCAAAATTTGCCAATGAATTGTAAAATATTGCTGAACAAGCACAAAAGAAGACAAAACTGTGACATAAAACTATGTTAATCTTAATACATAAATCATCATCTACTAGCTGTTATTTAGATACTAAAATCTGGTATGGGAGGAAGTTTTACGAAGTATTTGTGAAATACATGTATTTTGGGTTCACTTATGATATCCTATAATTTGTCTTTCCAGGGAACAGATGTCTGATTGCAACCTCTCGTATATGCAGCATTAAGTGAATGGTGCATTCTGGGCTATCACAAATGAACAAGGAAATACAAAGAGGGTTTCTTAGAAAGGAAAAATGATTAATGAAGTGCTAGTTATATCTTGGTTTCTTTCCTAGTGCTCCCGAAGACTTGTTGTTCAGTATTTTCAAAACAGAAACCTCAAAATAATTAGGTTTCATTTTTGGTTTTTATGGTTTTAGTATATTTTGAAGATCATTAAACTCTGTTCTTCAAACAGTCAAATATTCTCTTGTCTTCTGGATGTTTACTCAAGTATAAATGCCTATATGTCACACACGAACTAGTAAAAAGTTTATATTCCATTTATTTGTGCTAAGCAGCAATCTTTGAAAAATTGTGTAGAAAAGACATCTCTTAGCTTACATGGAAACTAAAAAATGTAAAAATACATGCATAGAAATTACAGTTTTAGTTGTCTTCTTGAATATTTTGGCAGCTAGCACAACTCATAGAAATGTCCATTCAGAAAGGAATGTTTTATGCTCGTCTTGATGTGAGTAATGAAATCAAGAAGAATAATGCTGTTCTTGACTGAAGTAAACTGGATTCATAAGAATTAGATTGACTAATTCTTGGTAAAATGAATATTTTTCAGCTGTACTTTCAGTAAGGATGGAATTTTGGTTTTCACTCTTAATGGAAGCTATATATATAGCAAATATGCAGCATGTTTGAGGGCACAAGATTCCCTGGGAAAAACCTTTGAGCAGAAGAGAAATCAAATTGCAAAATATCTGTGGTTTGGTGAATGTTATTTCAGTGACTTCTGGCAACAAAATTAGACTGTCTGCCCAAAGACACACATAAATGGACATCGTTGATAAAATTTAATCGATATTTTTTCCTTAAAACAGAGACCATGAATTTTTTCTTTATGCAAATTTTTCTTAATATGACTGAGAAATTTATATAGAAACCCCTAATAATGACAAATAATTTTAATTCTCAAAACTTCAGTGTGGGCAAAATATTCTCAAATTTTGATAATCATGAAGAAAACTGTAATGTGTGCAGAGCTGTTTCCTTGCATTGTTCTCACAAACACCACTGTTCAATTCCATGGAACTATAAGGATGAATGGAAGACCAAGGTTAAACTTTTATTTTACTTCCTTTTATGTTTTATTGAACTATATTGAGTGTCGAAGAGGTGTAAATCCATTTCAGGTGGACACGGAAACTTTAGCCTTAAGCATACTAGAGAAACATCTGAAATGCAAAGGAAATTCATGCTGTGTTTTCATCACTGCCAGCACTGCATCAGTTCAGTGATGTGTGAGGATATGTAGTGAAAGGCTACTGCAAAATCAGATTATGTGGCAATTTTGCAAACTATCTGTTCCTGTTATGGTCCAGGTTGCCTAGAGATGATCTGAAATGAAGAAAGCCAAAAGCAGCAGCCTCTTCAGTAGCCCCTCTCGTCTTACCCAGGAGAGCATAAGTGGCAAACCAGAAGCTATTGGCACAGAGGTGTCTTGAATTCTGGTGATTGAGCTGCACTGACTTACATCAGAATGCTGAAACTGCTAACACAAATTGGACTATGTCCAGCATTATGTATTAGCTGGTTTCTGGGGCCTAAAAGTCAAAAAATTGTGTGCTACAAAAAATCCTATGCTGCACGTTGGTCTGGTTTGGAATACTAAACTAAAGGAAAGAGTTTTAAATGATGACAACAGCTGTTTCAGAAGATTAAATATGTCAGAAAAACAAAGGGAAACCGCTTACTTTGTAAATTTCCATTAACTGCCAGAACAATTCCTAAATCCCAGGAAACACTTTCAAAGTGCCATAATTTTTCTTCTTTTTCTGTTTTATTTCTCAATTGTATATATACAAAAATTATTTCAAAACTTTCTTTTCTGGACTGGGAAAGGCATAAAAACCTTAGGCTTTTCTAAATTCTTCTCGTTGCAGTATTACATATAACACAATAACAAAAAGTCCTGAAATCATTGATCCTCTATGGAAGGATGAAGGAAGCAAGGTATCTGACTTCCAAAACCTCTTTCACAAACCATCTCTGTATACTCAGAGAATATGTGGTAATACCATAGGTATAGATGAAGACTTAGTTTGTAGCAGTAAAACGGTGAATATCAAGAGGGAAAAAAAGCAAACCAGAAAGAAAGACATAAAAGGTACAAGCAATTTTTTAGGTCCTATCCGCCATGTCATTTTCAGCAGGAAAATATATGTCACATTGCTTTGGTGCTGATATTGTGGCCAGGGGGGAGAATGGTGGAGACAGAAACAGAGAGACTTGTTTTGTATTTCAATCTTCTAAGAAAATGGCTTTGAATAAAACTATAGGAAGTTTTTTCATCTCTGCAGACTGGCAAATGTATGTTGCTCTTAGTAGTAGCAGGTCAGAGGCTTGTATTCAGCTGACGGTTCTGAAAAAAATAAATATCAGCTGTGAGTTGCCTAATTTGTGAAAGAGCCTAGAGTTCTTTTTATTTTTTTTTTCTTATCTGTAAGACCAATTATCTAACCAACAGAAGACTAAGGATTTTTGTCTAAATTGTTTTAGTTTTGCTTAGCTTTGAATTACTGTGTGATGTAACACAATGTTATATACTTTTGATAGAGTTATGTAATTAATTGATAGTGAAACACGACTCTTCTGTGTAGTGCAAAGAGTGACCTCAGAATAATGATGTAATGTAGAGGAGTGCAATCACAGAATAACTGCAGAGGTTTCACAAGCATGGGGGTAGGGTGAAAACAGAGATTTCAGGACTATTAACTAATCACCAACAGTCAATCACTTTTATTAAAGGAATACAACTTCAGGACCTGGGTAAATTTACAAAGAACAAAGAGAAAATAAAGTAACAGACATAAAACAAAACATGCGAATTGTGGTATAACATGGAACTGTAGGACAGTAAATAGAAAAATATGTGTAGTGGATGCTGCAAAGTATGAAAGATTATTCTAAAAAGGCCATAGGATGAAGAAGAAAGCATCGCCATTACTATCACCGTCATTCTCTTGGTGAAGATCTCCAAAAGCTGACGACTCACCCTAACTTTCCTTCTTCTTGAGGAAGAGTACAATCATCAGTCTTAGATGCACTGAAACTAGAGGGGTGCTTAAAGGGTGAGAATAAAAGCAGATACAGGAATAAATACCATTTTTCCCATCCTGAACAAGAACTCCGTTCATTATAAAACAGTTCAATTTCCACAGAACATTCCATTTTTGCTGAAACAACTTCTAGAAAAATGAATCATTGTCCTGGGTTGCAGTGTATTCTATTATCATCTTCATGGGCTGTTGAAACCAGGTGGGGCAGTGTTCCTTGGCTCCTCCCTCCAGACTATCTCTTGTTAATGGGCCCATTAATGCCTTGCCTCATGACTCACCATCCCATTGTGAGATGCTCCGCCCAGGAGGAGGAACTGAGCGTTCCCATCTGTATATACTCGGAAGTTTGGAACACCACAGACAGCCTTTTTTCTACTGGATTCCCAGAGGAAGACCAGGCCCTTTGACCGGATCACTGTTTCAACAGAACCATCACTCCAGGAGGACTGCAGGCACTGTTTAATCGGGCTACTACCAACACCCTGACCGACAGCATGTCAGGTTGTATTCTGACTCTGTCAGTGGTTTTCTTTTTGTACTATTGCATTTATTTTATTTTTCCTATTAAATTGCATTTCTGACTTGAAGTCTTTCACTGGTTTGCTTTCAAACTAGTACAATCATTTTCCAAAGCTCTTAAAAACAGTAAACAAAAGTATTTGCAATGGAGCTCCTGGAATGAATCCAGCAGAAGTCTGGATGTTTAGGGGCAAGGATGTTTAGGGGCAAAGATATTTAGGGGAGACGGGACCATCTCTCATATGAGAGCTCAGCCTGTTCAGCCTTGAGAAGACTGAGACGGGACTTTGTCAATGTCTATAAGTATTTGAAGGGACGTTGCCAAAAGGGTGGAGCCAGGCTCTTCCTGGTGTTACCAAGCAATAGGAGAAGGGGTAATGGGCAGAAACAGATGCACAGGAAGTTCCACCTGAATATGAGAAAGAACTTCTTTATTCTGAGTGTGGAAGTGCACTGAACAGTTTGCTCAGAGAGGTTATGGAGTTTCACTCACTGGAGATATTCAAGACCCATCAGGTCCCAGTCCTGTGCCATGTGCTCTAGGATTATCCTGCTTGAGCAAGGGAGTTGGACCAGATGTTGGACCACTGTGGTACCTCCCAACCTCATGCATTCTGTGATTCTGTGAAACTCTCTTGGTCACCTTTTGCTTTGAGTTTACACTATGCCTTCAGAATAACCACAAAGAACTTTATGAACCCTTAGACATTTTTGTCTGTCTATACCCTCAGTGTACATATTTACCTCCAAGTTTTCCATCTAAACAATTTTTTTAATCAATAGGAAGAAGGAGGAACATCTAATCTGCAATCCATCTCCTGTCTTAAACAGATCAATTACATTGTGCCAGGAAAATGTCTACTTTTTATCAACATAAATTTTATAAAAATTACATCCAACAACAAAACTACCAAGTATTTTGGCATTGCAGGCAATTATGAGGATCAGAGATGACTTAACCAGTGTATATATACTGTGAACATGTGCAAGGAATAATGTTCATAAATTTTGTATCCTTACACACAGCCAGCGGCAGTTTGCATGTAGTGTCTTAATTTGAAGGCTTGGCGGTTTATGACTGTAGAGAGAGGTTTCCATTTTATTGTTTTAGCCTAAATGTATACTGAATAGTCTCTGAGCATTAAATTTTCTGGTGTATACCTATATAACTGGATTCTTGGATTCTCAAAGGAGCTCCTTTCTTGAGCAAATTTAGTCTTTATAAACCCAAAAACCCAGTGTACAGATTGGTGACGTGCCAGAGAACAGCATATGAAAAATCAGTAAGAAAAACATCTCACATAGAATTTTAGAGCGGGGACATCTATAGCTGAATAAATCATTCTAGGTGGTCTTAAGAGACAATGGAAAGAAATAGGTTCTTTTATGCTCCTTCTTATTCTAAAGTACATATTTAAAATAGGTTAATTGAATCTTCGCCCACAAGACATATTCCATTCTTCTTTAAACTACAAAGAATATGTAATGTGACCACTGAGAAGTGGAAACTTAGACTGTAGGTGGCTGAAGACATTCTAGATGAATCCTTTTACTCTTGACTACTAATCTTTTCCCAAATCTTTTCCACACTTTCTGCAGTGAACAGACAAATAGCGTCTTTCTAGGCTGTGCCAACAGATGATAGGATTTTTTCACTTGCTGCCTCCATTTGTGTGCCTTTTTCAAAGGCTAGGTTTACAACCCAGATTTTCTATGAACATGTTCTACTACAAAATTAATCTAATTTAGAAAGTTTCAAACTAAAACTTTACTGACAAGGAAAAAAACCATAAAAATACTGTTTGTTGATTTTGTAAAGAAGGAAGGATTGGGTGAACCAAATTGCAGTAAACAAAGAATCCAGTTATGATCAGAGTATTCTCTTTTACTTAATTTTTTCTACTTTAAAAAGTGAAAATATATTAAATGATGCCTATAAAGCATTACTGAAAAAGTTGTATGCTCAAGAAAGCAAATAATGGAAAAAATTAGAATTTTCCTTTTAAATATTTCTATAACTATGCAATCATAACAACATTAACAACAACAACATCAATAAGTATTATTATTGAAATATAAAAGCACAGAAGTATAGAGTTACACTACAGTAAGGTAAAACATAAGAACAGAATACTCTTTCAGATACGTGAATCACCTGAATTAGTATTCTGTTTCGAACAGTGACCATAAATGGATGTTATGAAAGAGAATAAGCAAGGCAAATACCTCTCCTAGGAATACGCCACCTAGGAACATTCCAGATTTAATCTAGTTTCACCTCAGGTGATTTCTGCAGATATACTACCTGCTCAGCAGATCAGTAAAAATTTATTTGTTCTGAACCTGGTTTGTATTACCTCCATCTGACAGCCCATAGTTCTATATTCTTTCTCTGGAGATGGCTTCTGGTTTCTCTGAGATAGTCAGGTTAGCAAAACTGTTAAAATAAGAAGGAGCAGGCATTTTAAAAAAGTGATCATAATTATTTTGCAGCTGATGACCTTAAAAGGCTGCCTAATATAAGTGATGTGGAGGCAGAGAGCAGAATTGTGAAATATGTAGGGGCAAAAACATTTGATGTTGTATGTATTGGAGAAGGGATTACAATCCCTGAAGATTCCTGTATGCCGTAGTGCCTATCAATTTGCTTCAAGGAACATGGATTTTTTTATTCAGTAAGATGGCAGTTATGCAAGGAACAAAGTTTTTATAAACCAAGATTTTAGGCCTGCAATAGCTGCATCTTTCAGGCACAGAACAAATTAACAAAGATTTAGTATCTGACAGATTTCAACACTATCTTCATATGTATTTTAACAAACGAAATTTCTCTTCTGGGACCCTCCCAGA
This sequence comes from Eulacestoma nigropectus, assembly GCA_013397775.1. Taxonomy (NCBI): domain Eukaryota; kingdom Metazoa; phylum Chordata; class Aves; order Passeriformes; genus Eulacestoma; species Eulacestoma nigropectus. The sequence continues at coordinate 3,635,511 of VZTE01002171.1, forward strand.
AAACTACTGATATTTGGAGTCTTTGCAGCATTTTTAGACTAAAGCTTTGCTTTGATAGATTGCTACCTTAGGGAAGGTGGAAAGATAATGAGCCAGAGAAAAGTGTGATCTGAGGGAAAGAATGCAAGAGAGGAAAGCTGACAATAAGTCTTAATTTAAGGCTAAAAATCTAGTAAAGAATTTAGGTTTAAACTGTTTCTTTATGGCAATTGAGACTACCAGTCAAACTTGAAGGTTCCCGTGTTTCTGCCAGGATGATTTCAGTGTCTGTGTTTCCACTAATGGCATGTGCTACTGAACAAATTGTTGTGGCCAGTGTTCAATTTATTCCTGATACAATTCAAATATTACTTCTCAAACTGGAAATTGGCCTTTACTGATCACATCTGAAGGACTGAAACTCACACATCCTAGTGTGAGTCTATTAAACAAGCTATATATGGAAGATCCCAAAAGCACTGTAAGAAGATACTGTATTGTGCTTCACATCAGGAAGTTATCTATCTTTTTTAGAAAGTGTCACTCTTATTCTTCCCAAATTCCCACAACAGAGCCAGGTGAACCCAGAGGTCTGGATTTAACTGGCCATGAGGTTAAAAGCATCACTCTTTGTCTATCGAGAAGATCTGTTGCAAATGAGATGAGAGGAGAGAGTGAAACTAGCAACAAAAGTTTTGTGATTTTCCAGCTTGGAGAAGACAACTGTGTCTATGAGAAGTTAAATTGGAGATGAATATTAGGGAGAAAATAAACTGACACTCAAAATTAAATTTACTGTATTGTGGAACTGTTTTATTAAACAATGTCAGTATCCTCTACAGACAGTGAGATAAGAACCTGTTGGAGATCTCCTCTGTGATTCGATGCTATATACGAGGTCACGATCTGTTATGGTTCATTGTTTCACTGGTCCTCTGGACTTTAGATTTTGTAAGAAAAATCCCTGTTCCTTGTCTAACAATTCTAATTTAGAAATGTTCAGATATGCTCTGAGTTTAGTATAAGTAATAAACTGGAACTGCAAATTTTATTTCATGTAATAATTTTTTTAATGTAATACAATTCTTGGAACTGAAAAAATAAAATCCAGAGATAAGAATTTCTGAAATATTTAGCACTAATTTTATTGATCATGTATGTGTCAAAGATTATGAATTTCATTTTAATGCCAAAAGAATGGAGAATTTTTCACTGACATATTTTCCAGCACATATGCACTCTATAGTGACAATTTAAACTTTATTGTTGTTCTAAAATTGTGAATATATGTACTTGTTTTAAGCTCTTTTTCACCCTTTCACATTACTTAACAGTTCATAATAATAGTGAAATTATGAAGTGAGAGAGAAGAAAAACATTTAAAATTACAGTTTGACAAGAAGCAAAGGTAGTGGAAGGAAATAATAAAAGAAAGGAGATATATGTCATCATATTAGTACAAAACACCTTGAGTAGTAGCTGCAGATTTTCTTTAAAACTAGAAAAATATTGGCCCATACAGATATAGATATAAAATATGTAAAATGTGGAAACAATAGTTATAGGTCAGGTTTACCTGTACACAGAGAGTATCTAGTCTTTAGAAGATTTAATACCCCAATGAAATGAGTTACTGTGAGTAGAACTGCAATATAAAGGACTAATTTTCAATATATTTCCATTTCCAATACTGTCACAGTTAAGCAACTGCCTGTAACTCTGACAGTATCCCTCCAGCTCTCTTTTCATATAAGATTGGTGCTCAGGCCAGATATATTATCTTCTAAACACAGTATGACTTCACAAATATTTCAGTTTATCATTTGAGCTTACTTGGCTCCTTGATACACATTTTAGAAACCTATGATGAGCCTCAGAGACCATTTTATAAAGGCTAGGAAAGTTAATTGTGGAGTTTAAATGCCATTTTTAGGTAGAAGATACTAAACTTGAAATTTGACAACATATTTCTGTGCAGTTGCTCTCTGGACATATTGAACTTGGTACATACTAAAATGAACATAAGACATCTGTGAACAGACTGGACTTCTGAGGGGTTTAAGTTTTTTCCCGAAATCTATTTCTTTCTTGACACAAATACATGATGCAAAATCTTGAGAAGAATTACTGTGAAATGCAAAAGATTTGACTAACACCTAGAAGGGTTGTTGGTATGCCTCTCTACAGTGAACAGTGTATTACATCAGGACCTGGTAAATTTGCGCACACACACTGTCTTAATTTGCTTGGAAAAAACCTACAGTCTTGTCCAAATAAAATAATTTTTTTTGCAATTTATAGCCCATATAAATAAAAATATATTTCTAATAAGACTCAAAAAAGAATTGAGCCTTTATCTTTTGATTAAATAACCCTTTAAAATGTTTTTCAGAAAAAACAAGACTATGCTGCTCTGTACATTACGTTTTCTGGGTTATTTTCTATCGTTTAAGCACCTTGTAATAGCAATTTTCTTACAGCACTAGCACACAAAATAAAAGAGTGTAAAAACAAAGTGATAGAGAATGCTATTTGTAAGTATTAATTTTTTAAAAAAGGAAAGAATGAAGCGTTGTATTCTAAAATTTGTATTCTACACTGTCGTAATCCCATTGTTACAAGCAATATCTTTCTATTAAATTATTTTTTCAATCATTAAAATCATGATTATAGTAAGGCATATCGAATCTTGAGTTCAGTCATTTTATTTTCTGGAGTGCAGATGCACATGCCCTTCAAAGAGGATTCAACTATAACATTAATTTCATATTTAATGGACCTTATTAACAGTAAGAGGCTATTGCTAAGAAAATAAATAGGCAAAATGTTCTTGAAAAAAATATTCTGGGGATGGGTGTGGTGTGTTTTAAATCATACTCATTTTTATTGGGCAGCAGTACATCAGCAGTCCAAAATAAAGAAGACAATTGATCTCCAGCAGTGATCTATAACGCTAGTTATCCATCAAGACTTCCACTGACAGACTCCTCTTAGGATTTCACCGATAAGATTCTGCATTCCATCTCCTTTGAAATCAGTTTATTTCACTATTTGAATATCCCTTCTCCTAACCAAAATTTTAGGCTGTCATTTGTCAAAGCTTTCCAAGACTAGCAGGATAAGAACCAGTTGACAGCAAAATTTAATCTCAGTGGAAGTTCATGTGGACTGCTACTGCATGCCTCAAAAATGCTCACTATAAATATGAATATTATTCACAATTTTATTCAATACAAATCCATAACTTTCCTCTAACTCTCATATAAGTTTCCAGGACACTGAACAGAAGGAATGATGGAACAGAACCTGACACAAAAATTTTAGGAGAGTGCTTATGGGAAGAAAAACCTGTGGCCTCTATTGTACACTGGAAGCTTTTATAAAAACAAAACAAAAAGGAATAAAAGGTCAGCATGTCTCAAGTGCCTCCCACCTCTGATGTTATTGCTCCGAGACTGAGGTGAGTAGTCCATAACATTGAAGTTACCTGAGAAGATTTGTAATGCATACTTAATTCACCATCAACAAGAAGAAATCAATCAGAATTGCCATTATATAAAAATACATAGATCTGAAAATAGATTTGCTAGCACTCTAGATCACTTGAGGACTCCGGGTGCTCCCAGAGTGGTTTGTAACAAGCTTCTCCATATGCCCCTGCGGCCCCAAAAGGGCTGACTAAAACATTGCAAGCAAGTTTGCAAGAATAATTCCTTCAGATGAGATTACATCATAAGAGTGTGAAAGCTACTGGACCACGTGACAACAGGACTAAACACCTACAGCAGTAAATGACCCAGTGCAGTAGCGTGATTTACATCCTTACTGTGAAAATAGAATGGTCTTGTCAAAATTCCCTGCCCTCAACAGGTGGCAGTCCAGGCTGTTGTCTGAACCACATTTTGACATGGTCTAGGAAAGTAACATGGCAGTCAAAATCACACTGTGAGGCAAGTTAATAATTAACTAGCGAGGTCCTTGGCTTGGATTGTGTCAGGCTGTGGCTTGCTTTACTAGTACATCCTTAAAAATATCTAAAATCATTCCAATTCACTATGGATACCTCAGGGAAGAGAAAAAGTGAGTATTGTGAAAATAACCCACATCATCCGGTAGTGGCTGTATGATTTTCTCAGAGATTTAGTGGTCCCTTCATATTCAATATCACCATGTAGTGTTCTCTGTAAGGTTGTTCAAACCCTTTTTCAAGTGGTTTTAGTTTTCAGCATCCACAGTTACCACAGCAAGCCTAACTCCATATTGAACGAAAAACTCCTGTCTATTGTCTGTTTTGAACCAGTGGTCAGTCGGTATCATCTGGTCCACTCTGCTCCTGGTGCTAGAGAATTGAACAAGTGCTAGAGAAGTATCTCTGTGACACTGTGCGGGTCTCATGGGTTGGACCTGATTTGAAAATCAGGGTGTCAGTTTAGGGTAAATGATCAGGGAGAGATCTGGAAGAGACCCTGAGAGAGAGCCTGTAGAGAGGACAGAGGGGACTCTACACCCGGCCCCAGGCACACACGAGGTACCCTTGTGCTGACCTACCTCACCATGTTGTTTACTCTGAAGCACAGAGAAGTCAAGTCTCTCCTGAAAACTGAACTTACCTGTGACTAAGGGTTTTGATATCTGAGCATTGTAGTATTCATACTACCAATTTAGTCCAAAACTGTCATTGGGACACAGGATTCAGAGTCCTTTTTATATCCCACTTCAGCCATCTGTTTTCCATGCTGAACTATCCTAGTCTAATGCTGTTTTTACTTATATGAAACCATTATAGCTCACAGATTATTCTTTATGACTTCTTTATACCTCTTCCTTCTCTGCCTTATCTTGAGAAATACTCGTGGGTCATCACGGAGGTACACAATGGTTTTGTTTCTGTTATTTTACTAATAAACATACATTTTTGTTACTTCTTTTTCAAATTGGGTCAGTAATTCACAAAATTATCTGTCGCAGCCCTAGAATATGATACTTACAACAAGCTCAGAGTCAAACATTTGTAAGAAGGATTGAGGTTTCTTTTTTGTAGGTGTTTGTGCTACATCTATTTATGCATCTATTTATGTTTTTCAATATATCTCTACAGAAACATATGAATATCTTAGTGAACTTTGTCACTTTTGTCTCCACTCCCTTCTCCGTCAACATAAAGAGGAAAGCTCTATTCTACTACACAGAGATAATACTCTTGTAACAATAGTAAATCATCAGCTGCAAAACCTGGACATGTGGTAAATTCTAGGTTACATTCTGGAAATTTTGCTTCACATTCTAAAATGAGGTACGTTATCAGACTTTAAATTATGCCTAGTGATGAGTTGAAAGCTTTAGTTTTGTGGCCACTATCACTACACAAATGTAGGTAGATTTGGCTCCTCAATGTAAACTAGGAAATGATCTTCCTCATACAATGAACAGTCACTCGGGGTCTGAGGCTCTGGACTATTAGTTTCACTAACATGGTAGAAACTAGTCAAGGTCATGCTTAATAACCAGATTGATGAGGCAGTAATGTAAACAAGAGATGTTCTTTTGTATAACCAGAAATCTGGAGCAATCAAATGACTAGAAGCAGGTACGATTTAGTAATCTAATTATCACAAATTTGGAAGGGATTAGAAATGAAGGAGAATAAGATTACCCAATTATCTGGAACTTTTTATTCATAGCTGGATTGTGGGTTGACAACATAATTTAATCAATGATGACCTCAATTTGATTTATATTCATAAAGTAAAGAAAGGTTTTGAAAAATTACCTTCTTTGTTTAAATTAAAATTTGCGTTAGTATAACCTATACATTTTATTCAAAATCCCCCCTATTTATTTCATAGATGATTCTTCTTCACAGTTGCTGTTTAAACTAGAAAATTCCTTATTTCAATCAAATTTAACTAAAAGTTGAGTTTACGTTATATCCATTATCAATAGCATCATATCATTGTTACTAAAATGTCTTTTTCTTTGTATAACTCAATAAGAACAAGTGGTGCTTTAAGAATAAACCTGGAAGTAACGACCCTACTCAGAGAATCTTGAAGTCTAAATGAAATAGAAAACACAATGAGAAGTGGCAGTGTGGAGGGAATGAACAAACAAGATGGAAAGAAGAAAACTGAAGGGGAAACTGTCCTTAGGAATGTTATTTAGGAACACAGAAGTAGTTCTTAATATTTTTTTTAACAGTTTTTTCCACCTTATTTTGTTGTTGTTGTTTCAGTCTTTGTAAACATGTAAATTCAGATGAAAAGTTCTCACAGTATCATTGGAACATTCTCCCTCCCGCCCCATGCATCCCATTAATCTAATCTATTAGAAGGATTTAGTCTGAATATTTAGAAGAATGGAGATAAAGTTCCAGAATTCCTATGAAAAGTAAAAAGAACATAGATATAAAGATGAAAAAAATGCAATAAGGCAAAAGAAGAAGGCAGCAAAACTGCTGTCCTTCAGTGGAAATGCATTCATCCATGTATACGTACGCATCACGTGATACTGTCATATGTCAAACTAAACTGCTTCAGTCATTTTCGTTATATCTTGTTTTTCAAGGGGATTAAATAATTAGGGGGGATTTTTTTGAAGTAAGCATAGTAAAATAACAAGTAAATTAGAGAATACTTATTTTAAACAGAGATATGTATCACATAGAGAAAGTCATAAAATACGGCAATTCTAGAAATAATAAAAAAAGTGGGCATCAGTATTCACTTAATCTTTATGTGCAAATTTTTAAAATATTACAATAAACAAACCAGCAAACAAACTTCTTCAGTAAGTAATAATTTAACTCTTCATGTACTGTGTTGTTCAATTAATAGTTCCATAAAATATGAAATTTCTTCCATTCAAGAATGAAAACCTTTTATTTCTCCATTATAATAGATCTATTTCCAATATTAATTCTATAATTTTCTGTATTTTATCAACAATATTTTTTTCCAGAATGACATTTCTATCTAGGCAGAAAAAACATAAGAAGAGATTTCTCATTACTCCTCTTCCAATGTGTTAGGGTATGACCAGTTGAGTCTACTCAGTGTAACATATATGTACATCATAGAGGCACCTAAATAATGTAAAAAGAAATAAAAACTAATTTTCTGATAAACAAGGCATATGTTGAATATTCAAGGTCACTAACCATCCTTATTTTTTTTTTTTATTAATATATCTAGAGATCCCTTACATTAATCAAAAGTATAGGAAATGTCATCATAATTTAAAAAAACTAAGATAATTTTTTTAAATTAAAATGAGAAAAATACATTATGAATTAAAATTTATGCTTAAAAGTTAAAATTATAATAGCTTAATAAACAAATGTATGCTCTTAATAGAACACTTTCAAAATATATCAGGTCATAAACAAAATGAGAGGAAAAGAGAAGCTGATAGTAAGCAGTTCATTCAAGTACTTCTAAAGATATTTAAAGATAGAAAGAAAAGCGTTCCTATTATTTTCTTCTTAACTATACACAATTATTTATCATTTAAACTTTGAAACTCTTATTCCTTTCCTGATTCCTCTAAAGAAAGAAGCTGTACTATCTTTTCTTGGACACTGTCACACACTGAGGATGGCAACATCAGATGGACATTGACTGAAAGAGAAAAGAATAAATATTTCGGTATGAGAAAATGTAGTAACTTTTAAATATTTGTAATTCCAGGTGTGAAAGTGCTAAGTTAGCCCTTTTCTGGTACTTCTTACAAGTATCTAGCCAGGAATGAGCTGGTGCACTGTTCCCAGTTCTTGAGAGATGCAACATCTGCACCAACTTTGTTTTATGGGACTGAAATTAGAACACAAGTTAATTTGAAGCCTTGTAAACAGTGAAAAATATGATAAATCAAGGAAAATACGGGGGAGAAGGTGAAGCAAACATGAGAATCCTTGAAATAAATATTACCTTAAAAGAAAATACAGTAATATCAAGCAAATAATAATAAAATAATAATAATATACTGGTTTTATATACTAATTAGGTTAATTTTTTTCATCCCCTTTCTAAACATAAAGTTTGAAATCTGTCATGACTTGTGACGATATATAATATTTTCCATCTGTTTGACATGTGTCTCCTCAAAAGAAAATCCCAGCCATCGGAACACATTTCATTAAAATTTTCATTTATATTAATGAAATACTGTTACATTTTATTAATGATAAATAGATGCAGAAAAAGTAAAGAAATCTTTTCTGATAGGGAGAAGTGTCTTCAGGCCAGCTGTGATAGACTGATGGTCTGGGAACACGTCCATGGAAAATTTTGGATAAAATGTTGGTTGCGATCTCTTTCCAAATCAAGGTTGCTGGACTTACTGAAGAGGATCTCAGGAAAACCCTCTGTACCTCTTGCTCCCAGAGATGAACAGTGACTGCACAGTGAGTTGCAGACCACACTGGAGCAGTACAGGTCAGCATTCTTCCCTGAGTTGGCTTCACAGAGACATAGATGCCTCTACTCTATTTTCACTATCAGCAACTGGGAATGCCTCACAGTACTCCCAGAGTCGGATGGTATGGATAGGCTTTGCTTTTGGCACATAGCTTTACTGCAGATTATCCTCTGCCATGAAACCAAGTTCTGCCACTAAAAAACCCAGCTCTTTGTGCTCTGAGTGTAAATTAATGCACATACTGCCAATTCTAAGAATCATGAACTGGAATGAAGCAGGAGGCAAAGCCACACTTGTCAGTATGCATATGCCAATAGGAAATTTATCTAATTTTCAAAACTGCACAGAAGCTTGTCCTCTCCTAATACTGAGTTAAGAGTTACCTTCATCTGTGCCTGATAAGCACAGGTTTTATCAGAGATTTGATGTTTTGGTTATTCAAAGGCTCCAAAGCTGATTTTAGAAACAATGAGTTTAGAGACAGTAGGCAATATTGTTTAAAATTACTATTACTGTTTAATTAATAGCACTATATTTTAGACTAGAAAGTAATCTTCCTGGGAATTTAAAAAAGCAATTACATTACACTTGCTGAGTCTTCAAGATTTAATAATTTTTAACTGGATAAATATAGACATGTTACAGTGACATTAGTTTTATTTAAAATTAAGAGAATTTCTAGATTTCAGGCTTTCTAACAATGAAATTATAGACAAGGGTTGTAGGTTTTTATTTCCACCTTCAAAATATATTTTTATTTTAAAATATCCTCTTCCATTTACAAGAGTCATGTTTTTATGGGAAGGTGCTAGAGTATCATCCAAACTCTCTTAACTTACTATACCATGTAAATCAGTTTCATGTACAATAAAGCTAAAATCATGTCTTAAGCAGTAAGATGTGAGAAATAGAATATCCCTTCTAAGAACTCAGGAATATCGGGATAACTGTTCTACAGTCCTACTGGTGTTACTGGAAGAGTTACTTTTTTGATGGCAGCAAAGATGAATAGTAATTTCCTTTTCTCTTTTTTCTTTCTTTTCAAGCGCTGTTGCTTCTGCCTCTGGCTCCAAATTCATGGCAACTTTGTGGCTTTATTGATTCTCATCAGAAAGACTGGCAAGGAGATGTGGTAAATAATTCCTCCCTTTTTTCTATAAAAATTCTCTAAACCCATGACAGTTTTCAGAAATAAACCACACAAATTTAGAAATTAATTAATAACTAAAATTATTACTTTAATAATAAATAATACTCATAAATCCATAATATTTACTTTACAGGATTTTATTTTGGCTTATAGTCCACTTGTTTATTTAGCAAAGCATAGCCCACCACAGAGCTGTTAGTACTCTGGACCTAGGACAAAGACACCTGTGTTCAAATTCAACTTCCCAATCAAGAAAAACAACAATTAAAGCACCTATTAAATGAAGTGCCATAATTGCAATAATTTAGTGATATAGACCTGATATTTCCAACTAAAGGTGTATTTTGATCTGTCTTCTGACAAAGGCTTTGTTGAAACTATCGTACTTTTCTGTACTGGATTTCAATCTATACTTCAATGCTAATTAAAATAGTGACAGTTTTTGCTAGCTTTAGCTGGCTCTTAATCTACAATTGAGACACAAGGAAATTAGTGGTAAGTGTACCACTAATCACTTTGGTAGTGACCAAAGGACACCCAGAAATAACCTAATATGAAGGCCAAGTTGGATGGGGTTTTGAGCAGCCTGGTCTAGTGGAAGGTGCCCATGGCAGCATGGTTGGAACTAAATCATATTTAAGGACTTTTCCAAGACAAACCATACTAAGATTCTATGATTCAATAATGTTATTTTAATATTCTAGAGAGTAAACAGCTCCTGTAATTTTATTTTACTTTTTTAATGAGAGCTAGAGAGCAAACACTAATGAGGGGCGTACCTCAATATTCGATACTGGTACCAATACTATTTAAGATCTCCATCACATAGACAATGAGACTGAGTGCACCCTCAAAAAGTTTGCAGATAACCCTAAACTGAGTGATGTGGTTGATCCTCTAGAGGGACAGGATGTCATCCAGTAGGAACTTGACAGATTTGAAGAGTGGGTCCATGTAAACCTTATGTATCTCAAAGCCAAGTACAAAGCAATATTCAATATCAGTAGAGACTGGGGGATGAATGGATTGAGAGCAGCCCTGCCAAGAAGGACTTGAGGGTGCTGGTGGATGAAAAGCTGGATATGACCCATCAGTGCATGCTCACTTCCCAGGAAGCCAGCTGTATCCTGGACCTCAAAAGAAGTGTGGCCAGTAGATAAAAGGATGTGATTCCGTCCTTCTGCTGCACTCTTGTTAGACTACAACTTCAGTATCGTATCCAATTCTGGACCCCCCAGTACAGGAAAGCACTGATGTATTAGAGTGGGTCCAGAGGTGGGTTATGAAGAAGATCAGAAGCCTGGAACACCTCTCCTATGAAGAAAAACTTCAAGAATAAGGTGTGTTTACAAGACAAGGCTCAGGAGACTTTACGGTGGTCTTCCAATAATTACAGGAGTCTTGTAAGAAAGATGAAGAGACATTTTTTACCAATAATGGAATCATATAATGATCCTGATTTTCTGTCTTCTTCACTGGTATATCTCTTCAATATTTTGAAATACGTGAATGAAGTAGTACTTCCTACATTGCAGTGGCAGTAAAAAATGTCTGTGAAAGATATAAATCTCATTCATTTAAAGATAGACTCAGGAGTCATTAGTATATTCAGGATTTCTTCGGATGACAGGACTGAAATTAATTTCAGGCAGGTTGACATTTAAATTTAGGTGTCTGCTTCCATTATCATCAGCAGAGATCAATGGAGCCCACAGTAAAAACACCATGTGAGGGCCAAGTCAGTCAGCTATCCTGACATAACTGGTAATACCATTTGAGAGGCACCAGGATATGTTAGAGATCCACACTGAGATGGCAGATATGACACTCAGGAGACCAACATCATGTTGAATGGCAGCTGGAGGACAGCCAGTATTTGCTATGATATCACTCATCTTCCTGGACAACTCTGTTGAGGCATTTGAACAGAGTCCAGTGTATCTGTTAAGTGTCTTCACGGAAGGCCAGGGAAGAATTACAGTTGGCAAAGCTGAACTTCAAAATTAATTTAATGGTTCATTTGCAGTTTATAGGCAATTCTCTTAATGAAAAGTTTTTACTGATCAGCATGACTGGACATCAGAAAGGCATAAAACACAACAGAGACATAAAGAAAAAGTTAGGTGCAGAAAGAACTTGAACAGAAGAATCCAAAATTGTATCCTTTGTACTGGTTCACATCTTCAAAAGTCCAAGCTTGTTCATCCCTGCTTGACTAAAATAATCTAAAATGTATAAGTATGTTGACGTAGCATTATGATGCAAAGATAGTGTACTAAAATCAGATACCAAACACTTTCAAAAACATGGCCAAATCCAAATGTCTGCTGATGCAAGCAGTTCATTAGAGAGAAATAAATAAATCTTAGACTTGTTAAAAAGTTTTTATCACTGAAGTATTTTAACATTTTGGCACTCCAGTGAAATAACAGAAAATGCAATATTTTAATTTTTAATATTGGTAGATGATAAAATTCTGCAGTTCCATACATATTTTACAACATTAGTGAAACTGTGATACTTAGTTTCTTGTATACAGTTTCATTTTTCTCAGCATAATCACTAGACAAATATGCCACCAGGAATAAGAGTGATTTGTTGAGATGATGAATCAGCAATTTTATATAACTTGATAATTTTTTATAACACAAAAATGAAGATCAGGTTTCTGACTGCAGCTTTGACAAAGATATGGTTAGGTATGTATAAAAGATTTATTGTTCATCTGTTGGTCAGATATTTTACTGTAAAGATACCACCAAAATATGTTTCTCATTACATTGAAACAAAATGAGTCCATCTGATTTCTAACTTATTGTCAATGGTTATTGTTAATATGAAGATCATCTTTCAATACATTGTAATTTATTACCCTTAGAATATTTGATTTTTAAAATTTATTCTGTGTATTTATCTACTTATACATATCTTTCTTTGAAGTAATTCCTGTATGAAGGTTTGAGTATAGAACTCTCCAAGAATTACTCTCAAAATGCAATCTGGGCATGACTGCACCAGTTTCCTCTGTCCTACACAATTATTCATCATGCTCTGAAAGCTCCTCGTCTCAAGACATCTCTCTAAAATTCTCTTTAGATAACAATTTTCCACAAAATTATTACACTTGTATCCATGACGCAGTCTTCTAGTTCTATAAAATCATGCTACCAATTAAATTCTTCATTGCTTTTGATACTCTAGGAGTTCCTTTTGGAAGCCAACAGATGTATTTGAAGTTTTTCATCAATTCTGTTATTGATTCGTTCTGTCAGTCATTCTTTAGATTAACATTTGCTTGTCTTTTATGTCTGCTTGAGTTACATACAATTTTCTTAGAGTCTGTTCCTGGACCCATGTTTTAGGGTTTATGGCATGCTTACCATACTAAGAAGTTTTTCTGGTGTGTGTTCTAATTTTGTGTCAAAGTTTTCAAATCCTGGAAAAACTCTTTACTTTGAGAATAAGAAGTATACTAAGTTGTTAAGACAGAGATTTCCATATTGCATTTTGTAGACCTTCACAGAAGACAAGGAAAACCAAGTTAAGACTAATGAAAGGCCTCACATATTTTTTCAAAGGTACTTAGAGAGGGTTAAACTGTAGCTCAGAAATAAATAATATAATAGGGTCTTCTATTTTTTAAAGTCTTGGATCAATGCTATCACAAGCATGATAATTGAACTACAGTTCAGGAATTCATGTTGTGAAAAACAAAGTAGCTGTTTTTATTACTATTTCTAGTTAGAAATTGAACAAGTGCAGCTATTTGGATTGGCAGAATTAGGGTTTCTGTAAGGCCTACTGCAGAAATTGTTAGAAATGCCACTTTAGGAACTTTCAACTTCTAATTTTCTCATTCAAGCATAAACGAAAGTGAATACATACAGGCAGAGCAGTTCTACCACCCTTAAGGAATGAAGAAAAAAGTTAAGAATGTCATCTGTCTGAAGGCATGTTGAGAGATGATAGCTTAACTGCTGAGATCCAGTACTGTCTGTAGAAATCTCAGTAGACTGACAGACTTATTCCATATGTTACTTTTTATTTGCCTCGCTGACACTGGATTCTGCATTTAGGTGTTGGGACAATTACAGGTCTGTTAGGACAGACAACGGGCTTTGTTCAGTTCATAAAGGCAGATTTGCTTTCTTCTTAGCCTTTAGGTTAACTTAATTTTTAAAAATTATTATTTTCAGATAAAGCTGGGTGGATGGATCCCCACATCTTAGGATGAAGTGAGAAGAGAACTACTCCTTTCCCTATTTTTTTATCTACGAGCCAATTCTCTGTCCTGAAATAGCTGTGCAGACTGTCAGTAGAGAAGTTTCCATGAACATCCAGGACATATTAAAATAACAGTGCAAATATAATTTATGTCTCCTGAAATTATTTATTTCAGCTGAAATAATTACAAATTTTTATTTTAATGTCTAGTCCTTAGACATAGCTTGTGATGGAATTTCCTGCTGATGATATTAGAAAATTTATTTTGAAGATTATTATGTACTAGTAACTGCAATAATCAAGTTGATTATGTATTATATATATATGTATTATAAAAATGAATTAAGCATTATTTTAAATAGTAAAATTTTCTTTAGATTGTGAAGATTAGTACAAAAATTCTCCATCTTCTGCTTTCTGAGAGTAGAATATAAGGCACCAAATCTTCATTTTCCTCAAATCTAAATGAACTGAGCTAACATGATATAACCATATTAGTCTTGATATCTTTGATATACTGGGGGTGTACATTATTTCCCTGATTTTCACTGTCTACTGTATTATAATACAATGACCTGTCTCTAGCAAGAAATGAATATAGTCAATTATTAGGAAACAAGAAATTACACAATAAGACAGAAAGAAAAAAGCCGCTAAAAGGGAAGAAAAAATATTTTTCTAAACAAATACATATACTTTGAAAAGCAAGATGTAGGATTCATTTGCACTCCTTCTGGGGAAATAATTTAACTTGATTATCTATTCTCTTAGCCTTGAAACTCAAACTATTCATTATGCACCTGATAAAAAGAAAGACAAATATGACGGAAAAGTAGACAATTATTTTAGTTTGTAGTGCTGCCTAAATAATAGTAGAATGCAATGTACAACTGTGGTAATATCAAATTGTGGTTATTTAAACTGAAAGATAACTGAAGAAGAGATTTCTACACTGCAGTGTACGCATTATGTTCTGAGGGGACTGTTCTTCAAAATATTGTCAGTCTATCTTCATTGCAACAGAACTGGGTAAAATTAATAATGTTCTTATTAAAAGTAAAAGAAAACATTCCTTGATGCTATATTTCTAAAATGGAAGACCTAATTTTTTTTTTTTTT
>VZTE01002172.1:7766-64668 GCA_013397775.1 Eulacestoma nigropectus
CCCCGTCCTGGCGGCGGTCGGCAGGGGGCGGGCTGGCGGCGGGGGGCGGTGGCTGTGCGTCACTTCCGGTGCCAGGCGGCCGCCGGAGCGGAGCGAGGCCGGGCCGGGCCGGGCCCGGGGCCATGGGTGAGTGAGGAGTCAGAGAGAGCATGGGGAACCGGGGCTGAGCCGTGGGTGAGTGAGGGGTGAGAGAGAGCGGGGGGAGCCAGAACTGGGCCATGAGCGAGTGAGGGGTGAAAGAGAGCGGGGGGAGCCGGTACCGGGGCTGGGGCCGTGGCTGAGTGAGGAGGATGAGAGAGAGTGGGGGGAAAGCGGAATCGGGGCCGTGGCCATGGGTGAGAGACGAGGGAACTGGGGCCGTCGGTGAATGAGGGGGGAAACTGGAATCAGGGTTGAGCGGGAGGGACATGGCCCCGGGACCCGTCACCATCCCGGTGCCACTGTGCGAGGGGGCGGTCGGGCACCGGGCCGGGCGCTGCGGGTGGACGCGCCGGTGTTACCGATCGTCCGCCGGGCCTCGACGGGATCGAGCCGGGGGAGCCCCCCAGCTGCCGGCGGCTCGGGGGGTCCCCGGCCGCCCGGCTCGGCTCGGTGCTGCCGGTGCACCGGTGCTCTCCAGGCTGGGGGGCTGGGTTTGAAAAGGCCCCTTGGTAAATCGCTCGTTTGTCCCTTTCTGCCCGGCAGGAGCTCGGGGGGCTGCGGCGCTGCTGCCAGTACGGGGACAGGTCCGGGGGGCCGGGGGAGGCACCGCCCGTGATTGAGGCTGGTTTTGCCTCTAGTCTGGGCAGGAACCTCTGAATTTAGACTTTTGGGACTTCTGTGCAGAGGAAGAGCCTCGTGTGCCTCAGTAGTGAGTAGGTGAGGGCTGTGCTTCTGAGTGAGGGTGAGTAACGTCAGCAGGTGTCGGAGCCAGGGACGGACCCTGCCCTGCACTCCTGTGGGAGCTCACTCGAGGGGCTGAGGAGGATGGAGGACTTCACCCAGAGCCAGGTGCTGTCCTTCTCTGGTCGTGGCCTTTGAGAGCCCCACTGCCTGTGCAGTACTGAGGGTGTGATAGGTCCCCCTACTGTCGGGGACTCTATAGGATGGCATCTCCACCCCCTGACACAGGGGATTTGAGGTTCTTTGTGTGCCCATCCAGCTGCTCCCTCCTGCCCAGGCTGTGCTGGAATGTGCTGCACCGGTGTTGGGGATTCAGTTCTTTGCTAGTTTAGAGCCTTAATGTATGGGCTTAACATATACTGGTATGAACAGGTGTACTGGGGGTCTCAGGCTGCAATCCCGTGTCCAGAGGGAGCTGGAGAAGTCAGAGCAGAGGCCATTGCCTGGTGTGGTGGGGTTGAGCCACCACTGCTCTGCCATGTGCTGCGGGACAGCTGGCAGGGACACAGTGGGGCACAGGTGAGGTGCCTGTCACCCAGGTGAGGCATGACCAGAGGGACAGCATGGGAGCACTTACCTGCTGGCATGGAGCCCTGGGCGGCAGCGGTCAGGATTCAGGACATACTTCCTCATTGCTGGAGGGCTCATGCTGTGTCCTTTGATTGTTTCTCTGTGGTATCCATGCCAAGGGTTTGATCACATAACTGTGTTCCTTAAAAGCAAAGTTCAGCTGAGTTGTGACCCTCAGGATGTTACAGAGCTTGAAACAGGCAAGGGAAGCCTCATAGGCACCGAGCTGTGCTATGATTCAGCACAGAAAGGACATTGACCTGTTGGAGTGAATCCAGAGGAGGCACCAAGTTGATCAGAGGGCTGGAGCACTTCTGGTATGAGAGAATTGAGATTGTTCATCCTGGAGAAGAAAGCCTTCAGAGTGGCATAACTGCCCCTTCCAGTACCTGAATGGGCTACGAGAAAGATGGACAGAGGCTATTTACAAGAGCCTCAAGTAACAGGACAAGGGGGAATGGCTTTACACTGACAGAGGGCAGGGTTAGATGGGATATTAGGGAGAAATTCCTCCCTGTGAGGGTGGGGTGGCCCTGGCACAGGTTGCCCAGAGAAGCTGTGCCTATCGCATCTGTGGAAGTGTTCCAGGCCAGGTCAGACAGGGCTTGGAGCAACCTGGGAGAGTGAAAAGTCTCTTTGCCCATGGCAGGGAGGTGGAAGGGTCTTTAAGGTCCCTCCCAACCCAAACCAGTCTGTGACTATGAATAGGGACAGCCCTGGGGATTGTGCCTGAGCTGCCCACTGAATTCAGGGGAGGTGTTACCTGTGAAGAAGCTCCAGGTGCTCTGGGCAGGTACAGTGTGTGTCTCCTTCCTGCCTGGGAGCACCAGCTGGAAGCTCTTGCTGGGCAGAGTAGGCTCTGTGTGTCCGTGGTCATTTTCTGTGTGAAACAGGCTTTTTTGGTTAACATTTTTTGGTGAGTGTGCAGTTCTTGTCAGTGTGTTGTCACACTGCAAACCCCAGTAGTGTAGGCCTGGCAGTGTGTGCAGGTAACTTCAACACGTTTGTCTCCAGGTAGGGCCAGGTGAGTCACCGCTGTGAGAAACTGCAGCCACACCTCGCTGGGAAGTGTCAGCACGAGTGCGAGTCACGCCGCGCTCTGTGCACACAGAGGTCGTGCTGCAGGGGGTTATGGCATATTGATAGTGTCATAAGCAATAAATGAGAAATAAAACCTTGTAATACAACCCACCCTTCACCCCTGGTGGGGTTTGGAAGGTGAGCACAACCCGACTGCAGGCACAGAGCAGGTCAGGGACTCGTGTGCTGGGGCAGCGGTGCAGCCTCAAGTGCTGCAGCTGTATTTCCAGGCTTCTGCTGTGAGGGTGTTGGGCTGGAATGGGGATTTATCCTGGTGGAGGTAGCCTGTGCTTCAGCATGAAAGGGTTAAGCTGAGGTTGGTGTTTATGTAACCAAAGAGGGAACTCCCAGAGATGAGTCCTTGGCTACCTCATGTGTTGATGCATCAGAAGGGCTTGAAGAAAGCCTAGCTTGTTGCTTGCGCTGTAAATTACGCACTGGAACCCTGTGCTTCAGAGTTTCCCGGCTGCCGGGGTGGGGGGCGGGCCAGGATGGAATTTGCTTTCCCTGATGTGTGACTTGGCCTGTGGAAGCCTTTTTTGTCCCTGAGGAGCTGGAGACTGACCACAGCTGGATGTGGGTGGAGGTAAGGTGTGCTGGGCTCCTCTACGGGCTCCCAGGTGCTGGCTGTGCCTTGTTCATGTGCCTGGGATTCAGCTGATTCGCAGGCTGGGCTGAGGAAGGAGGTTCTGCAGTGGGGGGGTTCAGCAGATGCTGCTGGAGGTGTTTCTGTCTCCCAGTTTGTAGAGCTCAGCAAGTCTATGCTTTCCTGGGTGCCTTCCAACAGCACAGAGCTGTCCCAGCCCCTCATGCTGCACCACTGCCCCAGGATTCTTCCTACTCCTCTGAGCAGAGAAACTTTGCACCTGGTTTTGAGTGAACTTCTCGCTTAGGGAAGAAGTTGAATGAGTCTCCACTCAGTTCCAAGAACCCTATGAGTCAGGGCTCCGTTTCGGGAGCAGGCTTCCCTTCCCGGAAGGGCAGCGCAGCGGAACACAGGCTGTACTGAGTCATCCAATGGGCTTTTTTTATATATATATTATTATTTCTCTTAGAGAACAGTTCAACTTCCAGAGCCTTCAGTAATGTTAACATTCCTGCATAGGGAATCTCTCCCATGCTGTGCAGAGGGAGAGGAGCAGAGCCTACCCTGATGCCCCAGCTTCTCCTCCCCACATGCCCATGTGGGATGATGAGCAAGGAGCCAGGGAAGGGCTGAGGCTTCCCCTGTGCATGCCATGTTATTTCTGGGGATGAAATTGTGCCTGGCTGATGTCAGTAAGGCTGAGCTGGCTACAGGAGGAGGGACAGCAGAGACAGGATGGGCCTGGTTTGGCGCTGAAGAACAAAATGAAAGTCCTGTGACTGAAACTTTGAAGGACACTGTGTCCAGAAAGTAACTTTTGCCTGATTAAGGGTCATTTAAATATTAAAATGCACATCAGCCTAGTGAAGTACATGCTACCATACATGACTATTGCTCAGTTTCCCCCCTAGATCATGCTGTGTGTGACATGGGAGGAAGAGGATAAGGGTGGGCTATGGATGAGGGGGGCAGAAATTTCACCTGGTGAGGAGGAAAAGCTAAAAAGCTCTTGGAGACACTTGGTGGGTGACTCTCACCTGCTCCCAGGGTGGGACGATGCCTTCTTGGTGTGCTCCTGGTCTCTGAGGACCAGCTAGGACACAAGGGGTGTGTTTTTGACCAAATTTCATATACTTAATGCAACAGCCTGCTTTCCTTGGGATCTGCCCCGCAAACATTCCCTTTAATCCCCCAGCCAGTGACTCCTCCGCAGGCCTGCCTGATCCAAACTCCGCCTGTTCTCAGAGAAGCTTTTCCAATGAGAACCAAGGCTCTGTCCCTGGGAGTGCTGATGACTCGGGTCTGAGCTGTTCCTGGCCAGGTTTGCCCGGGAAGGAGTGAGGCAACACTGGGATCGTCGCTCCTTGCAGTGACACCAACCTGCTGGTGTTCCATGTGGGAAGCTGGGCCGTGCTCCAGCTTTCACCCATTTAATGTTTTGTTCATGGAGGCTTTTTAGGTCATGTTCAACACAGCTTCCCGTGAGCCAGGCTTAAATGTGGACTTGGATTAACCGTCACTGAGAAATACTGGTATTTGAGTGGGAAAAGGTGCAGCCTGATGCTGCTCATGTGATTCCCTTTTTTAGCTTCATTTTTGCAAACATGAAGGCTGCACAGAGAGGGACAAAAACCTGTGGAGCAGTCTCCAGCTTCATCCCAAATGCTACAGCTCTTGGCTTCAGGAGAGAACGCTGGACAGGAATGCCGCTGTGTTGGGTGGCGGGATGTCTCCCATCTGTGGGCTTTAGAGGCAGGTCCCTGGAATGGTGTGAGCTCCTTGAAGGAGCTTCTTCTCAGCAGTCCTGAACTTCCAGAAGGTGCTCTTAGGCTCCGTCACCTGCTGCTAGTTCCCAGCTCATCCACTGCCTTATTCACCATGATCAACTCATCACAGCAGCGGGGTCGAGCACTTTTGGGGTTCCCAGCCCTCACACTAGAAGTGTCACCACCACTGAGCTCATGTTGTGCACTTGGTGCAAGGTGAACCCCCCGAAAGTGAGGTGGGGGCTGGATCCAGAGCCATGAGTAGTTTCTGTGCTGCTGAGTAATCTTGCTCATGCCCCAAAGGTACCTTTTCCAGCTCCAGCTCTGAGCTGTGGCTGCTGGACTGCAGGACCTGCTTGTTCCTTATTCTGGGATGAAAAGGGCAGTTTCCTCATCTCATGTTTTTTGTTGTTACACTGGGTACTGGGACATGCAGTAATTCAGGAATTAGACAATTTCCTTAAGCTACATAATTAAAAGACATTACATTTAGGTCTCCAAATGAATTGATTCATAATTCTATTAAAGCCATAGCTAGCACAGTGAGAGGCTTTGGACACTTCTCCAGTGAGATGTTCGATACATCCAATGTGTGACATCTAAATTAAGTGTGAGTTTCTGTGCTGGCCTTGTAACTTTGTCCGTGTGAGGGACTGTTTTTGCTCCGATGGCAGGACAAGGGAAGAGGGTGATTTGATTCAGTTTGGATTTGGGGGGAAGGGATGACTCCATCCACAGATAGCTGGGAATTTCCAGTTCTTGAAACTGAAAAGAAAAAAAATCATTTTAACATCAGTAGGATCAGTCTTGAGAGAGAGCCTCCTACATCTCTGAAAGGAACCAAGATAAACCCGTGTTTAAAACACTCCATCCCGGGGACAGTGATATCAGATACTGATCTGACCCGAACTCCATTAACTCCTAGCATGATAAAAAACTGCTGGTGGTGGCAAGGAGTCTCTTGGTGCTCACTCGGGTGTATTTGAGATGCTGTTAAGCCCAGGCAGGTGCTGCATGGCAAGGGTTGAAGTGAAGCCTGTGTTTGTCCCTGTGTTTGTCCCTGCTCCAAAGGTCTGTCCTGCATCACTTTGGAGATGAGTGACATGGGAGTTTATCCTGCAGTGGAGGGACTGAATTTCCAGAGCCCTTTTATTCTCTCACGTGATACCAGGAGTTTCAATCCTTTTCCAAGCCCAAACACACACAGATGTTTGGGGCTGTAAAGGTTCAGTGCATCCCGTGTTATCATAATCAGAATAATTCAGAACTGCAGCATCAAGTGTATCTCATTTCACATTACAGAGTCCTCGACCTTTTGCCCATCCAGCCTTCTCCAAGGTGATGACTCCTGTCTCCTGAGACATTGGAAAACCTAGTTTGGAAGAAGAGTAACGATACAGTTGATGCTGAACTACGTGAGTCCTCAGGTTGTTTTGTTTACTATAACACCATTTGCACCAGCAAGCCTGTCCAGCCCAGATGGCACAATGGGTTTATCCCAGAGTTCCCGTGCAGGGGGTTTCTCCAGTGGAAATGTTACTCACATGTTTCCAGCAGAGGTGGTGATGTACAAGGAGCAGAGGAAGTTTCTACGAATGTTGAGTCAGGGATGTGGAATTAACGGAACGAGGAGAACATGGGGGTCAGAACCATGTTCTGTTCAGCTCACTGGGATGGTGACACTGCTCTGTGGAGGTGTGAAGGTGCTGGGAGTCAGGAGTGCAGGGATGCAAAGTCTGCTGCAAGGCTCCTCCCTTTATCTCCTGGCTATTGCTGGTCCTGGACAGGTGATGCTGGATGAATCAATGCAGTGAGATCAGCCTGTGTCCACAGAAAGGGCGAGACTGCCGGATGGTGAACTTCACTCAGAGGGAGGTGATTTATCAATCTCTTACGTGGTGAAACACCAGGGCTCTTCTAAAACAAATATGTACAACCGAAAAAATATTTTCCCCTGTCTGTTGTAGTAACCTCTTAGGGAAGATTTTCCAGGATTGAGTTTGAGTAAGGAAATGGAGCTGTGCTTGGTTCCTCTTCTCACCTTCCCCCCAAAGTATCTTTACAAAGTGAGAGCACAGACATTGAATGTGTAGATGTTTGTGAAAGTCTTTGAAGGTATTTTCCAAAAGCTAGAGGTGAAGAGGAGGTGTACTGGGAGCAAAGCTTCCATTGGCTGGAGCTGATGGATGTGGAGAGCTCACAGCACACCATGGACAGCCCAGCAGCTCACCTGAGAGGTGCTTGTCCAGCTAAACTGAAACAAGACTTTTCTTTAGAGAAGGAAGTGTTTTAGTCATAAACCTTGAATCTATTTGACTCTTTAGGTCTTGGTTGTACAATACTGACCCAAATTCTCTTTAGATTTCTGAGCAGCAGAAAATGCATGTTTGAAATCAGACTTTCTGCACTAGCTGAATAAGGAGGTGGTAGTTGAGTTTTCAGTTGTTGGTGTTGAATAGTGGTGAATGTGTGGACCTTGAATAAATTCCTGGATGCAAACCACGAGATTCACATTTAATAGATCAAATGGTTTTTTGCCCATAGTGGTTGTGCAGAAAAACACCCGTGTTGTCACCAGTGTTGCCTTTCACTGGAATGTCCATTGGAGCATTTAATAGTGTGTTAGTTCTGAACACAGCATTGATTCCTGCACATGGAGGCTGAGGTGACAGGGTTTTATGTGCTGGACTCCAAATTCCAGCTGCACTGGATGTAGATAGATGGAGATGCAATAAAGTCAGAGCCTAACAAGGTACAAAAAGAGAGGGGACTTTTTTCAAGGCTAAAAATACATTTTTGAAAAATCCTTGTGAACTGAGCTGAATCTCACAATAACTATTGTGCCCCTTGTTGGGAAAGGTGAAAGATACTAATTTTTGTCATCAGTTTTGTGCATTCTTGGCTGTTTGAGGAACAGACTTGAGCCTCTGAGGGACTCAGTGGGTGGCTGCGATGCCTCGTGTGGATCCTCTGTGGAGGAACACCCAAAATCCCCTGGGCTGCAGCAGCTGACACCCATACACAGGGCTAACTTGGGCATCTTCTTTCAGAGCTTTTGGAATATGTTAATTTGCAAACTTGTTTTTGCTGTAAAACAAGCTTTAATTATCTTGACTTGTTCCCACTATGTCTCTCAAACAACTGTTGTAGGAAATGTTGCCCTGAATAACGAGGCTGGTTTATGCCTTGAGAACTGCTCCGAGCCTGCAGCCCACCCCTGGTCTGTCAGCAGGGAGCCAGGGCTGTGTGTAGACACACAAGTAGGCAGAGCGATCAGTGCATCCATAAGTGAGAGCCTTCCAGTACAAATCAGGGATAGCAGGAGAAAATAACTCGGTGGCTCATCAGATGGATCTCTCTTCTCTTTCAAGAGCCGAGGATGAAGCGGCGAGCATCAGACAGAGGAGCCGGGGAAACATCCGCTAAGGCAAAGGCTCTGTGTGCGGGGATTTCTGGGAATAACGCCAAGAGAGCAGGTCCTTTTATCCTGGGTAAGCAGGGAGGGGGCTCTGCAGTTGGCAAGGTGGCTGCTGGTGGCAAAACTGAAAACAAAAGGCACTGTGGAATGAGAGGAAAGCAGGTGTGTAACTCAGTGTCTTACCTGAGAGTGTGGGTCACTGGATGTGCAGAGCAGCACCCTGAGAGCTCCTGCAGCTGGCCAAGCTGAAGACACATGGGTTGCCAATGTAGCAAGGCAGGCAAGGCTTGGAAGAGAAATATGAGATCTTGATTTTACCCCCTTGGGTTTTTTGGGTTGTTTTTTTGTTGTTTTGTTTGTTTTTTTTTTAAACTCTGTTCCTAAACTTTGTTAAAGACCAAATTCACTGGGGGGCTTTTTCATTAGAGCTGTGGGGAGATGTTCGACCCTGCTGACCTGGAATGTATTGTCACATCAGTGTGGGGACAACTTAATAATTCACTAGTGGTCACTCGAAGTGGTATGTGCCAAGGCAAGGCCACTCTGCCAGCTCTGGAAAGTTGCTAGAATAGTTGTTGGTTCAGAACTGGTTATATAAACTGTCAGAAATCATAGACTTTACATTGGAAACCAATGGATAATCAATTGGAGCTAACTGATTTAAAGTGAGGAGTGGAGACTGTATGTGAACTTGAAATCTGGGCTAATTTGGACACCGCTGGGCCATCCCTGCAGAGGTGGCAGCTGTGTTCCCAGGTGTGGCAGTAACAGTTGCCATGGGTGTTGCTGTGAATGTAAGAGCTGTGTGGTTCAGGCATGCAGAAATTAGGAATTCTGCAAACAGCTGGGCTATGTGTGGGCTTTGATTAAATGTTTCTCCAGAGAACAAATGAAACATTGTCCCAAAAGGTTTCAGAGTTCAAGACCTTTTTTTTTTTTGGCTTTAGATTTGTGAAAATGCACTCAAGCTCCTGCAAAAAAGGGAACTTGGTGCAAGCAAACATAACTGGTGACAGCTGATGTAATCAGGGTTAGTCAGTGCTGCTGGAGGGAAAACAAGTCTGTTTCTGCTTTGTGCTGTAGGTCCACGTTTAGGTAACTCCCCTGTGCCAAGTATTGTTCAGTGTTTGGCAAGAAAGGATGGAACAGATGACTTTTATCAGCTGAAGGTAAGCAAACTGCAGGCTCCCAGACCTTCAGGGCTCTCCAGCTCTTGTGCAGAAGCACTTGGGCAGTGAGTGAGTGGTGTGGGCTGAACCAGTGCAGTCGGACACAGCTGCTGCAGCTTCCCCTTGGCAGGGCAGTGCTACCAGGCGCAGATCTGTGTCAATATCAGCCCTGAGACGAGGCCTCTGCCGCTGTGCTGCTCTCCCAGAGCCCTTGGATCTTTGCCTGAATGGGGCAGCTCCGGGAGGAAAAAAGCACCTGGGATATTTGCAAACAGCCACCTTTCCATGTTAATGAAGCTGCTGCTGTGCGTTCTGCATGGATAGTGCTGAGTTCAGACAGGCCTGTGGCAAGGACATAACCATCATAGCAATTACACCAGCTGTTAAACACATGGGAATGCCAAAAATGAGAGAGGGCTAGGGGCATTTGGGTGTCTCTGGGAACTGTAAAGGCCTTTTCTCTTTTCCTGAAGATTCTCACCTTAGAAGAAAGGGGTGATAAAGGAATAGAAACCCAGGAGGAGCGACAGGGCAAGATGCTGCTGCACACGGAATATTCTCTTCTTTCCCTGCTCCACAACCAGGAAGGAGTGGTCCATCATCACGGGCTCTTCCAGGTACACTTGGTCACCATCCAGGCTGGGGCAATGCCAGGGATTGCTGATGGATTGAGCTGCTTTTGTTTAATGTACAGTTAGTGCTGACCCTGCACTTGTGTGTCCAAGTTCCAGCACTCTGAGGTTAACCACTGCTGCTTCAAACAGGAGCTCTGGAGAGTAAAGTAGATTTTGGGAAATGTGAGAACATTCACGAATGGGACAGGCACTCAGCACTCCCCCTTCAAACAGAACAACAGCTGTTTCACTGGCAAATTAATTAGCACCTTTTAGAATTAAATTTGTGCATTTTGGTCTCTGTACTGTTTATAACTTGTAAGAGGGGACAAATAGCCAAGAAATTGTTTCAGCAAGTTAAACCAGTCACTGTGCTGGTCAGTTTTTGTGTAAGTGAATTGTGTAGCTGTTGGTGCCTTTAGGGCTGTTCACTGATGTGAGGGACTGATAGCAATTACTGCTTTGGGTGTTGGTATTGCCTGACTTGCTGGTTACATTTTGTCAGCACACTTTTCACTTGAGACCATCTGTACTAAACCTTAAATAAGCCAAATGTCCAGCTCAGCTGTGTCTTGTTTAATGTCATGGAAGAACTGCTAATTGTGCCTTGTGACTGCCCCATCCCTGGAAATGTCCAAGGCCAGGTTGGACAGGGCTGGGAGCAATCTGGGGTAGTGAAAGGTGTCCCTGCCCATGGCAGGGGATGGAATGAGATGAACTTTAAGTTCCCTCCAACCCAAACTAGTCTGAGATTCTGTGATTCATTAAGGAGAGCTCCTGTACCTTTTTGAAATCCTACCTTGGGGCAAAGACCAAGAACTGTGATTGGATTTACTTATTTTGAGATCACCTCCCAGTTATCCAGGTCTTTATTCTGCCAGGCTCTGTGCCTGTGCCCTGGAGCTTCCCTGAGGGGTTGCTCCTGTGTTTGTCTCCCTGCAGGACCGAGCTTGTGAAATCATAGAAGATCTCGAAGCCAACAGGATGGTCAGAAAGATGAAGAAGCGCATTTGCCTGGTGTTGGACTGTCTCTGTGCTCACGATTTCAGTGACAAAACAGCAGATCTGATCAATCTGCAGCATTATGTCATTAAAGAGAAGAGACTCAGCGAGCGGGAGACCGTGGTGATATTTTATGACGTGGTACGAGTGGTAGAAGCATTACACAAGGTGAGAGCTTGGTTCTCCCTTCCAGTGCTGGGAGGCAGAGTTTTCCCACATTAGAATAGTGGATGCTTCAAAACTTCCTGGGGCAGGTAGTGGCCAGGTTACAGGGCGTGGATGTTAACAGTGTTTTGTGTAAGACCTCATGTCCCAAGCCTTAAAGAGCATTCCCTTCCCTCCCTGCTCCTCACGTTTCTGAATGATAATATGGTGTTTGCGGGCTGTGGAGAGGGGCCAGCTGGGCTGAGGGCAGGTCAGGTGAACCACAGTGTGGTAACCTCAGACAGGGGCAGTCAAAGATTGAGAGCAGAGCCTGATCAAACACAGGAAACGGAAACTGTTTCCTTGTGAAGCAAAATAAATCACAGTGTAAGAATTGATTCGAGATCAAAACCTCAAGCTACAAGTTTTAAGATCAATGAACTAGAAACTATTGTAATAAAAATGGATTCTACTGATGTTTGACTTGCTCCCCTGTGACCCAGGACACTTGTCCTGCCTTGGCAGGGCAGTGCAGTGTGGGTCTGTTAAAGGAATGCTCATCAGATTGCTCTAACCAAGCCTGTACACTTCGGTTTCAGGTCTCTTAGATACACTAAGTCTGTCTTTGTGTTCAAAGTAGCAAATTTGCTTGTTCTGTCCTGATCACAATCAAAAGTGAAGGGCATAAAGCACCCAGGGTGGAACCTGACCTGAAACCTTGACCTGGGTTATTTCAGAGAGTGCAGATGCCATGATTTCTTTTTAGTGCTCTTTTTAGTGTCCAAGTATGAAATTTATACTTCTACAACAAATAGGCTTTTGCTCATTTAATACTCTTATATTTTTTACAGAAAAATATTGTGCACAGAGACTTGAAACTAGGAAACATGGTGCTAAACAAAAGGTAAGTCTACTGGAGAGCTGCTGGCCTGGCAGTGGTCTTGTTTCTTCCCTGAAGCAGATTTCTAATACAAACACAGCCAAAGGCAGCACTTGTTGAGTGCCTTTGTGCACTCAGCCCTCAAGGAGGGTGAAGGAAAGGGAAGCAGGCTGTGCAAAAATACAAATCCAGCTCAAAGTTATATACATTAATCTCCAAAAATGAATTTAGCCCCACCTGCATAGTTCACTTTTCCCACCCAGCTTAGTGGCCCCTGGTCAGGACTTTTTTTTTTATTCTAACTGCTGAAAAGTGAATTCTATAGTAATTTAGTAACCTGCAAGAGAAGTACTGATTTTATATATGTATTTAAAAAAAACCCAAAAAAGCATGGTGGTTGGTTCTGTTCCCATCATTCACCTTCCATCGTGCTGAAGGCATTCCCAGCCCTGCCAGCTGTCCTACAATCACATCAGTGTTAGATCTGACTGCTGCAATGCTGTGTTTTTGCTAGCAGTGAAATATTGACTTATCTAAACAAAAGCATTTCTGTCCAGTGTGTGTTTGTGTATGAAATGACTCCCTTGTTCCATTCGCTGGTTTGACGGGAGCCTCTGGAGCCTGGCAGGTGCTGGATGGTGGTGCAGACCCAGAGGGACCAGGGGGGCAGGAGCTCAGCAGGAACTCAGGGCAGGGGGTGGTGGCCTGGCTCTGCTTGGTGGCTCTTTGGAGCTGCTCAGTGCCTTGAGGTCTGTGTTATTTAGCTGGCAGCCTAGTTCAGCTCAGATTCTCTTCTCTCTCCTCCCGGATTACATTACTGACTAACTATTTTGCACTAACTTGAAGAATGAGTGGAATTCATTCTTTTCACACTGTGTCTGGGTTTCTGTGGAATGAATAAAAAGCGGGAAGGCTGAGTTCTGCAGGCTTTGAGTCTACAAAGCTTGCAGGTTTGCTGGGCTCACAGCTTGCTGCTTTCCCCTCCCTAACACTGAAAGGAAACAGGTTTTATCTACAGAGCTTGAACTTCTTGGTTCCCCCCCCCACACACACACGCAGCAGCTGCTGCTTCTCAGGGCCACCTCTAAGTTGTTTCAAGTTGTTTCTGTAGAGCTGCTGTAAGATAAATCTCCTCTGCTTGCTGCTTTGATTCGCCTCGTGCTGGAAGAGGCAGACAAAGGTTGGTGCATTAAAGGATCCACACAGAACTTCCCTTCTTTTCTGGGCACCGAGTGCAGGGGAGCACCCCACAGATGGGGCTGCACCCAGGGCCTCACTAGCAGGGGGGAGGTATTTGAAGCTTTGAACACACTTGCTGGAGTCACTCTTTGTGTTACATTTCTGCTTTTGCTTTTTACTAACAAGCCCCTCAGTGTTGGTGAGGGAAAGCTGCAGCCTGTGAGTCACGGGGAAGGGTGGGAGAGGCGTAAGAAGGATCTCCATGGAGAGGAGCAGCCGGTGGGGCCGAGCAGAACCGTTTGTTCTGCTCCAGCCATGCTCACAAAGAGCCAGGTCCCTTCTCATGGCAGGGAATGAAGGTAACAATGTGGCACTGCAAGGGCCTGGCAGGCACGTCCCACCTGAGGTTCCCTAAGACCTTGTCCCCCAGAGACATTAAAGCCTCTCAGGTTCCCCCATTAGCCAGTGCAGGAGTTGGGTGACTACATATTAGCTCAAATTTCAAGGAGTAAATAGAACCAAGCAACCCTGAACATTTTAGTGTCCTATAGAACACTTAGTCTTTTAAATCCTTAACAAATCCTGCAGCTTGTTATTCAGCCAGGGAAGTCTCCTGACAGTTGAAACTAACACTTCTTAAACACAAGTCTGTCTGTTTTAATAACCAGCTCTCCATGGCCAACCCACACTTGGTTCTATTTCATTTGTCTGTGAGACTGGCTGGAAATGTTTCTTGGTTGTGACTGACTTAATCCGTTCTCTCGGGCTCTAGTTGCGAAATACTTTTCAAGAAATGTTCCAGACAGTGTTTTTATACTCACACCTTTACATTATAAGTTAAAACCCAAATTATCTGAATGACAGGGAAGATTAATGGAACAATAGTTTTGTAATTAGCTCACTTTCGCTGGAAAAAATTGTTAATGTGAGCTGGCAGTACCATAGAGAAGTAGGGATTAATTAATAAAGAAATTTTGTGTACCTGCAGCTTTCCCTTTTCTGTGGGAGGTTTTTGGGTGTTGATGAGGCTTTGTGTTGTGCACACCTGTGTGTGGAGAGCAGTCCCGTAGATCAGGTGGAACTGCCACCAGGCTCCTGTGTGGGACTCTTGAGTGACACAGAAGTGGTTGTGCTGAGTCTGATCACAACTCCTGCAGCTCCTCTGTTGACTGTAAACACATAGTGCTCAGGGACTAGGCACATGGCAGCTTCCACAGGGTGTTTTCCCATGGCTCCCAGAAAATGCTGTGTGGAGAAGATGGCAGCTGGGAAGTGCAGGGCAGAATCAGCAGCTAAAATAAACCTCAGCTTTGTTGACACTCATGCCCTGCAGTGGTCAGTCACCACCTGGGGCAGATCCTGCAGCTCTGGTGCCGCAGGCTGGGAAGCTCCTGGGAGATTGGCCAAGGCACCTGTGTGGCTGCAAGATGAGCCAGGTACACCCTGTGCCTGCAGCCATGCTGACACAGGCCACCCAGACATTGTCACAGCTGTCACAGACCCTCTTACTGCCCCTGTGAGTGCCTTGCAAGCCTTTCTGGCAGGCATGGAATCCCTCCCCTTTGGGATGGAGTTAATTTTAAAGCTCTGTGTGTCTTCTCCCAGCACTTCAAGCTCCCCAGAAAGCCCCACAGGCACAGTCCCTGTTCTGGAGTCAACTTCCTGGCTGTGCTGCGTGGCCCATGCAGGATGGCCTGTGTTCCCTGACACCTTGTGCTTCTTTCTGCCCAGGACTCACCGGATCACCATCACCAACTTCTGCCTGGGGAAGCACCTGGTGAGTGAGGACGACCTGCTGAAGGACCAGCGCGGGAGCCCTGCTTACATCAGCCCGGACGTGCTCAGCGGTAGGAATTCCCCTCAGCCCCACCTCAACACACATTTCACTCTTTTGTGCCTCCTGACAATAAATAAAACCACCTGTTGTGTTCCCATATGTACCTTCATGAGAGCCTCTTAATTAAGGTCCAGTTAGGAGACTTGCTCTGCTTTTCCAGCTGGAAAGCTGGAGGGAAAGAGTGAGCCTGACTTTTTTCTTAAGCCTTGTCTGAACTTCAAAGCTAATTCAAATCTGGCTGTTCCCAGATGACTCTGACTGCAGACATGTTCTGTTTCCAGTGTCAGAATTCAGTTCCTGAGGCTTCCCTTAAGCTGCAGGTAAATCCCTGGGCTTGAGGGGCAAGCCAGTCCAGATCCCACCAGGATTTCAGTGTGCACCAAGAGGAGCAGTTCCTCCAGTTGCTGCTCACTTCCAGGAAGGAACTAGTGACCCTCTGGGCAGCTTCTGGACCAACAGAGAGGAGTTACTTAAAGGAATGATGACAGCAGGCCAGAGCAGTCTGGGCCAGATCCCCTCTCCAGCAGCCTGGCCTGTGCCTTGTCTCCAGCAGAGGCTTTGAGCAGCATCTGGCTCTAGCACAGAGCAGCTTTCCCTGGTGTCCTCCTGCCTTTAACTGTTCCCAGTGCATGGGACCATCAGGAACAGCTGTGGTTTCTGTCCAGTTGCTTCAGGAGGTTTCTCTCCATGAGCTCTCATCTCTGTTCCTGTACCAGCCTTTGAGCAGGCAGTGGTGGTCCTGGTTGTCAGTGTAGTCACCCAGGCATCATTTTGGAGCGTTTTTCTTCTCATGCAGGTGAGCTGGACTAATGTTGAATGGTGCACGTACAGGTGGGACTGTGCATACAAAGCCTCTCGTAGATCCAGATATCGGGCATTAACGCATGAGTTACTTGTTCCTGGTATCCCAAGCAACTGTATTGCAGAAATGCCCTCAGAGAGAGCCAGTCCTGGAACATCCAGACCCAGTGGACTCCCCTCAGGAGGTTTTTTGTCAGGTTTGCAGGAAGCAGCAGTAAATGCAGCCAAGCTCTTCCATCATGATCTGCCAGGCAGGTTTGAGCTGCTTCCCTCCCAGCCAGGAGAGGAGCAGAGGCAGGCAAGGAGGTGGATCCTGGGGTTTTTGCAAGCCTTTCCTGTTCTGCAGGATATCCTGAGGCCCTTGTGACCAGATGGATGATAGAAGTCAACTGCTCTGCAGGAGCTTGGAGCAGTTGTGGCTCAAGTGGCTGGAGGAGGCTACAGGGAGCTGCTCCTTCCTGCTCCGGGATGCTGATCTGTCCAGGCCTCCAGCTACCTTCTCATGTTTCTTCTAAGGGCTCTCTTGTGGTGTTAACTGGGCACAGGGCACTGAAGAGGCTGTCTTGGCTGATATCTGACAGCTGAGGCTGCTTGACATCCTGCAAGGCTGAGCCTTAGCTCAGGACTCGTCCTACTCTGCCCAGCCTGGCTCTCGCTGCCATTGTGCTGCACCCTGGCTCCAGTGTCTGCCACCAGCCTTTCCCATGGGGCCCATCCTGTACTCTCCAAAACACTCTCCCAAAATTGCTCAGTCTGCAGTTACCCTCCAAGTATCAGGGGAGAAGTTACTTGAGGACATTCCAGGCATCACCACCACCTTCAGGCTTGGAGCATCCCTCTGTATTGCTGGTGCTCCTGTGCAGGAGGAAGCTAGAACGCCTGAGGAATTAATCATTGTTGTGGGTCTCCAGGAGAAGCTGTCTCTGCTGAGGAATGGCTGCTGAAATGTCACAGAAGGAAAAGTTGGAGGAGGAGGGAGAGGTGCCTTTTTCTGAGCATATAAAGCAAAGAATAATTAGTACAAATACCAAATGCTGCAGCAGTGACTCACTGTGTGAGTCAGAGGAAGTCTCTCCCTGGGTCCTGTGCTATGCTGTAGCACTGGGGTTTAATTTTGTGACCCTGTCCATGCTGCTGTGTGCTGATTATTGTGACCAAAGGGGCTTAGAAGCAGCATTTCCATCAGGTGAATCCTGAGGCTGCAGCAGCCTTGGGAATGTCTTTGTGCAGGAAAGCGCCTTCCTGCACACTCCATGGCTTTACATCTGGCTTCAGTGGCTGTGTGCTAGATCCATCCCACAGTCAGAGTCCCATCTCCATGGGCTTAGTCTTATCTTTCCTGGGCTTCTCTCCTGCCTCCCCGTGCCCTGTGCTCCCTGGCCTTTGAATTCCCTCTGCCTTGGCCCAGACTTGCAGCCAGGTGGCTCTGTGGGATGGTGAGGGACACTGACCCAGGAACTCCAGCACATCAGGTAGTTCCAGCAGGGATATTCCTGCTCCATAGAGAACAGGAAGACACTTGTGTAGAGACGGACAATTTGCTCATTCGCAGAGGATGCGCCTTGGAGAGAGTTTTGGTTGTGTTAGGGGAAGCCTCAAGTGTCTTGGTTAATGCTTATAAAAAGGGTCCCATGCGTCTCTGCTGTGGGAGGTGAGGGGGGTTGCCAAGGTTGTGCCTTCCAGGATTTTCAGGCTATGTGTGCCCTCTCCCTGCAGGCCGGCCATACCGTGGGAAGCCCAGCGACATGTGGGCATTGGGGGTAGTGCTCTTCACCATGCTCTATGGCCAGTTCCCCTTCTACGACAGCATACCTCAAGAGCTCTTCCGCAAAATCAAGGCTGCCGAGTACACCATCCCCGAGTGAGTACAGCCTGCCCTTCCTGCCTGGCCAGGGGGGGCTTACTTGGCCTTACTGGGCCAGCTGGAGCTGGAGGGGCTCCCCTCAGCACCCCAAGGGTCACAGCAGTACTGACAACAGGCTGTGTGCAGTAGACACCAGGAAGCAGGAGCAGGGTTTGGACAGCATGTGGGAAGGCGAGGCAGGGTCAGAGCAGTGGTGGCTCCTGTAGCTCCTGGTCTGTGTTTCCAGCGTGTCCATCCTGCCGCCACTTTGCCCACCCCAGGCTCACCACGTATTGTCTCTCCTAGGGATGGCCGGGTCTCGGAAAACACTGTGTGCTTGATCCGGAAACTGCTGGTCCTGGATCCACAGCAGCGACTGACAGCTTCTGAAGTGCTGGATTCCCTCAGCTCCATCATAGCATCCTGGTATGTGCAAGGGGAGAGACAGGACACGCTGTCTCTGGCCACAGGCTGTGTTGTTCCAGCTGTGGCTGGGTCAGCTCACCAGAGGAGGGTCTGGGAACTGCAGTAAGCCTTTAAATCCCGTGTGTCCACCACTGTGCTGATGGATACAGCTGGAGAGGCCTGTGCAAATGCTTATGGCAGCCGTGGCCATGCCAGTGGGATCACCCTGGGGCTGGGTGAGGGTGGGTGAGCCAGTGCCGTGCTCTGAATCCCAATGCTGTGCTCTCCTCCAGGCAGTCCATGTCCTCACTGAGTGGCCCTCTGCAAGTGGTGCCGGACATAGATGACCAAGTGGCTAATCCCGAAAACCCCCAGGAGGTAGGTTTCCCTGCTTTCCACAGAACTGCTTTTCCGTGGCACTGTGCCAATCTGTCTGTAATAGGAATGGATGGCACCCATTGTGTCCCTAAGCCGGGAAGGGTAGGGCGGGGAGGATGCAGCCGAGTCCCTCATGTGGTGCAACGGAAGGAAAGGCCGATGCTGCTGGGACCGGGAGGCACATCCAGCTGGCTAAGCTGCCAGGAAGTGAGCTCGGCCCCAGAGCTGATGAGAGCAGCTCGCTCCACTCCCAGCAGCACTCACTCCCTCACACACAGCTGGGAATGCTGGGAGGAGGCAGCGGTGTTGGCTCTGGCTCCCAGTGAGCTCTGCCATGGGAGCAAACATCCTGTTTTCCTGCCGGCATGTTTCATGCTAGAAGTGCCGGCCATGGCCTGGCTGCCCAGGGACAGCCGTGCAGGATCTGTGGGGGTGTTGCAGGGACAGGGGTCAGGCAGCTGCAGCCTCAGTGCTGGCAGAGTTGGGAT
This sequence comes from Eulacestoma nigropectus, assembly GCA_013397775.1. Classification (NCBI taxonomy): domain Eukaryota; kingdom Metazoa; phylum Chordata; class Aves; order Passeriformes; genus Eulacestoma; species Eulacestoma nigropectus. The sequence goes on from VZTE01002172.1 coordinate 26,809, forward strand.
GAGCCATGTGAGCACAGAGCCGCTGTGGTGGACAGAGCCGCTGTGGTGGACAGAGCTGTGTCCTGGTGGTACTGCTGGCTCACGAGGAGTCCTGCCTGCGTGCCCAGCAGCAGGTCCTCTTCCTGCATTAGGACCCCGGTTATTCCGTGGTAGCTCAGGCCCATCAGAGGAGCTGTGGGGCTGCCGGGTGTGGCTCTGACAGGTTGATCTCTGCAGGTGAAGGTGACGGAGGAGTGCTCCCAGTACGAGTTCGAGAACTACATGAGGCAGCAGTTGCTCTTGGCTGAGGAGAAGAACACCTTGCATGAGGCCAAGAGCTTCCTGCAGAAGCGGCAGTTTGGGAACATCCCCCCGGTGCGGCGCCTGGGCCACGACGCACAGCCCATGAACCCTTTGGATGCAGCCATCCTGGCCCAGAGGTACCTCCGGAAGTAGCTTCCCAGACCCTGAGAGCACGAGCACCACCCTGCAGTCTGCCCTCACCTCGCCTGCTCCAGCCTACAGCAATACTGGTGTCCCACGACAGGGAATAATGTAGCAATCCCAAGCTCTGTCCAGGGACACACACTCATACCCGTTCCGGAGGGAGAAGACTTTTGGAAAAGCTAGTTTTGGAAGCAGCAACCTCTTGGCATCTTCTGGAATCTGTTTTTTAAAATCAAAGCCTAGATGACTAATCTGCTTTTAATCATGACTGTAATCTACCTCTCTTGTCTTTTTAACCATGCTGTTCTCTGGATTGAGCAAAGCCCGTGGGAAAGGAGGAGACTTCCAAGGATGAAGCTGCTGGCACAGAGCCACGGCCGTGCAGTGCGGAGCCGGCCTGTGGTGCCCGCTCCGTGTGGTTTGAATAAGCTTGGATTTACCAGGGTTTCTCGAAAGGAAGAATTTCTTGAAACCTCCCACTTCCCTTCATCTGCATCAAATCTGTTTCTGTCCTTACGTGCCATCTGGTCTGGCTGTGCTGGCCAGTTGTGTGTGGCCACCGTTGTGACCGGAGAGCCCGGCCACTGCCTCAGGCAGGAGTTGAGGAGTCATCTGAGCAGTGCCACCTGCAGGGATCGGATCCTGTCCCCAGTTCAAAGGTTTCACAGGACTTGGCCTGCCAGGGCCCCTGCCCTCTCTCCCACCTCTCACTGATTCCTTTAGTTTATAAGGATCTATGATTTAATCTTATTTTTCAGTAGCATATCCCAGGTGCAGTTACAGTTGCATTAATTCTGATTTAGCGTTTCCCCCCTCAGTTGTGGTACAGATGTAATATATGAGTTATAATGTGAAAAGCTTCCCAAAATAATCCGCCTAGAGGTAGGAGGGGGCTGGCTGAAGTCTCTACTGTATTTGTTCCTAGCTTTTCTTGCCATCCCAGCCCAAACCTGGGGCTGCCTCTGCCCTCATGCCAAGGTATGGGAAGGACATCCTGGTTTGTCACCTGGTGCCACTGGAAGAGCTTTGGCCTGTGCTGAGAACAGGAACGATTGTTTCTGAGCCTCATTTATGAACTGGATGCCTGTCTTGCCAGATGAACTGTTCTCACACAGAGCTCCCAGGGCTCCCAGTGCCCTGGCCAGGTCTCCTGCTCAAGGCAGCAGCTTCTTCAGCTGCCTCCTTCCCTGCTCCTGGCTGTTCCCAGCCCTGGCATCACCCTCCTGCCAGGCCTGTGAGCAGGGAGGGTTGGAGCTGGGGGCTGCTTTTTGGGGCTGCACTGCTCTGTGGGCCCAGCTCTTGCAGCACAGGGCAGGGAGCGAGTAGCAGATGTTTGTAGCATGTTGTTGCCTTCTCTTGCCCCGAGCTGGGGAAGGGGATGGGGTCTAAGCTGGGCCAGAGCAGTGGCTTTGTGGGGGCTGGGGGCTGGACCTGAACCTCCCTGGCCACGTCGGGCATTACGTCCTGCCTGTGCCTCACCAAGGCCCTGTGGCCAGGCAGGGCCTCGTGAACACTAACACAGACCAGCTCCCTGCACCACCCCAGCTGAGCCAGTAGCCCCAACTCTTTCGCCTTATTTATTTTGAAGATGGTGGGTCTGTCCCAGCACCCTCTGGTGTGGGCCCATCACCCCCTGTGCCACCAGCAGCAGGGCAGGGATCCCCTGAGCACCCCACTAGGGCCCTGCTCTCTCCTTCTGGTTCCCTCCTGCCTCGTCCCCACCTCTTCATTTTTACTGTTTTTCCCCAGTGTTAAAGCAAAAAGCAATATTCTAGGACTCCCTGAGGCTATATCACCAGGATCCTGCAGTGGCAGCACTGGTCAATCCACTTGTGCTAAGGCAAACTGGAAGGGGGTGGTGCAGGGGGCACAGGGGGGCTGTAGGGCCGCGGCGGGACAGAGCTTGTTGTAAGGAAAAAAAGAAAAAAAAAAAAAGAGGAAAAAAATTTGTATAAAGACGTTATTTTTGTACTACATCGGAACTACTCCTGCATGTCGGCAATAAAACTTCATACGACAGCCCAGCAACCCCATAGGGAAGGGATGGGCAGGATGGGTGGAATGGGGTATTTTGGGGTCCTGATGTGCTCTGGGAGATGTACAGGAGTGGGGGGGACCAGGCTCACAGAGCAGTGGCCCTGAGTGGCCCCATGGGACCCCCAACCCTGTCCTGCCCTAAGGCCCAGTGCCCCGACTCAGCCACTCTGCTGCCCAGTCCAGCCTGGAGTGGCCACTGGGGACTGGTGGGATGCGGAGCCTCGTGTCCCCAGGGGCCCCACCAGCCTTGGGAACAGTGATGGGATGTAGAGCCTCGTGTCCCCGAGGTCTGGCCCCACTAGCCCTGGCATGTCCTACACCTCGGCCAGTGGGGCTGAGCCAGGGCCAGGCGCTGCCTGTGGCCAGAGCTGCTTCGGGGCCATCAGGGCAGGACCTTGCATGTCCCCACCTCCGTGGGGCTGGCACCAACCCCGGCAGCCTCCTCAAACCCATCGTGATTGCTGGGCCTGAGCTGAGGCCGAGCCCCCCCAGCCCGGGGGGCTTGCCTTGGGTCTGGCACCGCCAGCCCAGCCTAGGCCTGGCCTGGCTGGATGGGCTCTGCACACGGCTGGGACAGGGCCTGGAGCCGCCTGTGGCCCCGCTCCGGGGCGGTTCCACCGCAGGGCCGAGTGTGGCGTCCCGGGGGAGCGGGACGAGCCCCGGCCCCGCGCCCCGCTCAGCACCGGCCGGGGCTGCCATTGGCTCCGGCGGGAGCGCTGACCGCCAGCCGCCTCCGAACTATTTCCTGTTGCTGCAGCGTTAATGCTAAACAGACCTTGCTCTCTCTTCCCTCGCTCCAGCCAAAGTGCAGCGGCTCTGCCTCCGCCGCCTTCCCACCCCGGTGAGTATCAGCCTCGGGCACCGCGTGGGGCGCAGCACAGGGCACCCTGAGGGACCTCAACACCCGCGGCCACCCAGCCCGGACGGCCACAGCGGGTGTCGTGGCTCCGTCCCGTCCAGGCTCAGGTGCTCTGGCGTTGGGGGATGCGGGGCTGGTGGACGCGGGCGCAGTGCAGGGACATAGGGGCTGAGGGCACAGGGCTCGGTGACACAGAGCTCGGGCTGTTGGGGACGTAGCGGTTGAGGATGCGGAGCAGGCGGCTTGGGGGCATGGTGTAGTGCTCGGGGACGCAGCACTGAGCGACTCGGGGCTCGGATCTTGGGGACGCTTGGGGACCCGCAAGGCCCTACAGCCAGCCCAGCCCTCATCAGCACCCTGCCACCGGCGGGGGGTCCCATGGTGGGGCTGTGCCCCTCCAGCCCCACAGCAGCCCCTTGCCGGGGCAGGGGCTGGCCGTGCAGCTGCTTTACGGGGAAGGCACCCGCCCCTCCAAGGGCCCCTGCTGGCCTTGTTTTGGGGTGTCCCACGAGGGGGGCTGCCCAGCCCCGGGACGTGCCGCGGCCCCTCAGCTCTGGACTGTCCGGGATGGTTTTGCTGATGTGTCACATTTTCTGCATTTCTTTCCTCATTCCTCCCTCCCTGGAGCCGTTTCTGGGAATGAGCTCGTCCCCTACCAGGGCCAAATTTCCCCCCGCCCTGCTCTGCCCGCTGTCCTGCCTCCCATCCTTCCCACTGCCCTGCCTCTCATCCTGACCGCTATCCTGTCCTGGTGGCCATTGCACTGTGCCTGGCCTTGTCCCTGCGCTTGCAGGGCCCCACGGCAAAGGGCCGAGGCTGGAGCTGGGCCGGAGCAGTGTGGGGGACAAGGACTGGGACAGGGACACTGCCCCAAGAGTGTGCGTGGAGCACGTGTGTGGACATGAGCACGGGCAGCTCCGGCTCCCGGGAGCACCGGCAGCCTGGTGCTGGGACCCTGCCCTGCCCCTGTCCCTGCTCTGCCCCGTGACCAATCCCATGGCTGGGCAGGGGACAGAAAGCCTGGCCCAGTGCCACAGATCCGCCTGATGCCGTGTCCAGGAGGAGCCGTTCCGTCCCGGTCCCTCAGGAAGGACGGAGGGCGGCGGGAGTGGGACGGCTTCAGCTCTGCATCTGCGGGTTCCAGCCCTGGATGGAGCAGCCCAGCCCAGGCACGAACCCCTGCTCAGCTGCAGCTCAGCGAGGAGCTCCTGGGTGCACCCAGGCACGGCCTTGAAAGGGACAGGGGACTTTGGGGGGGGGGGTCCCAGCCCCCTGCAGGAGCCTTGCTCAGCCCGTGTCCCTCAGATGCCAAGCATGTGCCGTCCCTGGAGCCGCTGAGAACTGCCAGGCACAGGATGGAGAGTCGCTGGAGGGACATGGAGCTGCTCAGCAACAGCATGGCCGCGTACGCCCACATCCGAGGTGAGCCAGGACGCGTCTGGGGGACCCCCGGGGCCATCGCGGGCCCCCGGCAGGCGCGGGCGGGTCCCTCACCCCCTCTGTTCCCCTCGCAGCCAACCCCGAGAGCTTCGGCCTCTACTTCGTGCTGGGCGTCTGCTTCGGGCTGGTGCTCACACTGTGCCTGCTGGTGCTGCGCTTGTCCTGCCGGCCCTCCCCGCGGCCCCCGGCGCGCCCCGGCGACCTCAGCGAGGACGAGGAGGACGACGAGGAGGACGAGGACGAAGAGGACACCGTCGACCGCGCAGCGTCTGAGTCACTGCTGCCAGTGACCGAGATCCCGCTGGAAAGCCACGGCCCCGGGGACGGGGCGCTGGCCGTGAATGTGTTCGCGTCAGCCGAGGAGCTAGAGCGGGCGCAGCGGCTGGAGGAGCGTGAGCGCATCATCCGGGAGATCTGGCGCAACGGGCAGCCCGACATCCTGGGCTCCGGCACCATCGGCACCCTGGGCCGTGTCCACTACTACTGAGCCCGGCAGCTGCCCTGGCACGGTGTCTGCTCCCCCACAGCTGATCCTACACCGTGCCAGGAGGGACCAGGAGGACAGGGGGGCTGCTCACTGCTCCTGAGCTGGCGGAGCTGTCCTGGACTGTCCCTGCACCACGGAGAGCCAGACCCCGGTGTCACGGGCACCCCCGGGGCTGGACTCGCCCCCGCCGCTGTGGGACACGATGCACTTTGAGCCATTGGTACGACGGCTGGCACCAGCCGAGCAGCCCCGGGACACGCGGGGACAGGGACAAGGACAGGGCAGCCCTTGCTGCCCGGCTCAGCTGGGATCTGGCGGGGGTTTGACCCCGTGGGGCAGGGCCAGGCTGTACGTCCGTGTGAGCCGTGGGCTCCTGCCCCACAAACATGGTGCTGTTGTAGACGACAACCAGCGTGGCGGGTCCGCCGTTTTGGGGGGCCTTGGACACAGGGACGGCCTCGGCCCCTCCCCGCGCCAATTCCTTTCCCGACCCCACTAAAATTAGCCGGGTCTTTTCCGGCACCGCCCGCTGTGACCCAGCGCCCTCCGGCCGGACCAGGGCGGATGTTCCCGCTGGACTCTGGGCCGGCCACTCCTCCCCAGGGATGCCGCAGCTCCCGCCGGGCTGAGCTGCATCCTGCCCCGCTCCCAGTCCCAGCCCAGCCCCGCGGGGTGCGGGGCCCCGCTGCCCCCTCCCCGGCAGCTTTATAAAAATAGCTCCTTCCCAGGCTGGTTCCCGCCGCCGCCAGCACCAGCAGGATCCAGATGTTTTCCAGATGTTCTCCAGTGGCTGGAAGCCAGGATGTGCTGGGGCTGGGGCTGGGACTGGAGCTGGCCTGGGAAACTGTGTGGGGGTGGAGGAGGAGGAGGGAGAGGAGGAGGAGGCCCTGTCCCAGCCCTACCGCGGGTCCTGGTGGGACCCCTGGTGCCATGGTGGGACCCTTCGTGCCCAGCAGGACCAGCCCAGCTCTCCAGGGACATGGCAGCCAACAGCAGGGCCCTGAGCAGCCTCCACACAGCACTCTGTACCCAAAATAGTTTATTTTAAACAATTTCTATAGGTCCAGGGGCTGTTATACCTCAAGGAGCGGTGCCTGGGTGTGGGGTGAGCATTTGTACCTGACAGGTGCAGAACCAGGCTGGGGGGCAGCAAGGTTGGGGGGGGCACAGGGCACCATGTGCCACCCTCCTGCCCTGTGCCGTGGGTGGGCACCGCAGCCCTGCCATGCTAACAGGGCAGCCCCTTCCTCACCCGCTCGATCTCCACCTGTGGGGAGAGGCTGTGATTTTTGGAGGGCACAGGGGACCCCAGGACGGGTCATCTCCTGCCAGGGACTCACCTGCAGCGCCTGGCACTGGGCCCGCTCCTGGCACAGCTCCTGCCGCAGGTCCTGCAGGTCCCGCCTAAAACACGCCAGGATGGCTCAGCTGGGGCCAGAACAAGCAGCAAATGGCCAGGAGCCACTGGGGACCCCCTGGCATCCCCATCCCCACTCACAGATGCTGGACTCGCATCAGGTCCACAAGGATGTGCAGGGTCCGGACCTCAGCCTTCAGGTCCTCCAGGGCCAGTGACCTCCGCTCCGACCCCTCTGACACCTCCAGCCCTTCTGTGCTCCGTGGCGGGACAGGCGCCTGCCCCATGCTGGGGACAGGGGCACAAAGCCCAGCACGGGGCAGCCCCCGGGGCTGCTCCCCGTCACAGGGACCCCCCCTGCTCCCCAAGGCAATGCTGGGTGGCCGCTGGCCAGGTACTCGTGGCCGCATGGCTGTGGGGTGGCTCAGCCTGGCTGTGGTAACTGACACCATGTTGAAGCCATTGGCATCTGCCAAAGAAAGAACAGGAATCAGCACCTGGTGCTGGGCAGGGCCTGGCCACCCTGCAGGCCCCTGTGTGGCCCCTGGATCCTACCTGGGTCACTGGCTCTGCCCTGCTCCATGTCAGCTGAGGTGCTGGGCTGGGGGTCACTGGGCCTGGGGACAGCAGAGGTGTGAAGTGGCACAGCCAGGGAGCTGCCAGCCATGGCCACGAGCATGGCCCCAGCACTGGGACATTGCAGTGGCCCTGGACAGCCCAGCACAGTCACGTGTTTCTTACTTGGTGGCCAGCACAGGGGCTGGTTTGGTCTTGGCAGGAACAGGGGGAGCAGGAGCCATCCTCTTGATGAGGGGGAGCTTGGTCGCCTCCATCCTCGCTGGTGCTGGGAGCTCTGGGGAGAGGAGGCAGGAGCAGGGCTGGGGCTGGAACTGGCACTGTCAGATGAGAATGGGGCAGGAAGCGCTTCCTGCTGGGGACATGCCCTGGCCCAGGGAGCCTGTCTGAGGCACATCCCTGTCCTTCCCTCTCCTCCAGCCCAGGACTCAACCAGGGGGCTCCCTGTCCTCCCCCTCCTTGTCCTTTGCTGTGGTTGCAGCTGCTGCAGAGCAAAGGGTTTGGGGAAGGACCCTTGTTACAGGCTCTCCCAGCCCCACACCAGCCCTAATGTGGTTGGCGCTTCCTCTGTGTGTGGCAGAGCAGGCGGCTGCAAAGCTCCCCTGAGCACCAGCACGGCAGCAAGGGCAGGATGTCATCCTGCCACCATCCACAGCACAGCAGCCTCTCTGTACCATGGAATCCTGGGGTCACACCAGGACAAGCCCACTGGTATGGTGGGATACAGGACATCAGGCCATGGGCATGTGTCCATGGACCACCCTGTTCTCATGGCAGGCCCCCCTGTCCCCATGACAGGCCCCTCTGTCCCCATGGTTGGCCACTCTGTCACTGTGGTAGGTCACCATGTCCCTGTGGTGGGCCAGCAGCCCTGCTGCTGCCTGCTCCCTGCTGCTGCCACCAGCACAGCCCGTCACAGAGGCCTCGCAGACACCAAAATTGGTGCTGATATTACCCAAAGATACAGCTGAAGCCCCGAGGGCTGCGGGGATGAGGACACCCCTATCCAAGGCCCCAGTGCTCCTTCACTCTCAGTCGCACAGGGGTGATGGTGCCCAGAAGTGCCCAGCATCCTGCCAGCCCCTCACTGGCAGCTCTCCTGGGCCCCAGGGCACAGCCCAGCCCTGGAGCAGTGCGATCACACACAGGTGCTGCCGTTGGGATGATCCCCGTGCGCCGCACCCTCGGAGCCGCGGCTGCTTCCTCCTACCTGCCGCTGTGGGGCTGCCCCCGAGGCCGAGCGGTGCCGTGCTGTGCCAGGCTCCCCCGGCCCCACACCGCGCACGTGATGCCGGAGGAAATCGGCTCGGCGCTGGGAAGGAAGTTGAAGCAGAATGCACCTCGGTGCTGGTCCACACCACAGAGCTGTGCCCCACAGGGGGACTCCTGCTCCCCGGCCCAGCCGGCTCTCCGAACCCACCTCGCGCCCGTCTGCGGGGCTGCCCGGCCATCCTGGCGGGACATCAAGGCTCCCGGCACCAGATGGACACCAGGGCCGGACTCACTGGACTCTGTGTGCTGGGATAGCATTGCCGGCTTCAGCTGTGGGAGAGGGTTTGGGTGAGGGTGGGACTGGAGGGCACCGGGCACTGGGACCGCAGGAAGGGACCGCTGGGACAGCAGAGCCCCACAGAGCCCTGTGTCTCCCCTGGCCACCCCCAACTTGGAGCCCCCACCCACCTTTTCCGGCCCTGGGCAGGGCTGCGCCATCTGTGCCACCGCGGGATCTCGGTGTTGGCATTGGGGTTCCCTGCACGACAGGGCTGCGGGGGCAGCGGGGAGCCGGGGCCAGTGCAGTGCGGAGCAAGGCGCCGGGGCAGGACCGCAGCCAGCCTGGGGTGACAGCTCACACTCACCCAGCTCTCACAGCGGTTCTGTCACCCTCGGCTGGAGGGGAAGTAAAAGCCCAACCACGGAAGGGCCGAAAGCCACAGATCATGAGTGCAGGGGGTGGTGCGGCCACGCTGCTGCTGTCCCTCTGCAGGGCCTAAAGGGTCAGTGTGACACCAGGGATCCTGGCCAGTCCTGGCCAGTGCCTGGTCCAGGAGACAGCATGGATATTCCTTTTGGCCAAATGCAACTGACCCAGCAATACCGAACTGGGAGCAGGGAGAGAGGCTGGGAATCAGCCCTGGGGCAGAGAAGGATGGCAGAACAGAGGTTTCTTTGCAGACCAGGAGGCTGTGCTACCCAGGTGTGGCCACTCAGGCCAAGGAGCTGGGAACACTGGGCACCCGTTGTCTCAGGCTGGCTCAAGGGTGAGGGTGAAAGGAAGCACCAGCTGTTAACCCACGGCACTGTCCCAACAGTTCTTGGCCAACACCGTCACCCCACAGCAGCCAGGAAAGCTGCTCAGCCTGTGGGCAGCCCCTGACCTCCCCCCAAAGACCACATACCCAGCAGCCCCCATAGCACCTTCCCTTGGCACGGCAGCAATGGAAAAGCAGCTGTTGCTGGGCTCCAGCAAGGGCAGCACACGGGGCTGCAGCTACCCAGCACTGGGACAGGCCCGCGTGATCTCCTGGGAGGAGCTCGGGTGTGGGAAGGATAGGTCACACAATCCCTGCTGGCACTGGGCTGAGGAAGGGCCTGTGGCTGTCACCCCTGTCCCCAGGCAATCACTGCCAGAACACAGGCTGAAAGATCTGTTAATGCATAAAACCCAACAGGGAGTTGCACCCCTACTGCTCCAGGCATTTGGTCATTTCAGGCTCCCCTGGCGACTCAGGACACAAACAAAGCAGAGTTTCACCTACAACTTATTTTATTGTATTTTATTTGCATAAACAAACTTCGGGGTTTTGCTAAACAGGAACGGTTCAAGTCAAAACAAACCAAACTCTAGCTGGTGTGTGGGGAACAGCACAGCAATCCTGGGGAGAGGGACGGGGAGCGCGGACACGACTGTAACTCCTCACCCAGGCTCACGACCTGGCTGGGAATCCTCCACAAACTGCTCCAGAATATCTTTAAAGTACAAGATAAAAAGAAATGCATCCTAAGGGCCGTCCTGAACGAGCTCAGAAGGAATCTGCCTTTTGGTTTTATAAAAAGATTAATAAAAAATATTGAAAAATTCTCATCTCTGTTTATATTTTTCCCCAAGAAGAATTCGGAAGTTCCTTAGAAAACTGTGTCACCTTGGAAAGGGCACTCGGGTCACAACCAGCTACAGGGAGGAGACACAAATGCTACAAGCAGTTTGGGGTCCAGCACACACCAGGCCTAATAGTGAACACAAACAGTGGCCAGAAGTAGGGTGTATTTTTTTTTTCTCTTTTAAACCATGCTAATTTTGTTAATTTCCAACATAAAAGGAAAAGAGTAATTTTTAAAAGGCCCTAAACTCAACTGCTGCATAAAAAAAGTTTAAAAAAAAAAAAATCATAGCAGTTTGGTCCCAACAAGTGAACATTTAGATGTTTACTCACATGCTTCATTGTTTTCTTATTTATAAGAACCAAAAGTATCTCTGAATTGATGTTGCTATGTATGTAAAGGCCTAAAATAAGCAGAATTTAGAAAATTGAATACACAATAGGGGAGGAAAATTTGAGCCAGCGAGTGAACCCCGACTGTCACTGGGTCAAATTATAAAAGAGAAACAAAATGTCAGGACTGGTGGGGTCAGGTGAGCACAAACTGAAACCACATCATCCTCAAAGCCTGTTACGAAAAAATAACCGACCATCCATAAGGTCACAGAGAAGGGAAAATCTGGGGTCTCACCCAGTGCTTGACCGTATCCAGTCCAGAAGGGAAGTCTTTGGGAAGAGAAACTCCAGGAGTGGATCCAAGCATAAATGATGGATCAGTCTCAGTCCGTGCTTGAGGAGGCTGAACTCTGGAAATGCAGTTAAATAATGTCGGGATTGTTTCCGAGCTGCTCTCCAGGGCTCTGCTCAGCAAGTGGGGATCACCCTGACACCCCAGCACCAGCCTGACCCCTCCCCTCCCGCCAGGGCTCCCAGAACCGCGCAGGCCCCGCGGCTACTCGGCCGTCGTCTGCAGGGCGTCCTTCTCCTCCCGGTTTTCCGTTCCGCTTTCGTCGTCTTCGATTTCTCCCTCTTCCCCACTGAACTTGTCATGAGCCCACTTGGGGCTGGTGCTGGACTTGCGGAACATGAAGCGGCCTCTTCCCCGGGGGAAGGCACCGCGGCCGCGGCCCCTGTTCACCCACTTGTCCGTGCCCTCGCCCTCGCGGTCGTCGTGCTGCACGGGAAGCCAAGGACAGCAGGTGAGACAGGCTGGCACTGCCCTGCACCGCGCCTCTGCGACCACCCTTTGGGATCCACTTAATGGGAACCACTCTACAGGGAGCAGGAACAAGCTCTCTTTAGGCACGAGCCAACAGCTTCCTGTGAAGCATCGCCCGAAGCCCTACCTAGTGTGTCAGTGACAGCTGGTGCTTTCACCTCCAAAGCACCTGAGACTGGACACACCTGGAGCACGTGGGTGTCTCAGCACCCAGGTACATACCAAGTAGTACTTCTTGCTCTTAGGCGTGTACTCAGGATCCCACTCCTCCTCTCTGCTCCGTTTCTGGAAGTCGTTGTTGCCGCTGCTGTTGCTGTTGTTGTTGCCTGAAAAGTTGCCTCTGCCCCATCCTCTCCCTCGAGCTCTGAACTGCTGCAACAGCAACACAGGAGAAAAATAGAACAGCTGCAGAGTCAGCGCCCTCCCACCCCAGCCAGCTTCCAAAGGTCCAACATCCCTTCTCTGACCATCCAAAACACCTTAAAAACCTATCACTAAAGCACATTTTTCGGTTTTTAGTTCATCTGATCACACAGCACATCACCGTTCCTATAAAGCTGCTGAAGATCAAGTAGAGGCATTTCCAGGGCAAGCCCAAGCAGGTGAGACCCCTCTGTACATGGACTGCAAACATGAGTGTGGCCAAGCCCCAACGGAAGCACGGCCTGTGCCCATAGGGCTGCTCAGCATCACTAATACAAAGAAGCTTCCAGGCTCCTCCCATCTGGAGTTTGCTGCCCACAGCACATCCCCAGCAGCCTGGTTCATGCCCCAGACCTGGAGTGATCCCACTGGGACTCATCACCCACAACCAGGCATTGCCTCAGGGCTTCTCCTCCACGGCAGCTTTAACTGAAGGAGCAACACGAAACGGCCATTCCTGCCCACTTTGGGAATCAACCCTCAGGGCAGGGGTGGACAACATTTGGGGCAGGAGTGGAGAACACTTACAAAGGTTCCTCTCGCTCTTCCTCTCTCATTTGGACCAGTGAATTCCTTAGTTCCAAGCCGGGACTTGTCAAAGCCTGTGGAGCTCTCCTCCCTCTCCTCAGTCTCTTCAGGATACTCCTCTGCTTTGACTGAATGAGAGGACCACGAAGACGATGAACTGGATCTGGACCTCTCACGCACCCGTCGGTGTTTCCTGTTTCAGTGATGGGGATGGAGGGGAGTGGGACACAACAGCATTAGGAACTCAGCTGTGACCCATCTGATACAAAACCACTTCGTTATCACTCCCTTATCAATGCCATGCTCTCCTTTTCCTACTACAAGAGGAAAAGCCATAGTAAGAGCTGAGGCTCTAACACAGGGCCCAAGATCTCTCCAGAAGGAACTTGTTGCTCCTTCCTGAGGTGTTTACACCATCTGCTCTCAGCTTAGCATGCATCCATGGAGTTTTAGTCAAATGGAAAATTAAGTAATAGAAAAGGATTAAATCAACATCAAAGCCAACTCATTTTAACATGGCTATTTCTCTCTGACACAACAGGAACAAGAAGGAAAAGTGACTCACCCATCCTGACACATGGAGCCTTCTCATCTACCTTTTACAATTATTTAGTGTTTCTGAGAGATACAATGATAGCGAGACGACACGCAGAGGGGTAGCTCAGGCCACTGGATGAGTTATGTCACAGGTGCACAACTGTGTGTACAACTGTTGTACACGGTGTTGTCTCCAACCTGAGCAGCAGAGACACGAGAGGCACAAGGAAATGGCTACTGGGTTTCCTACATACTTTTTCTTTGAGCCTTTGTGACTTTTCTCCGTTTTCTCAGTTGATCTTTCCCTTGAGTGACTTGAATCTCTCGAGTCCACCGACTCCCTGGATTTATCGCGTTTAAGATCTCTTTCCTTATGTTTTTTACGGCGTTCAATATCAAGGCGCAGATCAACAGGGTCATCCTTATATTTCCCTTCAGCCTACAAACGCAGGGGAGAGGGAGGGCAGAGTTGAACACAAGATCTGCAGTGCCCCAACTCAGCACCATTTACTTTGCTACTGACTGCACAGACTTCTGGAGAACTGGAGTTTAACTGAGCACTAATCAGTATTCCACTTTAAGATGTCAAATAATGCACTATTGAATTAAGTTTGCCTTTGTCAGAATTCAATTTTCCTACTCTTAAAATCCCTGCTTTTTAAACTTTTAATCTCCTCTTTAAACAGCATTAAAATAAAACAGTCTGGAAGAGGGGAGGGAGACATGGAAGCTGACACTTATTGTACACCACAGCCAGCGATGATGTGAACAACCTGGGAATCCCATCCAGCTGATTATGGATCACACGTACAGTGTGGCAGAGATGTCTGACAGCCTGTGGGTGCTTGGTCCCGCCCAGCAGCACCTGAGGTCCTGCTGACAGCCTTACCTGGCCAGGGGCCAGAGGGATTTTAATCTCCAGGTCTAGAAATGACACTCTGGGAGAAGCAAAAGCTCTTTGCTGCTTGGAGATACCCGAGATTAGTGATCCAAGGGGCAGGAGGAGGCCAGTGAAAGGCAGCACCCAAGGGGTCTGGGAGAAGGCCAACATCCCACGGATAGGGAGGTGTTATTATGTCTGTCAGGAAGACTTACTCGGTGCAGATGCCACCTACAGCTCCTTCCCCTGGGCTGGAGGGCACGGTGTGGCAGGTGCCACAGAGCCCCACAGACACACTCTGTGTCTCCCACAGTCCTGCCAAGTCTGCTAAAGCAAGCTGGTGTCTCACAGAGTAAAAACGGACCAGCTGCATGAAAAATTACAACTAAATTTACATTATTAATTAAAAACAAACACAAAAGACACCTGGTAATGCTTGCTTTGAGCCGTATTTAAATTGGCACTGCAAGAAGGGATTAGGAGTTTCTTTGGGAAAGGAGTAGTTGTTTTCTCTGCGCCTCCTTTGAGCCCTGTAGCACCTGGGTGTGATTCTGCTGCCTGCCTGAAGTGACAATGGCTGTGGTTTGACAAACAGGTAACTGGGCAGCAGGAGGGCTGCAGGAAGCCTTACACCATGTTGGTACCAACACCCAGCCTCAGCCACTGCTATTGCATTTACACAACACTCATCCTGGGAACTGTATGACTTGATATGCAACATACATCAAATTAATCGTCTTCAATTAAATACAAAAGGATTAGTAATTCTCTAACTGTTAAATTTTTTACTTACATGAGTTTCTAACCACTTTTTTGTTTAAATAAATATGTCAAATAACGCAGGAGTGAGAGCAGGCATTTTGTTTTGGTATTTTGCTCTTCTACTTTCCCCAGGCAAAGAGCTTTAATTTCTACTCTGAGAATAAAACTGCTCCCAACACGATGGATGACAGATAAGTGACAAAATCGGCAGCAGCTCCCTTATGTGGCACAGCAAACACCTATTTGGGTTTGGGAGGGCACGTCTGTTTCACGGAAGGCTGGCGAGCTGTTTGGAAACCACGTTTATAACACACTCTGCCAAGCTGATGCTCAGAGTTCAGGCCCATCAAATCCATCTCACCATCGTCCATGTCAAGCCACAAGTGTGTTTGGAAAAAATCGAAAACAAATATGAAACAAGTAAGGTTTCAGCAGGACTGGTTAAAATCTCTTCAATGTAAATATGTATGAAGGTGAATAAACAAAGGTTAAAATCTCAAAACATTTTACGTTAAGCCTTTTTTATGATTGTTTACAGTGAGTGCAATGGCTTAACATTCATCTACTCAGCAAAGCTAAAACACTCAATCCCAAATGCTCTGGATCTAAGACAAGTGCTGAATGTTAAAATAACAGCAATCAACAGAAATGGCACAGTCAGTTGTTAGAACAAAATTTATCATCTGCTTAATAGTCTATCTGCTTTAGCTCAGCATTTAGTTTTACTTTCCTCTTTTTGACATGCATGTCTTTGAAAACATGGTTGGCAATATTGCACGTAACAATGGAGTTAATCATACTTACAAGCAGAAAAATATCACAAAAAGTCTCTTCTCTCATCATGGGCACTTGTTCCAAAAATCCTCTCTTTTTTCTCAAGCTCACCTCAATTGACTTTGGGGTCATTTACCATAGTCTAACCACTTCACAAAGGTTGTTGATACATTTTTAATAAAAATTAACCCTTTGTAGTTCATTTTTAGAATTATGCCCATCCTTAAAAGAAAAACACAAACTTAAGTAGAGAGTAATTTAAACAAAAACATCACTGTTAAGTTCATGCCCAATGCACTCATTTTGTTGAATTAAACTAATCAGAGTAACAGTTCACCTTGAAGCCAGGATCTCTGGAGCTTTTCGATTCCTCTTGAGAGAATCCATGTTTTCTAAAAGTACTGGGAGATATATCTATCCTCCTAAAGCAAAAAAAAAAAAAAACACCACAGATATAATCTCACTCATAAGAAGAATCTGAAGATTTTAGATCAAATGTCATTTAAAGCAGACTAGTATTTCCAAAGGTATTTAAAACTCCCCATATTTTTCCTTTTTTGTTTTTTTGGCTGAAGTTAGTTATATACTTGAATTATTCTGGAATTATTCCAGAGTTTAAGAAATGAAATCTGGAATAACTCTGCAATATTAAGACAGTGTCTAATGGCACCAACCTGTGGATTTCAGGGCTCCTTTTGTTTTTAGCTGCATCTTGTTCCATTCCTTTCTTTAGATATTTGGTAAAGCGTTCGTTCAGTGTCATTGCTGAGGATCCAAAGTGATGTTCTGTCAGGGGTTTGAACAAACAATGCCTAAATATTGGTGCCAATTTTGTAAAAAGACAAAGCCCACCCATCCCACAGCTTGTTAAAACCCAGGTCCAGGACAGTGAAGCACCGTGGGGATGAGCTCTAACACTGCTGACAAATTCCAGTTTCAATTTCTGGTGTTTCAGTGAAATGAACAATTTCTTCGAGTGAGTCATGAATTCATCAGAACACACAATTCTAAGTCCCAGACTCTGAATATTTCTCAGGTAAAAACAAGAACACCTTCTGCCTTTGCAGAAGTGTATTTATGTACATAAAGATGATAATGATCATTCTGCTGGTCTCATCTCTGGAATATCTGCTGGAAAACAACTCTAGGCATTTTGAGTGCACAAACCCCACTTATTTGGGCAAGGGAGGAGTGAACCTTCCCTGAGGACACACGGACTCCTGACCCACCTCTTACATGATGGACTATAGTCACTATGTGCTGAGCAAACAGTTCCGAAGGGCTTCGCTGCGACTGAGCCGACTGGATATGATGGAAAATTGAACGGAATTCCTGCTCTTTCTTGTTGCTGTGCACGAGATCCCGGCAGAGCTTGCGCTCCTGAGCCAATATGCCACTGGGACTGGAAAAAGAAGAGCCCACGAAATAGAAGAATGGGGTGAAGTGGAGCAGTTTAAGGTGTTTAATTCTGCAAGAGTTGGGAGCTCACTGATGGTTTATGTTGTTATTAGGGAGACACCTATGAACACTCAAAAGTGTGAGCAAGGAGCTCCTTTAAACATCCCTAAACACACTGCTCCAGGTTACTGTGATAATTCAGGTCACTGTTCTAATGCTGCATGGAGAATAAGCGTAGTAAAACACATGGCAGAGAATCAAATGGATTTAAGCAGCACAGTAACTCCCCTGCACAACTCAGCTTCCCTCAGCCAGAAGACACTGAGTACCTGACTCCATCTGGGACTCTTCCCAGAGCCTGGTGCATCCTAAACTAATCTTACATCCAGTCATGGCAAAGGTTAGGAAAAAGTTAATCTCCAGCTCCCAAAACTACAAACTGTGATGCAATAACGCTTAGCCTTCCTCACACTTGGCAAGCACATGGGGATCTCAGGAAGAGAAACAGGAAAAAACATCACTACTGAGACTGCTCAAAAGCTGGCAGATCCTTACCGTGCAAGATCCTCATCAAAGGAATCCATTCGAATATTGACCTGGGCCTCACGAGTAATGGAAAAGGAGGATTTGCCAGGAGTTAGCCCCTCTACTTTGGTACCTAGCTTCTCCTTCACCTCAGAAGCCTTCCTTGGTGGAGGGGAAGAGCTTTTTTCCTGGCTTGACTTGTAAGTGGTCACTCTAAAATTCTTTTCAGGTACAAAACCCCTGTGACCAGGTTCAGCTCTCTTGGATCCTGGTCTCTCTTCTTTTTTGGATCTCTCAGAATAGCTTTCCTCCTCCATTTCATCAGGTTTCCTTTGCTTCTCTTTTCCAGGTGGCAGGAACACCACACCTTCCCATTTTCCTGACCTATCCTCTTCTTGACTTTTACCTGAAGTGGCTACGACTTTAGACATAAACTTGGGCTCATCATCAAATTCCGAATCTTTCCGGCCCTTTGCCTTGTCTTTCTTGTCCTGCTCATCTGTTTCATCTTTCCCATAATGACCTTCCTTGTGGAACTCTGGGACCTTGAGCTTGTCAAAGTCATCCCTGAACTTGTAGCGCTTGGGCGACTGGCTGCCGCGGTATGCCTTCTCCGAGTCAGCTTTCAATCCATATGAGTCAGATTTTGCCTTTCCATCTGTTGATCCCAACTCAGAGAAATTCCCTTTTTCTTTACTTTTTTCTTTCTCAGCATTTGTTACTTTCTGGTCTTTGTCTTTCCCATTCTCAGTCTTCTGCTCTTCCAGATACCTGGTCATAAACAGACATTACAGGAGGTTTCTTATTAGAGCTCAACGAGGTCAATATTTCAGTTCAAAGAGTCAAACTTCAGAGAACACCAAGCTATGCATGTACAGAAAGCTGCCTCTAGGCCCTAAAATAATTAAAATGTCAAGCATATTACTCAGCCTGAATTCAGACTTTTGTTCTCACTAAATTCAGCAAATGTACAAGGAGATGGATATGCAGAACTGATGGAATGAGGCTCGAGAACAAATCAAACCCAGCTTACCCACAGATGCATTGGAAGGAAAAGAGGAACATCTTACCCACGCCATTTATTTACTTACAAACCTGGTTCGGGAGAACAACACATCAAACCTTTCAAATTGGCTGTTCTGCTTTAAACAACACATTGGAAATAAAAGCCTCAAAAGCTACTTCAAATTTGGGATGCAAGTTTCATAGGTAAGCTAAATATTTCATGACAGACTGCAAATAAAAGCAAACAGGTTAACAGAGGAGAATACGCTGCTGGGAAAGATAAAACACTTCTGGTGAGAACAATTCAGCTGGTTTATAGCATCTGAACAGTTTTAAACCATTCACAAATCAAAACCCTGGCTCTGTGGGACAGCAGGAAAGCCCACAGACACCAGCTCACTGCTTTGGAAAGCCGAAACAAAGAGTCACAGGAGTTTTTTCCCTTCTCCTTTTAAATTTCAGACATCCTTGATATAGAATCAGATCAAAACATCTTTAAAAACAATAAAGACTTGAAACCACTTATGATTGATGCTGTATCTTTTAAAACAAAGTGTCACCTTTGGGCACAATCTGCAGTGGACTAATCAAGAGAATGATGGAAGCAGATGCCTTCTGCATGGAAGGCTGTCTTCATTTCAGAGATGTACTTGTTTAGTTTCTCATCCTATCCACATACACAGACACAAGCACTGCAGCTGCACCTGCCTCGGGCTGCTTGCAGCAGGATATGCAGTAGGATTTCATTAATTTCTTCTCATTTACAGTACCTAACACAATTCCAGAAGGCAACGCTAAAAATGTCTACAACCAACATGTAAATAACCAGGAAATATGAGCTTCCATCTCCTTGGGCAATCTTCACTTCAAGTGTTTATGGGCTATGAACACTTTTGCAGGGAACATATACAATCTTTAAAACTACCCAAGTTGGAAAACCAAGTCCAACTTCCTACAACTCTGGGCTGTCTGTATTTTTTCTGTAATTCAGACAGGCCCAGGCCCAGAGCTGGCAGTGTGCTGGCACAGCTTCCCAGCTGGAGTCTGCCCCAGCCCCTCGCCCTGCTCACAGGAAGCATCCACATGTGCAGCTGGTTCCTCCAAAATATCCCAAAAAATAAACCAGCACCACAAAACGCATCACTTGCCTCTTGGAGAAGGCTCCTCCCCCGGGAGCTGTGCCCTCCTCCTTCGGAGTGGCACCATACAGTGAACTGACGGGTGTGGGGCTTTTGCACACCGGGCTCTTCCTCGTGGGGCTCATTCCTGCCGAGCTGTGCTCAAAGGGGCTCTGGTGGGAGCCCCCCTGGAAGGAGGTGGAGCCACTCTGGGCAGCAGAGCCCATCGGGGATGGGCTGGAGCTCGGCGGGCTCGGCTTCTGCACAGGGCTGGGCCGGGGCGAGCGCCGCCGCACCACGACCGATTGCAGTGGGCTCTTGAGAGCAGGGCTGCGCTCCCGGGGGCTCAGCTCTGACACCGACCCTCTGGATGTGGAGCCTGTGCCATAACTGCTCACATCTTGCCATGGTTTTGATCCCTCGGATGCCTTGGCATCTTGAGCCCCAGCTCCTGAAAAATGCTGCTCCTTAGACTCATCTCCTTGGTTATCTCCCGCGGCCTGGGATGCTCGGGCATCCTTGGAGGATGATTTCTTCTCCTTTCCAGATTTACGCTTGGAAGACTCAACTCGACTGTGATTCGAGGATGAGCGGGAAGAAGACGACCTCCTTGACCGGTCAGAAGATGACTTATCAGAATTCCTGGAATGACTTCGGGATCGTGGGGAAGGAGATCTTCTCTTGGGTGAGCGAGAGCGTGACCTCCCCCTGCGAGGGCTGTAGGCCTGGCGGTAGTTTTGCCAGTTGGACCTGTAATTCCCATATCCTCCTCGGTTGTACTGGCCCCAGGGATAAAACCCTCGGTTTCGGCCACGGAAATAATACGGTCTCCGGTATCCTCTGTTATGGCCTCTGAAATCTCGGTTCTGATAGACTCTCGGATGGTTCCTTTCTCTATTATGAGATGGAGAATAGGATCTTGAACGAGACCTAGAACTGATAAAAAAAAAAAATTACATAAATATTTTACATTACAGTTTCTTTTTTATAATTTATTTTTGTAGTTTATTCTTCTGCCACAACTTTTTATTTGAAGACTAGCTAAAAAAAGAATTCGAAAAACTCATTTCTAAGCTTTTAAAAGAAATTTCTTTCATTTACCCTTATCTGATTGAGGTATTATACTTTGCCGTGAATAAAATGCAGTGGAAATAACTTGTACCTGTGATACTGTCAAATATTTGATTTCAGGATCTTTGCAGAGACGATGATAAGCACACACCGCTCTCCATTTTGCTAGGATGAAAATGGCTGCTACCCAGCTTCAGAAAAAGTGACAGATCTCAAGCACTCAGCCCTTAACAGCTCAAGGTCACGGTTATAACTCATCTACAAAGAAGTATTTTTTATGTAAATCATGCTACTGTTATTGGAACAGATCCCAAATCTTCCTCTTGAGTCCCAACTTCACATGTACTTTAAAATTCTGATAATCCAGATGAAACCTCACTTCTTTGTCAGGCAAGTTAAATAAATGGCTACACCTCAACAGCAGAAGGGCAGCAGCGGTGCGAAGGGCACACTGCTCTATGGTTTTAAGCTCCCAAAGGCGCATCCCACGGCGCAATCCCATGGAGCTCCCGGGGAGGGACAGCGCTGGGACACCTCCGCCGGGCGCCGCCAGGTGGCGCTGGGGACGCCCCCGTCCGCATCCACAAAACCTGAATCCAGGAACGCACAAACCCTGGAAAAACGCAGATTCCAGTGGCTAATTGTAACAACAGTCTCTCCCATTAAATTGCTTGCGGTTGTGTAACTGTTTAAAGGTCTCCCTGGAGCTCAGATGCCAGAGCTACAGGAAGGACTGGCCAAACTAGGAAGTTGAAATAGAAAAGAGATTTTTCCGAATGGAATTTTAGTAAATAACATTGATTGGAAGTTTCCACAGCCCTTTCTTGCATTCTGAGCTGTGGCTCTGACACACACATTGGTCGTACTCCAATGGACATGAACTTCCTCACACAGATCTCAGTGCTGCTCCTCACCTCTCACACCCCAAACCCCCAGAATCGAAGGAGAACAACCTGCTGTTGGAATTCCTGCACAGTTAGCACATGTGTGCACTCAGAGATGAACTTTAGTTCTGTTTTCATTTCTTTCTCCTACCGAACAGGTCACAGTTTGAGCAGGAAACTCTTGTTCATACTCCAATCACTGCTAACAAACCGCTTAATGATCATTTTAACAGATTTTTCAATCCTTCAGACAACCAAAAAACTTATCTGAGACACGTCTTCATTCAAACAACAGCAACCAGAAGGAAAAGCAGAGAGGCAGGAGGCAAGCGCCAGTTATAATAAGCTCTAGTCCAAGGCATGAGGAACACATATGCTCAATTTTCAGACAACTGCTGCATCTGTGATCAATTATCAGCAAGGACCTGTTGTACGATGCTTCCAAAATCTGTTATAGTGCTTTAGAGAGGCTGCAGCAGGAAGATTTCACTCCAGAAGTTGCAGAGACTATTTACCAGAAATCTTTTTAGAAAAATACAGTAAAAGTTATACAGTAAAAGAAACACCAAAAGTGATAATTCCCCCAACTCTGCCAGCCCCCAGAACTGTTGGCACTGCACTGCTCCAGGGCTAAATCCCCAGCATTTACAAGAAGTGAGAAATGAAGTCATAAAGAAAGCGGGAGATAATAGGCAGACTCCAACACAGCACTGTAACTTAGAAGAAACAGCAAACCTACCAAAGGAAGAATAAAACAATTTGTGGTGCATCCTGAAGTACACCACAGCAATAGCCTTTTATGCCGAGATCCCACCAGACCTACCTTGGAGCACATCCCAAGGCCAGGGAGGGGGGCTGGGCTGGGCTGACCTCCTCCATTCAGACTCTTTTTTTTTTTTTAAAAAAAAGGAGTTATTTATAAAGCAAGAGTAGCTTCAGCAGCAGCACAAAGGAAACAATCATGTTTGCACAGGGTGCCTTTTTCTCAGCTGCCAAAGTTCCTTCACAGCTAGGAGATATTCCCAAATGAGCACCGATCTTCCAGCATTCCAGCTTCCTTCTGCAAAGGGCTTGGTTGGACTCAAGTTTCCGCCTCTATTTAGTTTTGTCATGTCCTTCTTTTTCCAACTGTACATTCATTAGAACCTCTGTGTTTTAAGAATCTCTAACTGGTAACACTTGCATGTGTTCACAGCCCAGTGGTTTTCAGAATACGTGCTATTCATTGAGTGAAAAGGCAGGAGAACACCATTACACCCCATCGAACTGGAATGGCTTTGCCAGATGCAGAAGGCTTAGCCAAGAGAAAGGAAAAAACAGATATCCAGGAAAGACACAAGCCTGTAACTGGCCTGCTCAGAAGCAATTCAGGGAGACAGGAAGAACTATTACGCACATTAATGATTTCTTAAAATTAACTGCAGCAAAATTATCTTTATCCACTTTATCCCTCCAGAAGGATCTTTCCTGTTACCTGGCTCCTGCATGTCAAGGGGAGGGGCAAAGAAATATCAAGAATTGTCCCCACCTTTCACAGCAGTGTCTAAAATTAATATTAAAACTTGCTTGGATTCACTTCTCAAGAGGGGAAAAGCACACAATGTCTACAAAGGCCCCTTGAGTCAGGGCTCAATTACATCAAAGCCTTTAAAAAGCCAAAGTCTCAAAAGAAAGATCTTGACTGTGCTGACAAACATCTTACTCTCCTAATTTATTTATTTAGTCACAATTTATTTTCCTAAGTCATTGAAAACACCCAAACAGCACAGGTTGGCAGGAAACAGCCTGAGACACAGGATATTACCTGTCCTGGGATCTAATCAAAGTCTTTCCCTGGAAAAGAGTTAAGTGACAAACCACCTGCAAGGGAGGAAAAGCCCTGTTCCACCCTTTGGCTTCAGGGCTGCACATACTCACCTCAGTCTGCGTTTCCTCGACCGTGAGATAGAGCGGGAACGGGAGCGGGATTTGGAGAAGGAACGGGAGCGTGACCTTGATCCAGACCTTGAGCGGGAGGAACGGGATCCAGACTTGGATTTGTTAGTTTTAGACATCTTTGCAAGCACCTGTCAGTGCACCTGAGGGAAACAAGGAAATACAAGTATTTGAGAAATGAAGCATGTGGTTGATAGGAGAGAACAGGCAGCACATGGCAAGCTGACAGACTCCAGGGACATGGAGCTCGATAAGGCTGGAAATAGGAATGTTTGAAATGCCTGCTAGGAACAGATGAATGGTGCTGGTCTCAGAATAGAAGGTTTATTTCAGTCCAAGGAGGAAACTGCAAAAAGAATAAAAGGCTCTAAACCCAGAGTAATCACAAATGAGAGTGTGGCAGTTGAAAGCACCAAGGTAATGCAAACCTGGGAAGAGGCAGGACCATGCTGTTGGCTGAGGCAAGGACACCTCTAGAGGCAAACTAGCCCATGGAAGTGAAAATTCCATTTAATTGCAGCCACATCCCTGTCTGTGCAGCCAGCTGCCACTGTTTTAAAGGACAGGGAAGAAATAAGAAAGCTTACCATCAAAAAAACCACCCCTTTAATCTAACTTTCATCTAAACTTTCAGAGGGAATCAAAGAAGAGTTGATACTCCAAGACACAGGAATGTGACCCTATTTGCACAGCTCTGCTAAGGCTCAGTCCTGTCCTCTCTGCTTGTGTAGTTCCTGCAGTTGCTGTGATCAGTCACCAGCGTGGATCACTCAGCCAGGAGTTCTGTTGCAGCCAAAATAAATCAGATGTCCTTCCAAATACTCACAGACAGAAGAGATTACACTGTAGCACTAAATGACTCAAAATAGCCATAATTATGAATTACCTGGGCTATTTTCAGGCATGTATCCAGGTAAAGGTTAGAGAGTCCCTTAGAAGATGATTCACGGAATAGTTTGACCACACAAATCTTTCAGTTACATCTTCCCTGATCTGTTCTCTTATACCAATGAGCAAAATTTGCATTAATTGCGCATTTGATAAGTTATCAACAAACTTCCCAGCTAAAATGACTAATGAAAGAGAGCCAGAAATAAAAAGGAACTATGTTAGTACAAACTTCATCTTCTTTTTACTCACTGATTAAAAATACAGATATTCAGGTACATAAACACAACTATCAGGTGCTGCTGATGCTGTCATATCCATTTTAAGGAAATTCCAGAGGACTGACTTGCAATACCTTCACTTCCAGTGGCTCTCCAAAATTACATATACTGTTACCAAAGGCTCCAGCTTCTGCCAGGGCACTTCCAGGAAGAACACAATGCCCGGCACAGGAGCAGCTGCTGGGAGAGTAGGTGGTGGTTCATCACCAGAGCTGGGACTTCCTAGAAATGGGAAGTTGGCTTTTATTTTTTGTTACATGTTCCTGTTCTTCCCTTTCACTACACTAAAGATGTTAGATCAATTCAACTGAAGTATTTGAATATATTCCACATCAGAAAGCATGCAGAAAAAATAATAAAATTAATGCTTCCTGTTCTATTAGGAAACAATAGATGTTTTAATCCCTGATGCCCCAGGGATGAAAATCAGAAGACATTGCCACTGAGAACCAAAGTTTGTTCTTGTGCTTGGTCATTTTTCCGGGAAAGAATGTGTAAAAGGATAATTTTAAAGTATTTCCTTTTAATTTACTGAATATGTCTGTTGAACCAGCAACACTTCCTACTCTTGTTGGCCAAAACAATCCAACATTGAGCATTGGAACCCAAAACATGGAAGAGGAGCAGAAGAAAGAAATGGTAACAGGAACTACTGCAAGATACAGAAGATGTGGCACTAACTCTCAGGAAATCCCAAGAAGACCCCAAAATAGATTTTAAAAATATTACTTTGATCTGTTTAAGATTTTTTGTCTTTCACTTTGATCCACAGCACCTCCCAGCCAAACATCACCCTGGTGGTGCAACGTGTGCCAAACGCTCACGCCTTGGAAGGATTCTTTACCTTTGCCAACATTTTAAAGTTGATTCATTCCTAACACATGAGGTAACTCCTACTAGGATAGAAACAGAGTTGCTACGCTCTAGCAGCACTAAAAAGGTTAATCAAACTGCACACTGGAGTCATGTCAGCTCCCCTGAGTTAACTGCAATTGTAAACTTACCATGATACGCATTTAGTTTTAAGAATGACTGACTCAGATAAAATACGTTCTGCAAAATACCCTGCTATGAAAGCATCTGTTCTTATAAAAATGATTTTCTATCTTTTAAATAAAGAGGCACCTGTAAGTGAAGCAAAGGCAAACTGAGAACAGCAGTGGCTGCTGACCTCCCATTCCCATTTTTCCCCTGCCCATGGAGCTGTGCCCAGGGCATACAGCTCCTGGAAACGCCGTGTCTGGCCCTGAGCAGGGACTGCAAGCAGAAGCATTTGCACAGTGCTATGGGGACTTGTCCTTAACAATCTGCCCTGCCAGAGTCCCATTTCCTTCCTACAGCTACAGAACCCCCCAACACCAGCTCCATCTGCACCTGGGAAGGGACAAGGTTGATCGTGCTGCCTGATCCAGATCTCCTCTCTCAGCAGACAAGCGTGACTACACACATTCTGGAGGGCATGTCCTGCTGGAAGCATTGCCAGGGATTTTCTACTTTTGTTTTTTCGTTTGTTTCTTCTGCAGGCTCAGTTCTAAGCTGTCCACCAGATCTTCCCAAGGAGTGGAGTCTCCCATCCAAAAACATCCGTTGGATGTGATCTGTGTGCTGAGTTTAGAAGTTCTGGTAAGGCATCGCACCCTGGGAAACAGACACCTGACAGCTTGTTCATCTGTCATAAAACCACACTGTATAGAGCAAACTTTGCCTTCTCCATTCCCTAATTCTCAGGGCAATCCAGCACACCACTGATGGAAACAACAGAGGAGCAAATACTCCCATTAAAGCGCCTCGATGGACTTTACCCAGAAGGCAAACTATTGTCAGGAAACAGTGGCAGGAAAGTTAATGTTTTACCTCCTGACAGAACTCAAAAGAGAAGCTCAACTCTGCTCCGCAGCAATGAAAAAACGTCACCATTGAGAATCTCTCACTGCTGTGCACTTCCATGAGCTTCCACAGCCTTGGAATTTAAATGTTCACAACAGTTAAGGAAAACTTTTAAGGCCACTGACTGAAATCACTGCAATGCTCAAGGAAAGAAAAAAAGCTGGAGGAGAGCACATGGCAGAATACAGGATTTAACACTTAGATCAGTGTGACATTTAACAATCTGGTCAGTTAAGGTATCTGGGGGAAGCAGTGCTCTTCTCCCAAAAATGACCAGGGTGTAAATCCAAAGATTAGTAAATACAGCATTAAAAAAACAGAAAGAGGTACTACTTCCAGGACACCCAAGATTATTTCACTAAATTGTTCTACTTTACCCCTATATTTTGAAATTACTTGGGAAGACAAGCCCAAACATTCCAAGACACAAGGCTGAGTTTTTTCTTCTAAACCTGCTCCATATTTTTTGCACAGCAATATTATCAATGAAAGCAGAATTCTACCATCAGTTTAACTCACAGCATGCCCAGAAGAGAAAGGATGTAAGACGGTCTATTCCAAATCCCAAGACAGGAAGTTTTACCTCTTGTGAATATTTTATTTGCTGTGCCTACCTGCTTGAGCAGGCTCACACCTTGCACCCTTCTGTCAGATTTCACTGTCTCAGCTTTGTCAGTTATGAAAGCAGGAAGAAAACCTGAAATGAGAAGAAAATACACCTTTGTACATGCATTGCTGTACTGCCACCAGAGGAACTGGCTGCCCTAAGCTCCTGCTGCACCCAAAATGTTCATCGGATCCCCAGTGTTTCAGAGAGCACATACACCACAGTTGACCAGGATTTTTTTCATGGACTTTTATGGAAAATGTAGGTTTTAAAATGATCGTTCATGCTCTCAAAATTCTAAGTATTCTTCCTTCCTTGCTCCACCCTCCCCTGCCCCATCCCACCTCCTGTGACACACATCTGTCAGTGCACCTGTACAGCTGTGCTGGAGTCATTTCTCTCAGCCCATTTGAATGGTCTTACTGGGCTCAGGACTAAGGATTTTCCCATATTGTTAAAGGAATCCACAAGCCAACAGAAACAATTGTTTTCCTGACAAATCATCCATCATCATATCGCCGTCATCCAAGGGAGCCACCAGTCCACTGGGAGCTTTTCTGACAGGTCTACAGTTACATTTCAGAATCCTTCCACGCACTGCTGGAGGGGTGGAGGTTTTAGAAGAGAAAACAACAGTAAACACAACCTCAGAAATTACTCCATGTTATTAAACCTCTGATCTAACAGCAAGAATGTCACTTACTCTGTGTTCAGCCACAAAACAGACTTGTTTAAAGCTATTAATTTCTTGTCCTTGCTTCACTGAAAAAGCACAATTTTCAAGTAGCTTTTAAACCTTTCTCTGAACTGGTGATTAAGTCCTGTTCTCACCCAAGAGGGAAGGTGGTGTTGCAAAGTGTAGAGATTTTTAAATCCTGATTACCAATCTTGGGAAAAAGCCACAAAGAACAACATGCCACAGACCTTTTTTATTATTTTTACTGTTGTCTTGTCCATCTATCTAAATGTCCATAAAAAGAAATCTCAACTTATATCTTACAAACACCTTTGACTTCCAGCCTTTCACAGTGTCAGAAAGAGTTTGCCATACCCATTACTTCTTGCTTGTGACAGAACACTTGGGCTTTGGGGGTTTTTTGCCTATTTCCTGAACACCATTGTTACCACCAAGTTTTGGTACAATCCCACACACAGAGGTGTCATCCAGAGCAAAACCTGGATTCTCCTTTGGAGAAAAATACTGTTCTTGTGTTTAGAGCACTACTACAGAAAAAGGAACCAAGTCAACACATAACAGGCAGGAGTAGCAAACCTTTCTTCCAGATAGGGAAAGGAAATTGGGAAATGTGCTCAATGCTCTCTGCTGAAGTAGAAATCATAGTCTAGGAGTTTCTTATTCCAGAACACTGTAAAGAACATTTCCATGTGCCAAGTCATGGGTCAAATGAAGAACACTGCTGGTTGTAAAAAAGCTTTTTTCCAGGAATTTGTTCCCTGTTTCCAACTAGCCTGTATTACTTTATGACTCTTTCCATCTTCTACTCCTTTGCTCGAGGTCTTTCAGGCAGCACATGTTGGGATTTCAGCCCTTCCCCAGCTGCTGCAGAACAGCCCTGCCCAGAGCAGCCAGCTGGCACAAGTTCCAGCTGAGCCCACTCCATCCCAAGGTATCAGTGCGGATCCTGCACACGAAGCACCACAGTTGGCCAGCTTGGAGAGGGAAACACAGCACACGCCTCCCTGCCAAGGCAGCTGTTTGCGTTCATATCTGAGCATAAACCCCAAAACACCTGGAAAAAAGTGACATGGCTTGTGTACATACCTCAGACATGAGCACAGTGTGGTTCCTTACAGTGGTTTCCACTTACCACACGGTGTTTGCAAACATTCAGCTCATAAATAGTAAATGTTTTGTAAAAGCATTTGTAGAAAACTCTATAGAAGTGTGGTAGGTAAACAAAAATTTGCCTTTTTCTGGCCACCATTTGAGTGAAGCTGTTGTAGTTTATTTTGCTATAAGGCCCAAAGCAAACGAGGTGGCACCTCATTAGAGAGCACATTTCTGCCCAAGCCTCTTGGCATCCATTTGGTGTCACCAGCATAGACATTCAGCTTGGGAGGAACAGCTGAACTGCTCCTTCATTTGCTCAACACCCTCCATTATCGGGGAAGAAAAAAAATTAATTCTCCTTCTGCCAGCTCTACAATTCTTAATCCCAAGCCCCAAAACCCAAACAAGATTAGTTTATTCTGAAAAAAAGGAATAATCCCACAAAACACCTTACAAAGTGCCCTCTGTACAATGAGGCAACAACAATCACTGCAAAAATAAGCTCATAAAGAGTTGCAGCTTGCTCCATGTCCCTGAAGTGCAGCAGCAAGTGCAGAGAGCAGACTCATCTTTGTTAGCTCAGAACTCAACTTTTAACACCTCACTTTCTACTGGATTCTCCCCTTTTGAGCTAATTTTTGGTGCAAGACCAAACCTTAAGTATGTTCTTAAAATCAACAGAACACTTGAGGGGAAGGGAAGAACCACCTGCACAGCTCCTACAGCCAGTCAGGGAAAAGCAAATTAAAATGTTATTTCTAATCAAATTTCATTAAGGGAACAAAAAGCAGAACGATTTCTATTCCCAGATCCAGTGCATGTTTTCAGAAGATTTATGACACACATTAACTAAAGCTACAACTACACCTACCGACTTCCTCACCAAAAAATGTCCCAGACAACACTGCTAAAAGAAATTACCAAAAGCCCAACCACAAAACAGTGCTCTACTCTAACATGTGCCAAACATGCTTGGGGGAAAACACTCAGAATTATTCTGCCACAGCAAGAGAAACACAAATTTGTCAGCAGCAGTTTCAATTTCTCTCTAGTCTATGTGCTTTCGAAACTAAGATTTTCCTTCAAGCACATTTGGATTTTCACACCATTAAACTAATCCCTAAAGAAGTTTAACCCTGAGCTCCAGCCCTGGGTTCAGATAATTAGAAGCAGGTTCTATGGAATAGTTTGAACAGTATTTACAGGTTCTTCTGGAAAGGACTGATTCTACAGATTGCAGTGCTGAACAATCCCTTTCCAAATAATTTGACCAGCTACAAACCCCAGTCAGTGACTTTTCTGAAACTGGCTCCTTGAGAGAAACTATTTTATAAATATTTGAGCTTAAAAAGTCATATGTTGTTATTCAGACAGTTCAGTGACAGGGAGCTCAAGGAAATAATCCAAGAAAAAGCTGATTAGAAATCTGGATGTTTTTGTTACAGAAGTTGGGCAGCTGGAATTTCTGTTAGACACAGAAGAAAACATCCATAATTTTTAAAAAAGTAAAAAACCTATTTCATCAGCTTTTTCCTTCCAAATTTACACAGCTTGGGAAAAGCAGAAAGATCAGGTCTTTCCCCAAACTGATGGCTTTCTCACAGCACAGCCCTACTGTTCTGAGCAGCTTTGGATGTGAACTGAAGCTCTGACAACACTGCTGTGGGGGCTGCAAATCCCTGGGGGGCTGGGAATCTGTGCCTGAGGTTTTGGAACCCCCACAAGAAGCGGTCCAATTTATTTTCCTTAAGAAAACTATTCACAAATCAGTTAACTCAAACAATTCAAACTTGTGTGTAAGTGAAGTTCTCAGCAAAGAAAGGATGAACTGCGCCCTCGAGGACATTTCCATCCTCTCAGGTGTCTGCCAGCTGGAGCCCAGCAGGCTCCACACACACTTAAAAAACATGGAAGTTCTACTTCCAAATAAACAGCAAGGAACAGAAAAACTGTTTGATTGGGGGCTCTTTGGAATTTCTTCCGCAACACACAGTATAGTTACAGCCAAAACAGACTCTCCCGAGGGATTATTACTCTCTGCACGTTTAATCTACAAAAATACCAAGTCCAGCAAACTTCATTTATAAGCTGAAAAAAGCAAAACTACTCACATATTCTCAAGCAAGCACTTCATTTATCTCTACCTTAACCGGAATCCCACTGCCTCAGGGGGAAAACAAGGAAAAGGATTTCCATGACCTGGTATAACATTTAAAGTTCTTTAAAAAAATTTTTTAAAATTGTGACATTATTGTAAGCACAAGGCACCAGACCAGGCCATCTCTACACTCCACCAGGTTTCAAAACAAAGGGAAATGCCTGTCCACAGGAATCTTGCACATATGGATTAAGCTTATTTGAACAATTTTCCGTGCTGTGTTCACATACCTTGTACAAGTGTCCCATCAAATCTGGCTCTAAACGCTGCTTTTTTAGAAGCGATTGACCTAAGTAAAAAAGGGAAAATCAAATTTAAACCAAACCAGACACTGGCAAATCCTCCTATTTTAGCAGCACAGGAAAGGATTCTGATTTTAGCCATTCATCCCAGGACCGTTTCCCAGTAAAAAAAGGCCGCCAAAATAGCCTCATCTAATCAGACAGTGCATACACAGGTCTTCAACTCGGGAAACCAACCTCACCCACAGCCCCACAGGAGCAATTACTGTCATTATTTCAGGTGAAAATTACGATGTACACGATTCCACCTGGTATCACATGTCCAGCCCCCTGTTAAGGCACAGGTTAGTTAACATCATTAATGCTGCGCCTCAGTCCCTGGAGGACAGAATTCCAGCCTGACACCCCACACTCCCCCATCACCTTTAGTGCTCCCAGAGCAGACATTCCCAGGGGGCTCCTTGCCCCGCTTTCCTCTGCTGCTTTCTCTCAGCCAAAGGCAGGAGGGACCCAAGGCAGCAGCGGGAGCAGAGGCCAGCCAAGCCAGCTCTGCACCCTGCAGTCCCAGCGGGGGCTCTTTGGGGTTTGCGCACCCACCTCACCCTGTAAATCATGGCAGGCTAAAAATGGCCGGGTGACGAATGCGGAGGTGAAATTGTGAGCAGGGCACTTGCTCTGGGATCACTGGAGCCGTGAGCAGGGCTGTGCACAGGCCTCACTCTCGGACACCTCGGAGGTACAAGCTGTGCTCATGTGTGACAAGAGCAAGGGCATGGACAGAAAACCCCTCCTTGGGTGGGAAACAACCCCCAGTGCAGCCGGCTGCCATCTCTGTGTGCCATTAGCTTCACTTTTTTCTTTATGGCCTGGCAGCTTCCGGTTACCATAGAGTGAGGCAGCGCAAACACCATTCCCAGCTGGCATGAAATGTGATCCCGTGATTTCACTATTCATAGCTCTGACATGATAAAGCTAAATTAAGCAGGAACTCTTAACTTCTCCAAGCTCCCAGCAGCGACTCCCCCAGTGCTCAGGCTCTGCTAACACAGTTTCTCTGTGAGGAGGGGAAGGATGTTTCCTTTACAGTAGGAGACTCCAGACCCACACACCCAGCTTGTCATCCGGAAACAAAATGGCACTGGCTCCTTCCCAGGCACCAATTCCGCCTGGCACCAGCAGGAACACAGACCTGATGAGCTGCTAGGGCCAAATTTAACAACTTCCTCATCTTGGGACCCACTACAGAACCCCACAGAGCAGTTTAAGCCTTGTTCCCAAACCCATCCAGCACAGGCACCACCGTGTCCAGGAACAGGGGCAGCTCAACAGGCACTGCCACAGCCTCACTGCCACAAGCAGCTGTCAACACAGCCTGGCACCATCACCTGGCACAAGCTCCCCAAGGAGCCACAACAGCTTCTGCAACCACCACCACCATTCTTCTCTCTTCCAATGCCTGTGGCCCGAACTCTGTGGCTAAATATCCTGAAATTCCTGCGTCATCGAAGAACTCCCTGTACCGCCACAATTCCAAGGAAATCAAACGATCCAACCCCACGTTCCTGCCCTGGCACGTGCAGCCATCAAACACAGCTCAGGATACTGTAAACTTTTCCAGAAATGGAGAAAAAGTTCAAGGGCTCCGTGGCTGCTCAAACAATTAACAAGTTCCAACATGACAAACTATCATTTCACAAAGACAAAGCCAAGTGAGCTGAAAAATACTCAAACTTCTGGCAAAACCACTCTATTCCTTCAGGGATACAGCTACGGAACACCATGGCCTTACAACGAAAAGCATCCTCAGGCTTATCCAGTGCAGCTCAGCCCTCCCTAGGCCTCCCAAAGCAACATTTCTTTGACAGCAGAGAAAGTGGGAGCAGGTAAACCACACTTAGATCTGCTGATGTGCATGGATTGTCACTTACACTATATCCTGGTGTTTTATAACTGTAACATTCTTGTTTCGTAATAGCAACAGCCATGTCAGAAAGTGTTCACCAGCTTTCCTGCAGCCTCAAACATCTCACTGTGAGCCTACATGCCTGGCCTGACCCAAATGACTGTTTTCTTTAATACTTTACACACTCCCTGACTTAAATGAGCTGGAGAGGGCAGTAGACAGCTAAATTATATTATCATAACTCCAACAGCAGAATACCTATTTTATTTACAATACACATAAAGCCTTACTTCGCTGAAAAAGAACTAGAAGCGAAGGTCAGGGCACATGGCTGCTCCAAAAC
Organism: Eulacestoma nigropectus; assembly: GCA_013397775.1. Classification (NCBI taxonomy): domain Eukaryota; kingdom Metazoa; phylum Chordata; class Aves; order Passeriformes; genus Eulacestoma; species Eulacestoma nigropectus. The sequence continues at coordinate 60,189 of VZTE01002172.1, forward strand.
CCCAGTGTCCAGGGAAGCCTCTTCCCAGACAGCATTTGCTGAAGCACTGATAGCAGAACTATGTTTTCCAGAGACACAGAACTCACAGAGAGGCAGGGAATTAGGAAGGATGGAAAATAGCAGGAAGTTACCAGGGTATAACTCAGCAGAAACATGGGCAGGACTCCTGCCGAGAAAGAACACGGGTAGGGATACATCGCCGCTCGCACCTGCTGCTGCCAACACAGTCCGGGTGGACACACGGCTACAGCCAGAGCTGCTGCTGCTTCCAGGCTTTAGAGCACCTTGGAAAGGCACCTCCTTCCCAGGTAATTTCTTTATAGATTCATTTAGCCTGGACAAGACCTCCAAGATCATGGAGTCCAGCCTGTGACCAATCTCCACCTTGTCATCCAACCCAGAGCACTGAGTGCCACATCCAGGTGTTCCTTGGACACTTCCAGGGATGGGGACTCCAAACCTCCCTGGGCAGCCCTTCCAATGCCTGACCACCCTTTGCAATTACCTCACAGGGAAAAGGTTTCCTCTTTGGATCTCTGAACAAAAAGCATATGAAAACGAGATAAGGCGCAGCAAGGCCTCAGCTGCCCTGTACCTCCCTCATTCCAGGGACAGGACCCTCAGCTGGATGGGAAGGGTTCAGACCTCAGAATTCAACCCCCTGTGACCAGATTGTAGCATTTCCAAATCACTCGTGGAACAGACACCAAGGCCCATCCACTGGAATACTGTCTCAGGAACAGCATTCCCAACCTTCAGCTTCCTAAGGACATTGGAGGTAATTGTTCAAATTGCGTTCTTACTTGCCCTCCCTGTTCCTGCTGAAGTAGGGACAATAATTCCCAGAAGGAAGGATGCAAATCAAAAATATGTAGCAGCACCCAAAGAAATGTTAGACAAAAATCACAAGGCCCTAGACCCTCCAGAGGATCCTATGACACAAAAATATACATTTGCAAAAGCTCTCTATAGTAACTGTCTTGTTTTGTCCTCTCATCTGCTGTGAGACTGTGCAACTCATAAGAGAGGTCACAAAGCCGGCCATTTCCTCGCTCCATGCTGGGCACCTGTGAAGTTCCAGAGCAGGATACAGAGGAACCATGGAAGACTCCAAGAGAAGGCACTGCTGTGTCCTAGCACTTGCTTTCCTGTGCCTACAGCTGACTCCCTTTCTAAGGAACCTGAGAGGCAAAGCTTTGAAACACCTTCTGAGTGAGTGGAGCCAAGGTTATCCAATCACCGGGAGCAGCTCTCCCAGCCCAGCACCCACCAAGGCACAAAAAAGCCCACCCGAAACGTCACACACCATCAGCACTGACACAGCATCTGCCTTCACTCCCCGCAAGATGGAATTCTCAGGAGTTCTTCCAGAGAGTAACTGGATGATTTAATTGCGCTCTTAGGAAAAGCAGCCTCAAAACGTCCATTTGCTGATGTGACCCTGCAGCCTCTGCACTGCCGCAGCAATAAAGGCTCTTCTCTTCCACCACCAGCCACAAGACAACCCAGAACATCTTCCAAATGGTTTTAAATTGCTTATTTCAAGGAACAAACCTGTTCTTGTGCCACAGCACCTGGCACATCACTGTACACATAAAAATCAAGGAGTCTCCCACCTCTGACAGGTCCTGAGAGGATGCCATTGCATACACACCACACACATGAGTTCACCTGCTCCTCCCAAGGCAGGGCACAGGGAATGGCTTCACACTGAAAATGGGTTTAGATTGGAGATTAGGGAGAAATTCTTCCCTGTGAGGGTGGGGAGGCCCTGACACAGGTTGCTCAGAGAAGCTGTGGCTGCCCCATCCCTCGAAGTGTCCAAGGCCAGGTTGGACGGGGCTTGGAGCAACCTGGGATAGTGGAAGGTGTTCCTGCCCATGGCAGGGGGTGGGATTGGATGAGCTCTATGGTCCCTTCCAACCCAAATCATTCCATGATTCTACGGAGCACTACTTATTCTAGACTTATCATGTCATTTTCCACACAAACATCTAGAAACCCATCCAGGAGGACAGTAACAATCACCTTGGGTAGGCTTTGAAATGCATTTGTAGAAATCTCAAACTCGTTCATTTCCCCAAAACAACATGAACTAGCGGAAAAAGCCTTTACCAGCCCAAGAAAAATGAAGACTCTGGCTTCACAGGTGTGTCTGAGCCACTGCAACGCCCCTTCTGCCACATGGCCTGAAGTTCAGCCAAACTTCACGTTTAAGCAAGATGCAGAGCAGGGAATGCTAGAGCACACATCCTTCCTGCTATGCCAGGAAACGGGAGGTGCTGAGCGCCGGTGCGGGACTCCGCGGGAGCCACACACCCACGGGGGTTGGGACGTGGGGTCAGGGCTGCGGTCCCCCCGACCTGCCGCTTCCGCAGCCCCGGCCCCGCCCGCCTCCCTCGGCGGCCCCGGCAGCGCCTCCCAAGCCGCAGCAGCACGCGGAGCCCCGAACACCGGGATGGGACCTCCGGGACACACCGACGCGGGGAGGAAACTGCGGTGGCGCGGCCCAGAGGCGAGGGCAGAGGACAGGGATCTCCGGGAATGGAACAGAGGAACAGTCTGCGAAGACCCCAGCGGAACACGAGCGGCCCCGGGAAAGGCCCGGGTGGGCCCAACCACCCCCGGGGCCGCGAGGAGGCGCCAAGGCCTGGCCGGGCCCAGGCCCACCACGAGGCGCCGCTGGGGCCGGGCCAAAGCGGTCCCGGGAGCCGCGAACGAGCCTCGGCCGGGGACATGCGGGGCCGCGACACCGGGAAAGGGGGCTGCAGCGCCGCGGTGAGGCCCAGGAGGGGCGGGAGGGGGGAGTGGGCAGAGCCGGGGCGAGGCGGCCACTGATGGCCCGGCGGGGAAGGAGGGGTAACGAAAGCTCCCGGTAGCGGCGCGCGGGGCGGAGCAGGGACCCCGCGGACTCCCCAGTGCCCCTGCACTCACCGCCACCGCTTCGCCGCGGCCCCTCCGCACCAGGCGCCCCCTCCGCCTCACGCACTTCCGGCCCGCGCGCGCGCTCTGCCCGCCCGCGGGGGCCGCCGGGAGCCGTAGTCCAACCCGCTCTGCGCGCCCCTTGCCCGGCGGCTCCGCCGCACTATAGCTCCCGGTGGGCTTCGCGCACGCCGTTCCGTCACTTCCGCCTCCGCCCATGGCGCGGCAGTGCGCGCAGCCCTTCCAGCGGGGAGCGGGCCCGCGGGCGGGAAATGGCGGTGGGGGCGGTGACGGGGCGCGTCCACCCAGCCCGGCCCGGCTTCCTCCGCCGTGCGCGCGGCCGCGGCGCGGCGCGGCTCTCGCCGAAGGGGTCTTGTGGGGCCTCTCCCGTCCAGCCCTAACGGTGCGGGCCCCGGGCTCCCGGTTTGTCTTACGTGCAGCTCCTGAGGGCCGGGGAGGGAAGGGCAGCACTCGGACAGGGCCCTGCTAGCAGGTGAGGCCGCCGGGATGAGGGCCCCCCCCACGCCCATCGCCGGGACGGAGCTGATGGAGTGGGCAGCGCTGGGGGCTCCGGGGGCGAGCCCGGGCACGGGGGCGAACCTGCCCCGCTGCTGTGGGGACCGGGAGAGCGCCCAGCCCTGCGCTGCCCTGCCCAGCCCTGCGGAGCACCGAGGCGCGGGCATGGACCCGCCCAGTCCCCTCCCCGGACACAGAGAGGCACGCCGAGGGCATTGTCCACTTTTAATTGTTGTCAAAGGTTGTCTGGATGCATAACACTGTCACAAGGGCACAGAGCAGCGTGGTACCGGCCGGGCCCGGGGACACCGGACACACGGACATGCAGGGGAATGTGGGGACAGGGAGCTGTGACCCCCACCTCTCCGAGCCCCCCAGAGCATCCCCACGCCCGGCTGGCTCTATTTACAGTATTCACAGACGTTGTACCCAGCGAGTTAAATAACTACATCATTACACCACACGTTTGGGGCAGCTCCAGCGGGCTGCGAGGGTGGGCTGTCAGTCTGATAAGGTGCATATTTAAAATAAAAAACCCAACAAAATGAAATAAAAATGAGAACAAAGAGAGGAGCCAGGCGTCCTCGCCGGGGTCCCGCAGCGCCCGGGCGCCCGAGAGGAGCAGCAAGGGTCGTGTTCTGACGACAGCTACGGGTCTGTGTGGGCCGCCGGGGTCAGGGCGTGGGCAGTGGCCGCTGGGAACATCGGCCAGGCCCTCACAGCACCTCTGCGGGTGGGGAGCGCAGTGTGAGCCTGAGGTGCGCACAGCGCCGTCCTCCCACAGCACTTCCGCTGCTCACCTGTCACCTGCGGGGTCTTCACCACGGCCTGCTTGAGGAAGGGCTCCTTGTCGCCGAAGGGGAGGATGCTGCCGGGGCTACCACCGTGGTGGGAGAGATCCCGCAGCTCCTTGGAGCCCTCGGTGCCCGAGAACCCATTCTCGTGCTTGCTGGGCTGCACACCGTTCACCAGGGCCGCTGCCTCTTTGGAGCTGCGGGATGGGAGGGCGGGGCTCAGCCCCGGCCCCGCTGCCCCCCAGCCC
>VZTE01002172.1:64838-78042 GCA_013397775.1 Eulacestoma nigropectus
GCCCCCCCCCGGTGTCCCCGCGCTCACCTTGGCTGCAGCCCCTCAGCCACCAAGTCCCTCGTTCCCCCTGGTGTCCCTGCACTTGGGGTCTCTGTCTCTGGGAGCTCCTCTGCCTTAGAGATTGGTCCCAGGTGCTTCTCACGGCCTAAGGACATGGCAGAACCTGGCTCAGCCATGGCCTGGACCAGACCATGGCTGGGGGAAGTAGGATCCCGGGTGCCCACATACCTGGGACATCTTCCTGCTCAGCTGCTTTCCCATTCACCACCTTCTTGTCCTCCTTCTTCTGCAGGGACAGGAGAGCTGTGAGGGTCTGCGGGCAGGGGCAGGAGGGCTCTGTAGAGTGCCCCAAGTCCCCAGTGCCACAGGACAGATGACAGGCTCCCACCTTGGTGTCTGCTGTGTCCGACTTGCGCGTCCTCTTCATGATCTCCTCCAGGCGCTGCAGTCACAGAGAGGCTCACACATGGCCCTGGCCACCCAGACCTGCCCCTGGTGCCAGGCAGGATCCCTTCCAGGGAAAAACCTGTCGTGCCCCATGCCTGGAGGAGCCCCCCGCCCTCACCTTCTTCCTTTCCAGCCGCTCCTGCTCCTCACGCTGGAAGTGCTTCTCCCGCTCCAGGCGCTGCCGCTCAGCCTCTTCGCGCGCCCTCACCTCGGCCTCTTCCTTCTGTGTCACAACAGGGCGGGAACGGATGAGACCCGGCGAGGGGGATGGGATGGAGCAGGGACCAGGGCAGGAACTGTGGGGATGTGCTGCCTGGACAGCTCAGCACAGTCCTGCCCCATGTTCCCTCCTGCCACCCTGGGCCTTGAGGGCCTGGGCTGGTTCTCTCTCACCCCTTCATCCCCCTGGAGAGGGAATCACAGGAGAACATCGCTGCCTTCCCCCTCCATCCCTGCCTTTGTCCCCCATCCCCTGCAGGCCCTTTCCCCCACACCCTGTCAACCCAACCTGTCTCAGCAGCCGCTCCATCTCCTCTCGCTCAGCTCGGGCTCTCTCCTGGGCCTCCCGTTCCTCCTGCAGCCGCCGCTCCTCCTCCCGCTGCCGTGCCAGGGCCTCTCGCCGGCTCTGCTCCTCGGCCGCCCACTGCGCCCGCTCCTCCTGCACCCGCCTGCGGGGAGGGGACCCTTAGCACAGCAGGAGGCTAGGGCTGGGGGCCAGGGGGGCAACACCCACCTCTCCTGCTCCTCCTGCTCCCGGCGCTCCCGCTCTTCCCGCTCCCGCTGCTCCCGGGCCTGGCGTCGCTTCTCTGCCAACAGCCGGGCAGCCTCCTCCCGGTCTGTGGTGCCAGCAGGGGGTCTGGCTGGGGGGCTGGCTGGCACAGGGCTGGGGGTCGCAGGGACTAGGGGTGCTGGGGGAGGCAGGCAGCGTCAGGGCTGCCCTGGCTTCTCCCAGCCCCGCGGCTTCCCCGGCCACACTGTACCCACCTGCTGTTGGCTCTGCAGGCACCTTGGGGGGCTCAGGAAGGGTCAGGGGTGCCAGACCCTGCTCCTCCTGCTTCCTCTCCCGCACCTTCGCCTGGCCCTCCTGCTCCCCTTGCTCCTCCCGGGCCCTGGCCCGCACCTTGGGGGAGGAATGGGCACTTCGAGGCAGGGGCGGCTTGTGGGGAGAGCTGAGGGCCAGGCTGGGGGATGCTGGGCAGGCCTTGGGGGTGGCAGGGGATGAGGGACGGTTCTTGGGGGTGGCAGGGGATGAGGGACGGTTCTTGGGGGCGGCAGGGGATGAGGGACGGTTCTTGGGGCCGGGGCTGCAAACAGAGCAAGAGACCGTGTTAATAGGGCTGGGGCAGCCCCCGGGAGGGGTCAAGGGCTGGGAAACCTCAGGGTGGGGGATCCTGACCTGCTGTCAGCCGCAGGCAGGAGCCGGGGCTGTGCTGCCGGCAGTGACTGCCGCTTCTTGAGGCTGCGCTCACGCGACAGGGCGCTGCGCTCCTTGGCGTTGTCCCGATCCTTCTCCTTCTTCTCCTTCTTCTTCTGCTCCGGCCAAGGACAGAGACACCATCAGCACTGGGTGCTGGGCTTGGCCGGAAGCCATGCTGTGCCCCACAGCCACCCTGGCATCCGGAGTCCCTGTGGGAGGTGGCACTTACAGGCGAGGGCTCGGTCCTGCGGCGCGGCGTCACATCAGGGCTGGCAGTGGTGACCTTCCGGCGCTCCCAGCAGTGGTGTGGCAGGCGGTGGTTGTGGCAGGGGCTGAGGGGGCTGGCGGAGGCTGAGCGAGGGCACACAGGCACTGGGGGAGGAGTGACCATGGTCAGGATGGAGCCAGCATCAACGCCAGCTCCCCACTGACTCCAGGTTCCCTCATCCTGGTTCCCTGCCTGGGCCAGGATCGCGTGTCCCTGACCCCTGGGGGCTCACCCTGCTCCTTGCCATTCCCAGCCAGCGTCACGGCGCTCCGGCTGCGCGCGAGGAAGGAGAGGGTGGGCGTCATCAGCCGGTCCACAATGCTGCTCTCCCACGGGCTCAGCTGCAGGCTCCGGTCTAGGGAGGAAGAGGGGCCATTAGTGCACCACAAACCTCCAGACCCCAGTCCTGCCCCCACAGCCACTGCTGGGAGGGAGCAGCCGTGTGTCTGCAGCAATACCAGAGCACATCCCCAGTTTCAGGAGTGCCCAGAGCTTGGCCATGCTGGGGAGGGGTCCCCACTGCCCCAGGCAGCTGGAAGGGTCCCCACTGCCCCACACAGCTGAGCAGGACGAAGGGCCATGCGGGCCCAGGCATGGGTGGGCAGCTGGGCGCCTGTGGGACGGCGCTGTGGCATGATGACAGTGGTGTCCCTGTGTCCTGTGGGCACCGCAATCACCGTGTACCAGTGGTGCTGGGTGCCACCCTGGTGACAGCAGCTCCCCCACTCTGCCCCCTCCTTGTGCCCAGCAATGGCACCTCTCTGTTCCCCTGCCCTGTGTGACCAAGGCCCTGGCACATGCCAGCTGCCCTGGGGACACCACAGTGTGCCCTCATCCCACAGGAGCTGTGCTGAATCACCAAGCATGCCCCAGGAGCCAGGCCAGGCTCACAGCACCCACAGAACAGCGATGCCTGGCCACACAGCTGGCTCAGATGGGCACGGGGCTGCCACTGGCTGCCCTGCAGCACGTCACCAAACACAGCGCATGGGAAGCACCCATGGAGACAGGGCCCCTCTGCCCCCCTCCACTGGGCATCAGGCCAGGGGCAGCACCAGCTGCCGGGAGTGGAGAGCACAGAGCCATGGGTGCTGCAGGGGGTTAAGGTGGCAGGTCTGGCATGGGCCCAGGGGGATGCTGCTCGTACCCGGGCAGTGCTGACAGCCCCCAGGTGCTTGTCCCTGGGCTGCGCCCCAGCACAGGGTGGTGGGAGCTGCCTGCGTCACCGCAGCCACTGGCGTCAGCTGCTCTGGCTATTTATACCCGTCCGGGAAGGCACCCATTGCCAGGCAACCCCGAAACACAACAGCAGCCCAGGCACTGGACACATCGCTCTGTTGGACACATCCCTCAGGCATTGCTGCAGCCCTGGGCAGCGCTCCCAGGGCCAGGATGACCTTGCAGCACCACAGCCACAGAGCTCCGTGGCACCCAGCCCCAGGAGCCTGTGGGGACACTGGCACTGTGCCCAACCCCAGCAGGGCCAGCAACAGGCAGCCCCTCTGTGGCTGCACCAGCACCCACTGGAGCTGCCCTGGGACAGGGAGCCAGGCTCCCATTCCCGTCCTGGCGCCCCATGGGGCTGCCACCACCCAGCCATTCCTCCTCCTCCTCCTCTTTCTTCTCCTCCCAGCCCACACAGCCTCAAGGAGCCACCGGCCGGTTCCAGCCTCCTCCCACAAACAGCAAACGGCTTCTCCTCTCTCCGCGGGTACCTGGGGATGGGGGACCCTGGCCTCGGGGGTCCCCAGCGCTGGGTGGGGGCTGGGCTATGCCCCCTGCGCTGGGGCAAATGCAAAGGGCTCTTACTTCTACTGGGAGAGTTCCAGAGGGTGGCGGAGGATTTGGAGAGCCGCTTGTTGATTATAGAGTCGACGTGTTTGGGGAGGTTTACAGCGGACACCGAGCACCGGCTCGCACCTGGAGGAGGGAAAAGACACAAGGACATTAAGGTCCCAGGGCCGGGGCCAGGCCCCCCACATGCAGCATGCACGGCTGTGCCAGGGCACTGGGGCAGAAGTGGAAGGACCAGGGGAGATGCTGGAGTTCGGAGACAAAACACAGAATGGGGTAGGAGATGCTGGAATCCAGGGACATGGCACAGAGGGGGGCAAGAGATGCTGGAATCCAGGGATGTGACATAGAATGGAACAGGAGATGCTGGAGTCTGGGGACACAGCACAGAGTGGGACAGGAGATGCTGGAATCCAGTGACACGGCAGAGTGGGGCAGGAGATGCTGGAGTCTGGGGACACAGTACAGTGGGGCCAGAGGAGATACTGCTGTCTGGGGACACAACACACAGCACTGGCATTCAGTATGGCAGTGTCCAAACCCTGCAGGGTATGCTGGGGTCATGCAGGGATCTCATCCTCAGAGAGCCAGGGCGGCTCCCAGGCCCCGCTACAACAGTCTTCCCAAACGCAGTCCTGGGAATCAGGACTGGGTGGCCAGGGGCCTCGGCAGCACCAGGCGAGCATCCACCCTAGGGGAGCAGGGTGAGGGCAGCAGGTCCAGACAGACATGAGACAATATCACACCGGTGCTGGGTCACTACGGCACTGCCAGGACAGAGCTGGTGGCTGGCAGCACCTCCACAGGTAGCTGGGATTTCCCCACCCTGGCCAGGCTCCTGACAAAACAGCCAGGGAAGCTCAAGGCCAGTGGAGGCGGGAGATCGGTGAGTGACAGCTGGCAGCAGCTCCAGCAGCACATCCCAATAGGAGGTGGCAGGGGAAGGTGTGCCTTTGCCGGACCCTGCCAGGTGCTGCACCACGGACACAAGAGACTGTCCTTAAGTGTGCCATGAGCCACAGTGGCACACACAGCACCGACACAGATGTACCCAGAACATGAAGCCTGTACACACAGCCCAGCCAGGTACAGCTGGGCATGCAACACCTGTACACAGCCCGGTCAGGTACAGCCAGGAACACAACACCCGTACACAGTCTGGCCAGATACAGCCGGGGCCACCACAGCTGCCCCATGTCATGTGAAGGCCAGACAGCTCCCAGGGACACAGCGCTCCCCTCTGTGTCACCATCCATGCCAGACAGTGCTGGCACCTGCCAGCACAGCACAGCAGTCAGGGGACAGTGGAGACCTCCACATGTTCAAGTGCTGAATCGTGCAGGGTGTCCCCAAGAAGCCCCCGAGGAGCGGGACCAGCTTCTGCAGCCGCACATACAACCACGGTCACCCCCATACTGGACCTGGAGGGGCCAAGCACTGCCCCCACCCAGCTGGGGGACAAGGGGACACCGCAGCACAGACCCCAACCAGAGCTCGCAGAGGTCTCGTGCAGCTCCACAGGCCCTGGGGCCAGGGGCTCTTCATGGCTGCTGGAGACCTGGCAGCATGGCCATGGCATGCTGAGGCAGCCAGGGCTGTCCCCAGGCAGGTCCCTGAGTGGAACAGGGACTGCGACGCACAGCCTCCAGCTTACACCCAGTGCCACAGGAGTAGGGAACAGCCACAGGACCCCATCAGTCCCCAGCACAGCCCAGAGTGATGGCAGCATGACCCCACCAAGTGGGGCTGAGCTGGGTTTGAGGGTTGGCAGAGAGATGCTCAGCTGCCCCCCCCACTGTCAGAGCCACAGGGTCCCAGGTGACTGTGCCCAGCCTGGCACTCACCGTCCTTGTGTGCGGGGGAGCCGTGGTGCAGGGCCCCAGCCCAGGACCACCGCTGCTGCCGGATCTCTGCCCACGTCTTCTTGACCGACCGTTGGATTGCTGCCTCATAGCGCTCCTGCCCGAGGGAGAGGGACAGGCTGAGCCCAGCGGCTGCGGGAGTGGGGCTAGGGCCAGCCAGAGCCTCCCAGCATGAGGCCATCGCAGCGATGGGGATGCTTGGAGGGAAACAGGACAGTGATGCCTGCCCTGGCCAGGGCACATGTGCCAAGGAGCTGGGCACAGCGCAGGCTCTGCACCATGAAGGAGGGGCAGCAGAGGACAGGCACAGTGGGCAGCTCTCAAAGGGCTCATGAAGCATCTCCTGAAGGACTGATGGAGCCACGAGGACTCCTCAGGGATTGCAATCCATGTGCCACCCCAGCCCCCCATCCACTGCACCCATGATACCCATCCCCATCCCCACCTTATTCTTCTCCAGCTTCTGCCTCTGCCGCTCCTCCAGGACCGCCCGGCGCTTCTCTGCCCGCAGCCGCTGCTCCTCCAGCCGCTTGCGCCGCTCCTCCAGCTGCTTCTCCCGCAGCAGCCGAGCCTTCTCCTCCTTCTCCAGCCACAGCAACCGCTTGGCAGCTGTGGGGGGCAGTGGGGTTGCACCGGAGGCACAGCCCTGGGCAGCTCTGTGGTGGGACCGTGTGCCCATGCCGGCGGCGTGGGGCCACAGGCTGGCTGCGGCCAGGGCACGCAGCTGGGCTTGTGGGGCAGGCAGCATCACAGCCGGCTGGCCGGCGAGGGAGGGGTTTGGGCCAGGACAAAAGGGAGGCCGGGAGCCCGCCGGGAGCCCGCCGAGCCGCGCGGTGAACAATGGGGGAATGAGGGTGGAAAGAGTGCGGGGACAAGGAGGCCCCATGCACGGTGCAGGGGCCCCGCTCACCCGCTGCCCCCAGCCACTGTGGGGCTGCCTGGGGCTGCCTGCACACGACAGAGCTGGGCACCAGGCTGGTGGCACCTGCACAGACCTGGGGAGTATCCAGAGCAGGGAGCAACAGTGTGCGGGGGGGCCAGCAGCATGCCTGGGGGTCAGCGGTGTGCCTGGGGGTCAGTAGTGTGCCCAGGGGTCAGCAGTGTGCTGGGGAATCAGTGGTATGCCTGGTGGGCAGAGCTGCCAGCACCGCAGTTCCTGCCCGGGCTCAGCTCACCACAGCTAATGGGATTGCCCATGACCCGGCAAAGCTCCTTAGCCCCTGCCTCCCCCCCATCCACTTTCCCTCCCAGCCCCATACCCAGGTACTTGGCCCGTTCCTCACGCCGCTCCTTCGCCTGCTTGTGCCTTGCCTGGGCTTTCTGGGTATCTGCAGAGAGGAAACACCTTCAGGGCAGTGGCCGGCCCCACCAGGCATCAAGTGGTGCCCACAGGGTGCAGCATCACTGGAGCACTGCAAACTCCTGGCACCCACCTTGCTTGGGCCGGGGGCTGGTGGCAGGAGACGGCGAGGGGCGGTTGCTCCGGGGGGTCACGTCCTTCGAGGGCCCGGCTGCGGCACCCAGAGAGCTCTTGGCACCAGGAGGGGCCCCTTCAGCAGCAGCTGGGGCTGGGGGCTGGCTCCCGTGGGGCAGCGTCTCCGCCAAGCAAGGGGCGGCAGCGTGGATGGGGACAGGCTGGCCAGTGGTGTGGGGCAATGCCTCTTCTTTGGAGTGGTCCCTCCCAGGGGGCTTGGGGGGTCCGGAGGGGGACCGGTTGCACTGGGGGGGGACACTCTGTGCTGAGGGGACCAGAGTCGCAGGGCTGGGGGACACAGGCTGTCCTGACAGTGCCGCAGCTGGAGGGCCGGGTCGGTCACGCTGCGAGGGACTGCTCTCAGAGGGTGGCATCACGGCCAGGGGGCAGACAGGCTGCTGGGAGAGGGGCATGGCTGCAGGGACAGGCAAGATGATCTTTTCAGAGGGGGTGATGGCTGCAGGGACGGGTGGGACGGTCTTTTCCGAGGGGATGACATCTGAAGGGCCGGGTCGGTCACGCTGGGGAGGGCTGTGGTCTCCTTGCAGGGCATCCCCAGGCGAAGGGAGTGGCATGGAGGGCGGGGGGATGCTGTCTCCCATCGGGGATGGCAGCTTCCCTGCAAGAGGAGCAGAGCAGAACACGCGGTCACTAAATTGGGCAGCCCCATCCCCCCCAAACACAGCCTCAGGGGGCACAGCCCTCTCCCCCCAAACACAGCCCTCAGGAGCAAGGCCGGGGAGGGCAGTAGGACCCCACCTCAGCCCTGCTGCTGCTGCCCCGATCCTGGGGGGCACCCACGGCAGGTGCCAGGCGCTGGGCACACAATGCACAGAGAGACAGCCGGGCTCTGCCAGGCACTGCCACCACAAAGCTGCCCTTCATCCCCTGGCAGCTGCCGCCTGGCCCTGCCGTGGGGGGACACGAGGCCAGAGACCCCCACGGGCACAGGGACCCACACACTCCCCTGCCGCTCTCTCCAGGGGCACGAGGACATCGAGCGCTTCCGCAGCACAGTTGGCTCAGCCGGAGGCAGGATGGGCGCGGGCCCTGGCCTGACGTCACCATGACAGCCCATGGCCCCCATCGCGCCACGGACCCGCAGCCATGAACTCATGGCCCAGGAATGCACACAAGGCCACCAGACAGAGCCCCCTCCCTGCATGGGGCTGGCCGTGGGGCAGCCCGGGGGATCGCCCCTGTTCTGGATGGCCTGCAGGCACCCCAAGGGAGCCCTGAGCACACCCCAACACAGTGCCAGCACCTAGCAATGCCACAGCACGTGCCCTCTGTAGAAGTGGTGTCGGAAGTGTCCACAGTGACAACACTGGTGATGACTCCCCCGGCCCCCATTATCAGCCCTTTGCAAACAAACCCTTCAGTACTTGCCAGGATCCCATCTCCAATCCCCATGCAGCAGCAGCACCATCACTCCTGGCCGGAATGATGCCAGACCCATCCCAAGGCACACAGCTCCAGCCCCCTGGGCAGCACTGCAGAGCGAGCCCTCAGCTCCAGGGAGGGATGGCAAAACCCCAGTGACCAGCACCCACCACCAGCTGATGTCACGCGCCGCCGGCTCAGCCGTGTTTGCAGAGCTCTCCACAACCCTCAGCGAGGGGCAAAGTGTGGGCTCTGCAAACACAGCCGGCGCCACTCCTCAACCACCCCATGGCTTCTCACCCAACCCATGCTGGAGTGCTCCAAGCCAGCGTCGGCCCAGGCTACCCGGAGAGGCATCGCCAGCCCCCTGCACTGACAGCATGGGCACACCCCAGGTCCCCAGAGAGGGGCTGGGGGTGCTGCTGCAGCCCCCCAGGCCAGGACTGTGTCAACAGGGTTCCCCCACCCTGGACTCTGTGGGGACACAGCCAGCCCTGGCCCCGCTGCAGACCTTCCGGGTATTTTCTGCTGCAGGAAGCTGGCCCATCCCCTGTCTCCAATCCTGCACATCTCATGTCCTCAGCGTTGTGCCCTGCAAGGCAGCCATCCGTCTGATGAGGGGCTGGGACTGAGGGGTCCCCTGCTCTATCCCCCCAGGGCTGCCCCAGATGGGCACCCACAGGCAGCAGGGCTTGGCAGCTCCCAGGTGCCAGATCCCAGGATGGCACCTGCAGTGTCACTACATGTGTCCCAGCTGGGAGGGGTGACCCTGGGACCACTGTGGTGGCACAGCCAAATGCTGCCCACAGGGCTGAGCAAAAGCATCAAGGCCAGGCTGATCCCCTGAGCAGATGGAAATACCTCAGAGAGCCCTGGACATGCAGGGAGCACTGGCAGGGGACAGTGGGTGCCTCCTGCCACCCCACATGGCCAGGCACAGAACCCTGGGCAGGATCTGCCCTGCCCCACTGACCGGAGAGACAACAGCACCTGTGGCCAGGGCAGGGCTGTGGACATGGCCAAGACCTCCAGGCCCAGCCAAGAGCCCCAACGTGGGGCAGGGCCAGCCCTGCCGCCATCTGTCCCTGTCGCTGCTCCAGCACAGCAGCTGCCCTGAAACCAAACGCTGCCTGTGCCCAGGCGGCGCAGGCGTCCCCTCTCCCCCGGCTAGGGCATTCCACATGGATTAGCTCCCATCTCCCCAGACACGCAGGCATGGCTGCCCTGCAGCACCCAGCCCAGGCGAGCCTGCATGGCACCAGCCCCACTGCTGCCACCGGGATGGCGCCGTGCCCAGCACAGGGCAAGGTGCTGCCCTCGATGCCGCATCACCCAGTCCATCCTGCTCCTCCCATGGGTCCTTTGGCACTGGCGCCTGTGCCACCAAGCACCAGCGGCGCCTCTGGCCCGGCAGTATCCGGTGCAGCACGGTTCCTTGGCCGGCACATGGCCAGGGATGCTCAGCCAGGCGGAGGCACATCCCTGGTGCCGTGAAGCGAGAGCACATCGAGGCCCGTGGGCGCTGCTTGGACCAGCGGCCTTCATTAACTGTCCGCCGTCCACCCCTGCAGGGCACTGCCCACAAGAATGGAGGGGGACCCGCCTGATGTCATCTCAGCTCCCCCCAGCTCCTTATCCTTGTGTTCCCGCTCTGCGGCACAGCCGGGGCTGCCACAGGCTGCTCCGCGTGCAGCGTCCAGCAGGGCAGGGGTCATCAGCCAGGGCTCGCCTCTGCCCTGGGGGGCCAGGAGAGCAGGGCTGGTGGTGCAGTAGAGGTCATCGGTGACCACTGCTAAGCCACCCAAAGGTGCTAGTGTCATAGTGCCCAGCCACCCTGGCCATTGCACCAGTCCCTGCTGTGCCAAGGATAAGACCCTGAGGCCATCCCCAAGAGCCACTGCTGGCCCTGCAGGGCTGCTCCCCACAGCCCGTGGGGACACCCATGTGCGCAATACACCCTTGGGCCCTCCCTGGTGCAGCTGTTCCCAGCTGCCTACCCGGCCTTCATAGCAGCCCCATGGGGATGGGTCTCTGGGTCTCTCGTTGCCAGCAGGTCCTGGTGCAGAGCAGGAAGGCAGCCATGGCTGCAGGGCAGAGATTGCTCTGTGGGTGCTGGTGTCCACTCTGAGGCCACTAGAGCACTGTGGGATGCACCAGGATGCTCCAAGCCCTGGGGGTGCTCTAAACCCCAGTGCTGCCCCTGATCCCACCCCTGCCTCAACACTCAGATGTGCCTTGGGGCTGAGCCCTGCCCTGTCCCACCAAGCTCCTGGGATTCCCCTGTGCTACAGCAACCCTCACACCTGGATGACAGGGACAGTGAGCAAGTGCTCCTGACACACCCCTGGCACGTCCACAGCACATTCCCAACATGTCCCCACTATGTCCTGTCTGCAGGCACAGCACTGACACGCACCCTCAGTACTGGCTCACATGCCTGGGCAGGGAGACACGGGCAATGCCAGCAGCCCCCAGCTTGGGGGTGGCCAGTGCCACCCTGGCAGCTGCCATCAGCAAAGACACCCTGTCCCCAATGGGGACAGCGACCTGCAGCACGTCCCCAGGCACACGGGCACTGTCACCCATGGCTGGCTCCTCTCCCCGCCAGCTTGGAGCCAGTGAAATACAGCTGGCAGCTGGCTGGGCTTCGGCCCATGGTGCCTCACCACTGCCCACAGCCCCACTTCGAGGGCCAGGCCTCCGGGGACAGGCTGGAGCAGGGCAGGAGGGGGCAGGCAGCAGGGCCCCTGGGAGGGGGCACAACCAGGTGCCAGGCAGGAGAGAAAGGCATATCCAGCCCCCTTTCCCAGGGCTCATGTCCTGCCAAGGCTCCGGGATAGGAGTATAGGGGGCAGCCATGGAGGAGCTGCACCAGCCCCTGGGCCAGGGCAGAGGTCATTGAGCTCTCGCGGCACTGCCGAGCCAGCAGTGACGTGCTGAGCTGGACAGCAACAAGGGGAACTTGGGATCTCGTGGTGAGAGTGAGGCCAGAGCCAGGGGGTTTCCAGGGTTTAAAACACATGTGGAGGAAAGAGCTGGAGCTGCTGCTGGCCCCAGTACCCCCACAGCAAACTGCAGCTGTGGTCACAGTGCAACTCCAAACAGCCCAAGGGCAGGGGTAGGAACACCTGCCCACCATCCATCTGGCACACTGGCAGTGGCGACAGGAGGTGCCCTCGTCCTTGGGGCGACCCATGTGGCGCCACCAGTGCCCAGGGCAGCCAGCCCAGCCGTGCTCCCGAAAACCTGTCTGCTAGCATCACGCTGGGAAACAGAAACCTAGCTGGAAGGCAGGCATGGGGCTGTGTGCCTGCCAGCATCCAGCCCCTTGGGGAGCAGGTCAGTACCCCCAAAAAACAGGTCCTATGCCTCACAGCGTGGATGTGGCACCTACCAGGGCTGGGGCCATGCAGGATCGAGCTCCATTCCTGGCAGGCTGCCTGTGGGGCTGCCCGACCCTGCCTAGAGCCCTCCAAGGAGCGAGAGCTGTGCTAACTATTTTGGACATGGCACCACGGGACTGTCATATCACCACTCTGCATGTCGCATCACGTTGCTCTGACGGTTTCACAGCAGCAGCTCCCGCGCTGGGAGAACTCCCGAGCTGCTGCTCCCAAACACAGGCACTGGCGGGCAACCAGCTCACCCTCCCTCTCTGCCGTGCCAAGGGAGAAGGGCTGGAGAAGCTGGTGGAAACCTGGATATGAACAGACCTCTGCCTGCTCCCTGCCTTGGCCCTCGTCTCTCTGTCCACTGCATCCCTCTGCCCACCTGGGCAGCTCCGCAGGTCACACCCTGCCCTGGCAGCCCTTCACGAGTTTCTGGCCTCCAGTGCCACTGGCTGCCCCACATCATCGTGGGTCCTGGCCCCTAGACTGAAATCCCATCCCTGCTAGTGGATCCGACCCACTCTAGGCAGCAAGACAGGGAGCAGCCCGGGCTGCCCAGTCATGCAGGTCACCTACATGGGACAGGTCAGGGATGGACCCTGAAGGAGGACACGGTGCAAAACCATCCGTGCTCCTTCAGCACCATTCTGTGCTCACAGTAGAGCAGCCAATGACCCACCCGGGTGTGCGGGGAGTCCAGGGTAGCTGGGAACAGCCAGCCCTGGTCCCCGGGCAGCGACAGCATCGAGCGAGCAGGCCACGGCGGGCGGGAAGGCGGCGGGGGCAGAGAGCGGGACTCAGACAACATGTCTGGCGCAGGACGCGTCGTTCGGGCAGCGATGCCGGGACCCGCGGCCGGTTGGTGCAGGAGCCGCCGGTTTTCCGCATCGCCGTGAGCCGCAGCCATCCTTCCCCGCTCCGCGGGCCCGGGCCGTGGGCGATGGAGCACTGGGGCCGAGGGGGAGGGGAGCCGCCTCTCCTCTTCCTTCCGCGGTGGGAAGCGGCTCCGCCACGGAGCTGTGCTTAGTCACAGCGAGCGCTGCGCTGGAGCCCCGGGAGGCAGCGCCAACCCCGGCCCCGAGCGCGGCCCCGCCGCCGCCGCCCTCTCCAGTTCATCCCGGGGCAGCGGGACCGGCCCTGCCGGGACGAGCCGTGAGTCCACGCGGCGGG
>VZTE01002172.1:78642-108016 GCA_013397775.1 Eulacestoma nigropectus
GGCCCAGCCCCGCTCCCCCCGGCCCGCGGGGGAGGACGCTCAGCGCTCCCCGCCCCGGCCCCGCGGCCCCGGCCGGGGGGAGCGGCCGGGGGATGCTCCGCCTCGCCCCGGCTCCAGACGCGGCCCCGCAGCCCCGACCCGGCGCCGCTCCTTCCGCAGCCGCGGCTGGGACCCCGCGCCCGTCACCCCGGCCTCCAGCCTGCCCCGCTGCCTGCCCCCGCAATGCTCAGCATCCCCTAGCTTTGCTTAGCCACTTGTCCGACTCCAGCCCCTGCTCTCCCACATTTTGGGGCTCGCACACACATTTTACGATGCTCCGGTCACGCGCCAAGCTCTAGCCCCGCAGCAAACACGCCCCGCCCCTAGCAGCACCCCGATGCACAGCCAGAACCACCCGGACCAGCTGCCCCAGCCTCAGGCACCCCAAAAAGACATCGATTTCCCGTTTCCGAGCCCCACCTCAGCTGTACGAGAGGCCTTGGAGCTGCTGCTCCCCACTCTCCATCACACGTGAGCCTTAGTCACCGCCAGCAGCCGCCCCCGCTCTCGGGGCTCCCCCTCCGCATCCCACCCTGCCCCGGTAACCGGCAGACAACAGAGGCCTCTCCCGCTCCCCGGGCAGGAGCAGGGGCCCGGCTCGGCCCCGCTCAGGGCTGAAACCCCTTTCGGCCCTGCAAGGACGGGAATGTAGCGGCACGGCCAGGGTAGGAGACAAGTGGGCAGCACCAGCAGTGGGAGGAACACGGCTCCGAGCTCTTCACGGGCACCAGGAGCCAGGGACATGTCCTTGTCCACCACGTGGCCAGCCTGCTCCAGGCATCCCGCAGAGTGCCCGGCTCTGGGTGTGTCTGAGCAAAGTTAGTTTTCTGCGGGCAGCACCCATCAGAGGTGCCTGTTTTGCGGATGATGTCACCACAGGCCAGGAGATTCCCTGTCACTCATTCTCCCTCACCTACCAGGCAAACAGGTTTACCGAAATCCTAGCCCTTTCCCTTGGAAGTGCATTCCCCTGACTCAAGGATGGGGAGCTCCTCAGCAGACGGGGCGGCCCCACTCTGTGATGCTGCAGGGGTAGCCCTACACATCAAATCACCCTAAAGTCATCACCCTTCTACAGCCTCCAGCCCTGCACCCTCTCACCTGGCTCAGACAGAGCAGAGGCTTCCCGAAACTCCCAGAGCCTCACCTGCCAGCTGACTTCCCACCAGGGAATGCTGCATGGCCAAGCCTCAGCTCTGGGAGCTGGGCACCCCAGGAGGTTGGCAGGGAGTGCAATGTCCCAGTGAACTCACAAAGCCGGGATATGCCCTGAGACAGGGAAGGGGAACAGCCCCACTCACACTGTTGCATGGCTGAGCCTCCAAGGGGCTGCAGCAGCCCTACAACTCCATATTTCCATGGCACACAAGGGATCTGGCAGAGTGGGACTGGAGCCACTCCATGACATGCTCCAAGGGTGACTGTGGATGGCTTCCAAAGCCTCTTTGCCTATGGGTCCCACAGCATCACCCGGAGCAGATGAGCATCTCAAGGGTCTGGGACAGCCCGGCACTGGGTCCAGCCTGGCACTGGGTCCAGCCATGTCCATGGTCCTTCTCCCTGCAGTGGGGTCAGTCTGGAGCAGAGGGCATGGTGAGGAAGGGGCAACTGTGGGTGTACAGGGCCTGCGGCCATGCTCCAACAGTGCAATATGGGAGGGCTCGTGAATGCCATGCCAGCCCAAGTCGATGGGCTTATACAAGCAGGGATTGATTGATCGCTCTCCTGCAGGCAAAGCCCTGCTGTGTTGGGGTTCCTGGGTCCAGCCCCCCCATTCCTGTGGTGCTGGGAACAGCTGCCCTCCCTGAGCTGATGGAAAATCCGATGAGCTCATGATGAACACGGCACCCAGCCCTGGCTGCTGCATGCACTCCCTGTGCTCCTCAGCCCTGCAGTGTGGGGTGCAACACTGCCATGGCTCCCTCGGGCCAGCCTGAGCAGGAGGCTGCACCCCGAGGCCCAGCACCTGGCCCTGACACTGATTGTAGGGACCCAAAGGGATCAGCACCTCAAAGTCAAAGGATAACTACAGCTACAGCTCAGCCCTGCCAGCGTGAGCTGACGCTGTGGGACTCTGGGAGCAAACAGGGATAAGGAGGGCAAACAAACCCTGCCAGCACCTCTGAGCAAAGTACCATGTGGGACACCCCATCCCACCCGTTTCCACCTGCTCCCCATCCCTCTGCTCCCACCTCTCTCCTCAGCCCCAGGACTTTGCCCTGGCCCCAGGCTGCTCCCACCCTGCTGCTCTGTGACATGGCACCCACAGGGCTGATCTGAATCCCGGTCCCCAGAACACTCCAGCTGATTGCCACTAGCCATGGGGCAGTGACCCAACAGGATCCTGGGGATGAGTGTCTGTCCCTGTGTCCTGTCCTGGGGTGGATGGATGCAGTAGGAACCCACCACCAGCAGCATGTCAGGGCAACAACCAGACCCCCGGCATCTTGCCATGGGGCTATGCCACTGCCCACGGCAAATCCCGGCTGCTGCGGAACAATCCCCTGTGGGTGTCGGTGACAAATGGGCCAGCAATGGGCTGAGCCACAGCAGGCTTTGCCCTGCCCTGCCACAGCTCGCGCCTGCTCTGTAATTATCCCAAGCCGCATCTGTAATTAGTGTTCTGATGTCATGGGGTCAGGCTTGGGCAGCCCCACGCGCTCCCCGCCACCCCCACCTTGGCCTCCGGCCTCGAGGCTGGAGGAGATCACAGGCTGGAGGAATACCATCCGGAGGAGTTCCTGCCTGGCTCTGGCTCCCCCCCAGCATTGCTGTCGGAATCACATCCCAGCGCTGTTCCACAGACCCCGAGCTGCTGCAGGGTTGGATCTGTCCCTCGGGCCAGCACGGGGCTTGGTCGCTCCAACAGCTGCATCTCTGCCCCCTTCCCTGCAGCATCCTGCCCGTTCCCTGGATCCTGCCTGGGAAGGAGATCCTGCCTCGGAAGGAGAAGGGCCAGCCCCTGCCCTCCCGAGCCTCCCGCTCCCTCGGCCCAGGGAATGCGCTGGAGCGGCCCGGCAGCTACAAATAGAGTGGGAGGCGCAGGCACGTGTGGCCGCAGCACGCGCGGGTCCGGGCGGCCGCTGCCCCGTGGCCGGTGTGGGGCACGGGCAGGGTGTGGAGTTGCAGCAGCGCCTCGGGGTGGGACAGCGACGGGAGAAGGGTGAAGGCACCGGGCAGGGCAAGAGCAGTGTGGTCCTGCTCCAGGGAGATCCCAGCACTGTGCCGGGAGGATGGAGGGGAGGCACCACACAGCTGCCACGGAGCACCAGCACTTTATTGCAGGGCAGAGAACCACCACACTGCCCGCGGCACACAGGGTACCTCGCATCTCTTCCCTCTGCCAGCACCCCGTGGCCACCGCCGCCACTAACACCCGCGCAGGGGCCGGGCCATGCCGGTGACACTGAACCGCGCGCTCAGCACCTCCGAGGGCGCCCGCGTCTTCTGGCTCGGCTGCTGCCCACCAGCAAAGAGGGTGAAGCTGCCGGGCTCCAGGTGCCAGTCCTGCGCCCAGACCGCGCGCTGCTTGGCCAGCACCTGGAAGGACAGCTTGGTCTCTCGGCCGGCCAGCACGGCCACACGGCGGAAAGCCACCAGCTGCCAGCGGGGCACTGGCACGGATGACTGCTCCCAGCGCAGGTACAGCTGCACCACCTGCACGGAGGGATGGCAGTCAGCACAATGGGACCTCACAACAGCCCCCTAGCAGGGGGAAGCTCGGGCACATCTGTACCCCATACAGCCGGCTCGGTGCAGAGCAGCTGTGCCCACCTCCTCGCTGTCCCGCAGCCCTGTGTTCTCCAGCACCACAGACACAGAGAGGTTGGCACAGACAGGCAGCACTGGGGGGCTCAGCACCAGGTCCCGATAGCGGAAGGTGGTGTAGGACAGCCCATACCCAAAAGGGTAGAGCGGGGCCTCCTGCCCATAGTACCGGTATGTCCGTCCCTCCATGGTGTAGTTCTCCATCGGCGGCACCTGTGGGACAAGGGGCCAGTGGAACAGGGTAGGGCTGGGCAGGCACAAGCAAGCACCAGCCCTGCATCCCACAGCTGCTCCAGCCACCGAGGCAGGGAAGAAAGGCTATGGGTGCCACCAGCAGCCCTGGCCTTACCTGGTGCATGCCTGCAGGCCAAGTGGCCGGCAGCCGGCCAGCTGGGCTGGCCCCTGCCTCACCCAGCAGGACCTTGGCGATGGCCAAGCCGGTGGCCTGGGCAGGGAAGAAGCAGGCCAGGATGGCTCCCACGCCGTCATGCGCCTGTGCCCAACTCACATCCAGAGGCCCCGCGCTGAACAGCAGCAGAATGATGGGGCTCCCAGCGGCTGCAAGGAGGTGGCTGTCACCGAGAGCCCTGTATTGACACTGCTCGGATGGCCCTGGGGTGTCCCATGGATGGGGAACACCTGGGTGGGTTGAGGTCCCACAGAGCCCCTACCCGCCTGCACAGCATCCTGCAGCAGCTCCAGCTGGTGCCCCGGTAGGGACAGGTCACTCCGGTCTTTTGCCTCTGTCTCCACATCTACTCCTGGGTGGGGACAGCCAAGGGACAGCCCCTTACACCCCTGTGAGCAGACAGGGCAGAGGGGCACCAACCACCTCAGAGGGGGCTCATGGGCACCCCCCTCTCCCACAGCACTCCCCTGCCCCTGGCAGTGCCCAACCAGTGCCCTCCTGCTCCCACCTACCTGTCCCCAGGCAGATCAGCACGATGTCAGCTGCCCCCACCACCCTCACCAGCTCTGCCCGTGAGTACCGCTGGCACCGTGGCTCGCTGCAGCCTGCTGTGAAGCTGATATTGGCCCCCAGCATCTCCAGCCCCCTCCTGCACCAGGGAAGAGCAGAGGACACAGGGGCAGCTGTGCCCCAGGGTCGGGGCACAGTGGGGACACGCCCCTTGCCCTGGCTACCAGCCAAGGGCCAAGCAACTCCAGCAGCAGCCCTGAACAGTGCCCAGAAGAGGGGGACAGTGACCAGGAGAGGGGGAAATGAGGCGGCACCACGCTATCTCACCGGGGAGTGTAGATGTACTGAGGCTCCGGCACTGGTGCGTAGTCCCCAAACAGTACCCGGGGATTGTCAGCGAAGGGACCCACAACCTGTGGAGGGCAGAGGGGTGAGGGTGGGCACCAGCAGCCCTTTGACACCTATGTGCCATGCGTGCGGAGCCAGCATGTTCCCTTGCCCGCCCCCTTGCAGGGGCTCACTGCGAGGCGCTGGCCGGACAGGTCCTGGGCCCGCAGGGGCAGCGTCCCCGGCATATTCTTCAGCAGCACAAAGCTCTTGATAGCAGCTTCCAGCGAGAGGTTGCGGTGCTCGGGGCTCTGCACCACACTCAGGTCCAGGGAGCTGTAGGGGTTCATGGCTGGGGGATCGAACTCCCCCAGCCGCATCCGTGTGTAAAAGAGGGGCCGGACCCGGTCTCGCAGCATCTGTGGGGACCCCGACCCAACACCTCAGTTGTGCTTGGCAGGAAAAGCCCAGGCTCTCTGCCCATGCCCCTGGCCCCACTCCCCTTGCTCACCTGCAGCGTGATGTTGCCCATGGCCAGAGCCTGAGGGATGTGCATGAAGACGTTGTTCCTCATGCCATAGGAGAGCTCCAGGTTGCAGCCAGCATTCACTGAGGCTGCCGCACCAGGGAGAAGAGAGAACTCCCATCACAGCTGCGCAGTGCCTGGGGACTGATCCCATGCCCAGCCCGCAAGCTCACCAACCGCCGTCTCCAGGAAGGTGTGTGTGTAGTGGTGCCCCAGCATGATGAGCTCCACAGCCCCCTCGTCGCTCACCACGTACCCATCAAACCCCCACTCGCCACGCAGGATGTCCGTCAGCAGCTTCTTGTTGGCGCAGGCGGGAACGCCGTTGATCCTGTTGGAGAGGGGATGGGGCAGCTGGGAGAGTGGGGCACTGGCCATGCCAAGGGCAGCCCAGCCCACGTGGCACCTGCTACGTTCCACACCTGTTGTAGCTGCACATGAAGCTGTAGGAGCCAGCACGCACACATGCCTGGAACTGGGGCAGGAAGGTCATGTGCCAGTCCCGCTCCAGCACCTGCAAGCACCATGGCAGAGCAGGGTCAGCACCTGGAGTGTCCCCTGCCCTCCTAACACCCCTGTCCCTGCTGTGCTCACCTTGGCGTCGAAGCTGAGCCTGGAGACGGGGATGTTCTCAGGGCCTCCGTGCACACTGAAGTGTTTGCAGCCAGCGCTGGCCTTGACATAACGGGGGTGCTGGCCCTGCAGCCCCTGCACGAAGCTGTGGGCCAGCTCCCCACTCAGGAACGGGTCCTCCCCATAGGTCTCCTGTCCAAGGCACAGGCGGGTCACCGCTGGGAGCCCCGTCCCCACACCCCAACAGCCTGGCAAGCCATGGCCACGTCCAGCTGGTCAGCCATGGTCCTGTGTGGCCCAATCCCAGCCAGAGGACAACCTCCCAAGCTGGCACCTGGTTCCTTCCCCACAATGGGTGCCTCATGATGTTCAGGACAGGGCTGAAGCAGCTGAGCCCAGTGTGGTCACTGTAGCGGCCAGCAGCAGCAAAGCTGTTGTGCTTGGCTCTCACCTCGGTGGCCGTGGCGTTGGCCACACGGTAGATGAGCTCAGGGCTGTAGGGACAGTACAGGGGTGTCAGGGTGGTGTAGGCAAGGGGGGGACCTGTCTCACAAGGTCACATCCCACACCCCCGGGTGCCTGGTCCCCGGTGCCGGTACCTGAAGGTGGCGGCGAGCCCCAGCGCCTGCGGGAAGGCCGTGGCCCATCCGGGTGCCTCGGCGTCGCCTCGCAGGCACTCCGTGTTCCAGTTGTAGGGCGCGATGCCCAACCGCGGGATGGGGGGCGCGGGGCCGTTCCCCATCGTTCCACCCCTCGCCACCTACGGGGCAGCGGCGTTGAGCGAGGAGTCCCGCGGGGGTCCCCGGGGGGGTCCCGCCGCCCCCTCACCTGCAGCACGAGCTCGGCGGGGCTCAGCCGGCCCAGCAGGTCGTCGAGGCGGCGGTGCCAGGGCAGCGAGGGGTCCCAGAAAGGGAAGGGGGGAGGCTGAGGCTGGACCGCCCCCGCGCCCAGCGCCGCGCTCAGCACTAGGACCCGCAGCCCCAGTGCCGCTCCCGGGCGAGCCCCGCGCGGCGCGGCACGGCTCGGCCCCCGCGATCCACACGGCATGGCCCGGCCCGGCTCCCGGGATCTGCACAGCACGGCTCGTCCCGGCCCCGGCGCTCCGAGGCCCCGCGATGGGCGTGGCGGGGCGGAGCGCCCTGCAGCCGGTCCTGCGCCCACCGGACGGGGTGGAGCGCGGCAGGATGGGACGGGACGGCTCGGGGGCCCGGGGCTCTGCCCCCCGGGCCGATTTGCGAGATGCACCCCGTGCATCGAGGTCTGTATTTGAAAGGTGGCGAGCCCCGAGCCCCGCGCAGCCGGGCCCCGCCGCGGGGACAGGTCGCGGCTTTTCGGTTCCACCCGTCTCCCGGAGCATCTCCCGTCTGCGGGCGGGAACTGGCAGAGCCGCCCGGCGCCGTCAGACCGGCTCTCGGTGCCCTCGGCTGCAGCGGGGCCGGCTCGGCCCCTGCCCGGGGCCGGGGAGCAGTAACGGCTCCACCTGGGAAGGATCTTCATGTACTCACTGGGCGTTATGGCAAGACACGGAATGAGATGCCAGCGCGAGCCTATGTGCCCCTCATGCCCCCCAGCTCAGCAGGGTTGTGTTCCCGTCATGCCCGGGGGGACACGGGGGGGACACTGCCAGGGACCTCTGCAGTGACCAGGGACATGGTGTCTTCTTATGCTGGATATTAGGAAAAGGTTCTTCCCCCAGAGGGTGGTCAGGCACTGCCCAGGCTCCCCAGGGAATGGGCATGGTCCCAAGGCTGCCAGAGCTCCAGGAGCATTTGGACAATGCTCTCAGGCACATGGTGGGATTGTTGGGGTGTCCTGTGCAGGGCCAGGAGCTGGACTCCATGGTCCTTTATGGGTCTCTTCCAACTCAAGATGTTCTAGCAGTCAACGATCTCCAGCGGCCACCAGCACACTGAGGCCACTGTGGCAGAGAGCACAAGGCGGCATTTGGGACTGGGAGCATGAGGGAACCTGGCACTGTAGGGCTGGAGACAGGGAGCACAGACATCTCATCAGCTCACTGGCACAACGGAGGTGACACTGGCAGCCCCCCAGCCCGGGACAACCACACCACAATCCAGTGCCAGGTCCGGTACCTCGCAGCTGGCAGTGTCCCGGGGATGCAGCCATGTAAGGCAATGCCAGCGGGTCACTGCAGCCCGGCCGATCCCCACGTTCCTGCTCAGCGGTGACAGCGAGCCAGCTCCCAGCTGCTGAATTCCAGAGCAGCCGGCAGGAGTGGGGGGGTCCCCCTGTGCCCAGAGCATGTCCTGCCCCTGGCACACCACCCAGCTGGGTCAGGGCTCAGCACTCACTCAGTGACAGGTCTGGGACAGAGACATAAAGAACAGGAGATTAAATTAATAAGTAAACAATGCTAGGCACAGTCTGTCTGGGAGCAGAACCTGGTACTCTGGGGGCAATGCTGGCTTGGGGAGGGTTAGGGGAAGCTGGGTTGTTCCACAGAATATTCCCTGCAGTTCCTGGAGCCCCAAGCCAAGCTGGTTTCTGTGACACCCTGTCTTGGGGGCCATTTGCAGGTCTCACAAGGTGGAAACCTTCTCCTGTTCCGCATTGAACCGCAGCCTGAGGCTTGGAGCCTGCCCAATCCCATCAGCACAGGCCTTGCTTCATCCACCCAGGGACACCAGCCGCCCTTTCCCCAGGAATTATCCTCTGCTGAGCCCCTGGAGCTGGGCAAGGAAGGCACAGAAACAGGCTCCCCAAGGCCTGGCCCTGGCAGAGCTCAAGGAGCACTTGGACAATGCTCTCAGACTTATGGTGGGATTGTTGGGTTGTCCTGTGCAGGGCCAAGAGTTGGACTCGATGATCCTTGTGGGTCCATTCCAGCTCGGGATATTCCATGATTCTATTCCAATTACAAGGTGGCAGTGTGGGACCAAGGTGGGAGCAGGAGCCCAGCCCAGGTGCACCAGGAAAAGTCCCTTTCCCATGGCGAGACCCTTGCTCTGCCGACGGCCCGTGAGGAGTTACTGATCCAGCAACGTCAGCCGGGGCTGGGGGGCCGCGGGGAGGCCTGCAGGAAGCCGCCAGCACCAGGCCGTCAGCACCGGGACCGACCACAGGGAGCAGCATCGGGGCCACCATCCCGTCACCGGCCGGGCAGGGGCCGCACGCTCCCGGCGGACACCTCGGGACGTGAGGCCGGGGGGAGCGGTGGCGGCGGTCCCGGGACCGGCCGGGCTCCGCTCGACAGCGGCGGCACCACAGTTGCGGCGAGCGGTAGCGCCCCCTGACGGCGACCGCGGCCGCCACCTGACCCGTCCTGCACGCAGGGATTGGCCGGTGCCCGCAGGTCACGTGATGCGATGCAGAGGCACCCGATGTGCGCGCGATGCGCTCTGGGACTTGTAGTCCAGCGGTGCGGGCGGGGAGCGGAGGGCGGCGTGGCGGGGACTGCGTGTCCCGTGGTGCCCCGCGGTGTCCCGGGGGTCCCTTGGTGCCCCGCGGCGGAGGGAGCGGCTGGGCCCGGCCGGGCGGACACGATGTCGCGGCAGAGCGGGCGCGGCAGCGAGAGCAAGAAAATGGTAACGGCGGGGCCGGCGCGGCGAGCGCAGGGCGCGGGGCACCCGGGGGACCTGGCCCGGGGCGGGGATGAACGGGCCCGGCCCGAAGCGCTCAGTGCGGCGGAGCCGGGCAGCCATCAGCGGCACCGGGCACTCTCATTTGTGGGAAGTTCACACCCAAAACGCTTCCCTGGCGTGTCTCGCTTCCCCTCTCCAACTCATTCCGCGTTATCAGCCGGGCTGAATCAGGAACTGAGAGATGGAGCCCAAAGCTCCAGAGCTGACCTCGAATTCTGGGTCAAACCAGGTCGAATACATTAATTTTTAATGCAAAATGAGTAATAAAAAATAAAACCTGTTTTTTTCTCCCTCTTTGGCCGTGAAGAGGTGCTGGGTCAGGCTTAGCTGCCACTTCCCGCCTCTCCACACCCCAGGGAATTATTTTCTAGGGATTCAGCTCCTTAAATACAATGATTATTTAAAGAATTGTGTTCATTCACTGGAGTTCCGACACTTCCGTAGCCGTAGAATGGATGCATAGTGTAGAGACTGTACACTGCCCTGCAGTGTCAAATAATTAAAATACTGGGAAAGTTTTGGGCACTTTAATTGCATCAGATGGGCTGAAAATTTTTTGTCCAAATCTGAATTTAGGAGTTTGCCTTATTGTAACAGCTTAAGTTGCCTTTAATAACATCGCAGCAATAACTGAGATCAGCTCTGGATGTGTTGGGGCTGATGGTGGCAGGTGACACCTCCATGGCCTCACACGGTGACAGCACGTCAGGCTGGGGACAGCTTGGGTTCCCTCCATCCATCCCCATCCCCTCTTCACCTCTGTCTTTATTAAGAGACTGAAACTCTTAAAACCAGCACAACCTGTTCTGCATGTCTGTTAAATTCTCTGACAAGTCTCTGACTCCAGCTGAGCCAAAGGAACTTCCACCTTGTCCTTTCAGTGATGTGAATTGCCCAACCTTTAGTTTTCTGAGAGAAGAGCAAATTTTTAAAGTAAAACCCCCGAAAAATGTGTCAGTTCTTTAGATCCAAAGTGGGGCAACAGATCCAAGCAGCCCAACTGGTTGTTTTCATACCTGAAGCCTTTTGGTCACTGTTGTCCTTGTGACTGGCAATCTCAGAATCACAGACTGGTATGGATTGGAAGGGGCCTTAAAGCTCATCCCATTCCACCCCCTGCCACGGGCAGGGACATCTTCCACTATCCCAGGTTGCTCCCAGCCCCATCCAGCCTGGCCTTGGACACTTCCAGGGATGGGGCAGCCACAGCTTCTCTGGGCACCCTGTGCCAGGGCCTCCCCACCCTCCCAGGGAAGAATTTTTTCCTAATCCAGGAACAAGACAAGGTGGAATTCCCTCTGTCCTCTGCAAACCCAATTTCTGTTTGTTTGGGGGTGTTTCCTCAGTGTGTTTGTTGTGGCTTTGTGTGAACTTGTGGTGATCTGTGTTGTCACTTAACTCTGATCTTGTCTCTTTTCCCTCCCTGTCTGCTGCTGCTTTCATTCTCTAGTATTGGTATTTGCCATTCATTTCACCTTCTGCCTCTCTGCAGCTCATGGTAGGTGACAGATCCCAGGTCAGCCCCTGTGATCCCTCTGCATGCCAAAACTGACAGCAGAAACCAGTGCTGGGGGTTTGTTTGTTCCCCAAAATACTTCCTTTTGCAGAGTTTTGTTCTGCAGCCTGTAATGACCTTGTTAATCACTGGTCTGGCTTAAGGCTCCCAAAAAATGCTCTTTGACATCATTTAAGGGTGAGGATTGAAGGTAGTGGCTGGGAGAGGAGAACTTTTCCCTTTTTTTGCAAATTTTCTGCAAATCTGACAATTGTGCAAGGAAAACATGAGTGACTTTGGTCGTGGCCAGTCCCAGAGTGGACGTGCACAGCACTTGTGTGCTGAGCTGGCCTGGGTTTGGCCTCCCTGAGCCTATTCTGGGTCTGAGGAGCTGATTTCAATCTGTGATTTCAATCTGTGAAGCAAATTCTGTGCCTGGACAACTTTCTAGGGACCAAATAAGTCCTTTTTCTTGGTACAGAATTTCATAAATCCCTGATTGGAGGAGGATTTTGGGCCTGTTGAAAGGACCAGAGCTGGAGCGTAACGGGCACTGCCCATTTGTAGCATGTTCACGAAACAGAGGGAAGAGTTTGAGTCAGATCTCAGCTCTAGGCCAGTGGTTGAGGTAAATTCAGGGCCCTGGCATGGCACCTCCAGCTATCCAGGAGGTGTTGGTCTCTTTCCCAAAATCCCAGAATGGTTTGGGTTGGAAGGGATCTTAAAACTCATCCAGTTCCACCCTTGCCAAGGGCAGGGACACCTTCCAGTAGACCAGGTTCCTCCAAGCCCTGTTCCAAGGAGAATGAAGTTGTTGCAGAATTGGAGCTGGGATCTCTCCTTATTAAGCACCAGATTCTTTTGAGACAGCAGGTCCCTGTTCCCCTCTCTGTGCCGAGGGTGGCGGCGCTGGACACAGAGGCAGTGGAGCTGGGGCACGTTCTGTTGTGTGAATCTTTTTTCCTGTGCGCAGAACTCAGAGCTGTTCACGCTGACCTACGGCGCCCTGGTCACCCAGCTCTGCAAGGACTACGAGAACGACGACGATGTCAACAAGCAGCTGGACAAAATGTGAGTGGATGCACAAATGGGAGGGGATCTGCTGTGCTGCAGCCATGTGGGAGCCGGGATCACAGCAGGAATCACAGCCACATCCATGTGTGCTGCTCCAGGGGCAAAATCCTGGCAGGCTGAAGTTATTTAACACTGACATTTCTCAGATTAGACTTTGCTTCTCCACTGTCTTCTTTTATACATATTTGTTGTCTTTCTAAAGCTGTTGCTCTGGTCCCTTCACAGGGGTTACAACATCGGTGTCCGGCTCATCGAGGACTTCCTGGCCCATTCCAATGTTGGGAGATGCCACGATTTCCGTGAAACTGCGGATGTTATTGCAAAGGTAAATGTCCAAGCACAGCTTTGTCAGGTTTTTTCAGGGTTTTGCATGTGAGGATGGAATATTTCCTATTCACAGGACTGTTCTGAGAGTTTGATGGAGATTTCGGGGAGTTAAAAAGAAGCTTTTGCCCAAGTACTGCTGGCTGGTGGGAACTGGAAGTAAGGAGAGGTGTTTGCAAACTCCTTGAGTAATTTTACAAAGACCAAAGCTGTGCTGTTGCCTCACCTGTTCTTGTTCTTCCTGTTTGACACAACAGATTGCATTTAAGATGTACCTGGGCATCACTCCAAGCATCACCAACTGGAGTCCTGGGGGCGACGAGTTCTCCCTGATCTTGGAAAACAACCCCTTGGTGGACTTTGTGGAGCTCCCTGACAACCACTCAACCCTCATCTACTCCAACCTGCTCTGTGGGGTGCTGCGAGGTGCCCTGGAAATGGTGAGCCACATCTCTCTTCCCTTGGGATGGGTGTATGGATAGCCAGGTGTACGGATAGCAGATACTTCAATTCTGGTCCGTGTTCGTGACTTCTGGGTTTACTTTGGACTTGAAATGCATTCCCAGGAGAAGGGCAGAGCTGCAGGAGCACTTGGCTGCTGTCATGTGTGGCAGCTGAGGCCCAGAGGTGGTGCCTGAGCCCTTTCAGTTCATGACCTAAGTTCAAGCACTTGTATCTCCCTGAGTTTGTATGAAGCTCCAGAATCCTCACTCTGCAGCTGCTGGGAGCCCTAGCTGGGAAATGGCCAGGACAAGAGAACAGCTGTGTCTCAAATTCAGGACTATTGTAGAGCCCTGTATGTCATGTCATGCCCTTAGAACCCTTAAGCTGGTGCTCCAGGATCATTCAGTCCCTGGAGAAGCTGCTGTGAAGACGGAGTTAACAGCTCCTCTTCCCTCACTTAGGTGCAGATGGCTGTCGACGTGAAGTTTGTCCAGGATACCCTGAAGGGCGACAGCGTCACAGAAATACGGATGAAGTTCATCAGGAGGATTGAAGACAACCTTCCAGCTGGGGAAGAGTGAACCACAGCCCCATCTCCCTGGGGACTGGAGGGACCAGCTGGGTTTGGCCATTAGCTTTCCTCACAGATCCATAGGGATCTCCTGCCCCTGCACACTCAGACTGACTCACTGACTGTTTCAGGTGTTATTTTCTTCTACTCTCACTTCCATCCTCTGTAGAAGATGATTGGTTGGTTGGTGTTTATTTCCCAGGTTCATTCTGAAGCTTTTTCCTTCCCTCCGGGGCCTTCCTACACTCAGTTTCCAATTGTGACTTGGGTTGTGTGAGAACAACTGCTCAGACTCTGGGAGAGCTCCGGTCTCTTCACAT
This sequence comes from Eulacestoma nigropectus, assembly GCA_013397775.1. Classification (NCBI taxonomy): domain Eukaryota; kingdom Metazoa; phylum Chordata; class Aves; order Passeriformes; genus Eulacestoma; species Eulacestoma nigropectus. Next base: position 92,625 of record VZTE01002172.1, read on the forward strand.
CTGGATTGATGTCGGATGGCCGGTATTGGAGACCAAGCTACGAGAGCCCACTGATTCCCTGCTAAACCCTGTCCTTCCTTAAATAAGCTGTTTAAAATCCATTTGGAGATAAGTGCATAGTGTTTCTGTAGACCAAACTGGCTTCCTGCACTTCATTCTGAAGTCACTGGCAAATGCAGGCTTGATCCAAAGGGGTGACTGGGGAGAGGTGTTGGAGTGCTGGCACCAGGGTGGGGGCTGTTCTGCTCAGGGGGCCATGGCACCACAGAAATCTGGGAGTCCCATGGCCTTTCCAGTGTCCCTCCCCTAGAAGCCTCACCACTCCCCTCTTGGGAGTTGAACTCCAGTGGAGCAGTAGGAACTATTTTACATGGAGAAAGAGTGGCTAAAATGGCATCAGTGCTCCATGGTGAGCACTGCCCAGGGCTGCATGGGGAGTCACGGAGTGAGAACCAAACTCAGGCTGAGGCTTGGGAGGTGTTAAAGGCATTCCAGACTCTGTTCTGCTGTTGGGGGGTGTAAAAGCTGCGTGGTGTGACGGCAATGCCGGCGTTCATTCTCACTGGTGTTCAGGCTAGAATTTCCCAGTTTCTTGACCTGTGGCACTTGCTGCTCTGAAAAATAAATACATAGGCATTAGATAACAAAAAACAAGAGATTGGAACATCAGCTTCCTCTGCCACCCAGAGCCAGAGAACACAGTCAGGCATCGAGTTCCCAAATCACTTTACATAGCATGAAGGCACAGCCCCATGAGGTCTTTGGGAGCTCCAGAATCTGTGTTGGTTGATGCCCGAGTGTGAGGTGAGAGGGAGCAACCTGCTGCTTGTGCTGCTCTTTTGGCTTTTCTGGAGGCATTTTGGGTCATCTGGCACTGGATGGCTCGTCCTGTCCCTTTTTTGGCCCCAGAGAGTCCCTTTGGATGCCCCGTGTGACATGTGCCCTGTGAAGGGGTAGTGAGTGCCTGTAAGAGCAGTCGGAGGCCTGGCGGTGGCCCGGCAGTGGCAGGTGGGTGTTGGGGGCAGAGGTGCCACATGGTCATGTTGCAGAGCTCAAAACCATCCATTATTTCTCGTTGACCATTCCAAGTCACTTTAAAACTGCATTTTAGAAGCAATTGCATTAAAAGAATCGCGGTGTCAATTCTTTGGTCTCCTTGTGCCTGTGTTCTGGTGGCGGGTGCTGGTGGGGAGCAGCAGGAGGGGCTCACCTGCTGCCTGAGGCTGGCAAGGGTGATAGTGGTGACAGGGTGCCCAGGGCTGGCAGGATGACGGCAGCACTGCACCAAGAATTCCTGGCTGCTGGCATGCCTGGAAGCTGCTGCCTGGAGGAACCTGCCCAGTATTCCACACACGGAGGGACTGCTGTGGCACTAGGGGCAGACACTCAGTGTGGGTGGTTTGGGGTCTGTGAATGCGGCTATGTACTCAGTGTCTGGGACTCGCTGCCACCAGCCCAAGGCAGGTGCTGCAGAGCGAAGACTCTCTGTGGGCATTTACGGTGGCAAAAAAATCATCTGGAGGGGCATCTGTGCTTCCTCTGTGCCAGGTGGGTGCTGCTCCGTGGCTGGCATTGGCCATGTAGTGCTGCTGCCAGGGGTGTGGAGACAAGGAACAGCAACGGCTGCTCTCCAGGAGCAGGGGTTCGTGCTTCCTTTTCTTGTGTAAGTGCTCCCCAGGAGCCCTGCTCTGGTGGGATCTCTGCTCCATGCTTGGGGGCATTCCCTGCTCCAGGGGTCACCTTGTAGTCACGCTCCATCCTGGGCACTGAACACCCAGGGCTGTACCCCAACCTCTGCCAGCTCTGAGGATGGGGAAGTGGCAGCTTTTGCAATAGAGTGGCTTTTTTTGTCTGGAGCTGGTGAGCACCATGTGCTGCCAGCCTGGCCAGGAGCGGGAGCCAGGCCTTACCAGCCAGGGCAGCCTCGAACAGCCTCAACACGCACCCAGCTCCTGAGGCTGTGTCCCAGAGGATCTGTGGGGAGTGAGATCCCGTGTCCTCACCCCTGCAGAGAGTGGATCCCGGACTCCTGCTCCCAGCCCCTTGGGAATGACAGTAATTTGCTGGGGCGACAGGGTCAAAACTAGCCCAGACCTTCTGGAAGAACAAAAAGCAGAAATTGCATTAAGTAAATTAAAACTGTCTACTACTGAGCAGCTCGCTGCAGACAAGGGAGAATATGCAAAAAGCTCTGTTTGAAACCTACTAAATATTACCATGTGCTGTTTATAGGAAACAAATGGGGAAAGGCATCTGCATCAATAAACCCCAACGTGGCTGGGCTTGGACTGAAGCCTTTCCACGGCTCTCAGTTATTGAATACCCGTTGCTTTCATGTGGTGCCAGTCCTGACCCCTGACACATACTGCAGAAGGGAAAGTTGACTTGTGGGAATAATAGACATTCCTAGTGAGCGATTTAACCTGGCAGGAAAAGAGGCGACTTCCAGCCTCTCACATCCCTGCGTGATATTGGAGATGACAATAGCAACAAGTCAAGGAGGCGATGCAGAACATGGGATGGGAGTGGTGCTGGAGAATGATGCTGCGGGACCCCAGTGCCTGGGGCCAGCCCCCCATCCAGCCCTGTGTGCCCTCACCAGCCTGAGCACCCCGTGATGGCATTGGCCACAGCACTGTGTCCCAACCACATCCCAAGCTCCCACAGCAACAGGATGCAGGAGCTTTGGTTGCTGCAGTGCCTGGCAGAGGTGGAAGGAGCTTTCCAGCCCTTGTTCTCCTCCAGCACGGTTGCCTCCTCCAGGAAAGTGGGGCATCAGCTGGTGTCCTTATGGAGCACACTGGCAGGAGCTGAAGTTCCATGTGGGACTCAGAGGGTCCAGGGTGAGGGTTTAAACCAGTTCATGTCCCCAGTGTGGGGACAACCTGGCCAGTGTTGGAAAACCTGGACAACCTGGCTGCTGCTCCTGGCTGGTGGTGAGCCCCAGCCACACTCCCCACTCTTGCACCAGCCCAGAGCCAGGTGGTCCCTTCTCTACTCTACCGTGGGAAGCAGAGCTCCCAGCCCTGCTCATTTCACCCAAACCAGGGTGGGTGACAGCCCTGGGTACTGCCCAGACCCCACAGTCCAGCACTTGCTGAAGGGGCAGAGATGGTGCCGGGAGAGGATCTTGGATGGGACAAGAGAATCTCTCTGGGAAAGAAGCGTTTCCGGGCTGGTGTCCTCATTGCTGGGGCAGCTCCCACAGCTTTCAGCCAGATGTGCTTGGCCGGGGTGCCGGGCACTTGCTGGGGCTGTGCAAAGGATGTTTCACCCACGAGGGCTCGTGCACTGGGGACAGGGCTTGTCAGCAGGGCTTGTCGGCAGGGCTGGCACAGTGCTGGTTGCCCCAAGCAGCCAAGGTGCAGGTGGTGCCAGCAGGGGCAGGTGGGTACCAGCCCCTCAGGAGGCTCTGGCCCCGTGTCCCTAAGCACCCGCCACATGCAGGTACGGGATACTTGGGGTGTGGGTGCCACTCAGGTGCCAATCCAACTCGCCCCAGATGCCCATCTGTGGCCGACCTGGCCAAGCATCTCCCCATGCCTGGCACTGCATGGGCACCAAATCCATGAGAACATGTTCTCTGCCTGATAATGATCTGGAAAGTTTGGGTACCTGGATGTTTTTATAACCCTTCCTGGGCCCCTGGGCCGGCTGCAACACGTGTTTGGCTACCCTGGAAGCCCAGGGAGCTGACAAAATCCTCTCCCAAGGCACGGCCATGCTGCAACCCCCTGCCCTGGCCCAAACGCAGTTTCCAAAGCTGGGAATGCCTTTGGCAGCAGCACCAGGTCAGGGCAGCCCTTTGGCAATGCTCCTTGGCACCCGCCCTCCCGCAGCATCCCTTGCCAGGGCGAGGAAGAGGAGGAGGTGTCTGCAGTTCCTCCCTCAGGTCAGGGGACAACAGGAGCAGCCCCGGCGGCGCTGCTCGGAGCTGAGCCACATTCTGGTGGTGTTTGGTATTTGGGGTGACGGGAAGGAAGCTCCATTGTTCCTCTTTTATTGCTTTGTGTTTCCTAAGCGGGATCGGCACCCTCCTCCCACGCCCTGCCCGGCTGCGGAGCAGATCCAGCCTTGTGAAAGCCGGAGGCGGCTGCTGAGTCCTGGGCAAAGGGAAATGCAGGGAGAATCATCCCTGCTCCCAGCACAGACAGGCCACCAGAAGCACGTGCAGGGCTGACGAGTGGCTGTGGCAGGGACACAACTCATCTCAGTGTTCCCCTGCCCCTCATCAGGTCTGTGCTCCCAGGTCTCCACGGTGCTTTGTTCCTCTATGTGGTCATTTAGGCAGCGGCAGCTCACGCCAGCTGCAATAGGAAGGGATGATCCCATTGCAGGGAAGGAGGGTGACGTGGGCCATGCCACCATTCCCCATGGCATGACCCGATGAGGACGTCAGTGCTCTTCCCACATGTGACAGTCCAGTCCCCTATACCTCATTCTACCCCACACACCCAAACCCCAGTAATTCAAACCACAGCACCACTGTCCCACCAGCAGCACCTCCATTCCCCTCTGGAAGCCGTCCTCAGCTGCCGGTGGTGCAGGATGTGACATGGGGACACAGTGTCCTGTAGAGCTGGGATCCACCCAAAATTATGCTCGAGTGCCCATAGGATGGGTACAGCTCAGGCACCAGCTTTGCACCATAAACATCGAAGCCATGAGCTCACTGGACCCCAGGAACCCCAGGGCAGCAGGGCAGCGCTGCCCCAGCCTTCCTGAATTTCCACAGGAAAATTTCCATTTTCCCAGCTGCAGCCAGGACTCCGAGAGCCCAGCATGGTGGGTTTGCCCAGAGGCAGCTCGGGAAGCTGCTGGTGCTGAGCAGCCTTGGCCCACAACGAGAGCCAGAAACAGGCAAGAATTTTGATGAGAAATGTTTGTTTTCTTTTAAAATAATTTTAATTGTGCCTTTTGAGTAAGGGAGCCTCTGGAGTGGTTGCTCTTTCCCTAAGCCTGTCGTGAATGAGGGGTTTGGGCCCGAATCGCTGGCAAAAGCAGGTTTGATATAATTTTGTCACTCTATTTCTTATGGTGTAGATAAATCACACCAAGGAAAATTGGATTAAAAACAATCTACAATGATTTAGGTGGAAATGGGGACAGAAAAAGGAAGGGAGGGAAAAGTCAGAGATGCAAGGAGGCAAGCTGAGTCACCAGGTGCAGAGAGGATCCCATTACTAAATTTAGCCTCAGATTGGATCAGTGGATTAAGTCTAAAGGATTTACCAACACTTAATCATAACAGTATCTCATTAACACAGCAATAGCAGCACTTGATCAATCGAATAATTTAATTCATACAAAATTATTCAAATGGGATTTTCTATAACCATAAATCTAATTTAATTATAAATCTAAAGTAGCAACATCCATAACGTGCATACACATGGACATTAAGAGCCTGCACAAAGGAATAGACCTGCAAGAAATTCCCTTCGAGTCTAGCAAAATACTCACATGGATGCATCTTCTCAGCGGTGAAGGATTGAGCCCCATGGGGTGGGGGTATCAGCCCAGGCTCCATCATCATCATTGATCCTCTGGGTATCACAGACAGAATGAGCTCCAAGAGGAATTCTGCTCTGAGGAAGATCCTGGTGCAGCCACTGCAGCCCAGGAGAGCTCAAAGGGTGTCACTCAGGACCACTGGTTACAGGGCCATGAGACGATTGACTTCAGTCATCAGTGAATTCCCATCCTAGCCACAATCCCAACTGGTAGCTGTGGGAATTTTCCTCGAAGTGCTCAATAACTAAAATATTATTCCGTTCAGGATGTTTTTCAGGCAGCAAAATAAAGTCTTGAGGTTGTTTGTAAGAGAAAACAGGAGCTCCTGAGAGACTAGGAATTCTGGGAGCAGAGTGGATTTCTGATAAGCTCAAGGGGAGCCACCTGCCCAGGAAACGTTAATTAAAGTGGAGACCTAACAAGCCAGGCTGTCCCTGATCCCATCCTGTCCCTCAACTCCGATCCCATCCCCAACCCCATCCCATCCCTGCCGTGGTGAGCAGCTCACCACAAGCAGGACTAAACTAGATGCCTGGATGACCAGGGACAGCTGCAGTCAAGACTTCGAAACAGCTCAGTTAATAGAGAGACAAGAAAATAATTTGAAAATTTAAAACCAATCCCCTCACCAAATGAAGTGAAGCCCCAAATGTTCCTTACAGCCCCAGGATCCCGTTGGCTTCTCCCTGCCTGTCACACAAACACAGGAGCTGACTTGGGGAAAGTGCTCACCAGAACAATGTCTTTTTTTACAGCAAAAAAATATTGATTTTATTTTAATTAGTGCTAGCGCTGTCATCCAAGAGCTCAGGGAGAAGTTGCCAGGCACTGGGCTGGCTCTGCCCTGGGCTGTGGCTCCTTGTCCCCATCCCATGGCAGGCACAGAGCCCCCCACAGCTGCCCGCGTGCCCCGGCTGGAGCCAGCGACTGCCCGGGGCTGGGACCAGCATTGTGGCCTCTTGCCCAAGCTCTCGGCCAGGGCTGTCACTGCTCCCCTGGCCCCGCAGTCCCAAGCCATTGCTGGGAAGGCGCTTGAGCAAGATGCCACCGAGGAGCTGGAGGGTGTTCCCTGCCAAGGGGAGAAATCCAGCGGCTTCCTCGAGCATAGAACACTGAAATGACCTGGTGGGACCTCTGCTTGCCTAGTGCTGAGGAGCCTGGAGGGGACAGAAAGGCAATAGGGCTGTCCTGGGCTCCCGCATCACCCCAGCCTCCCCCACTCCCACATCCCCTGAGCTCCCGCATCCCTTTACCCCAGGGTTCAGCGTCCCTCTGTCCCACATTCCTGCATCCCGCAGGCTCCCGCAACCCGGCAGGGCAGGGCACAGAGCACCGTGCCGGGGGTGCCGGCTGGCCGGGAGCCGGGGAGCGGAGCGTTAACCGGGACAGCCGGGCCGGGGAGCAGAGCCCGAAGAATGAGGAAGCCGGAGTGGGTACCGTAGTGGAAAGGGCTTGGCACGGGCTGTGGAAAATGGAGGCCTAGAGAAATGTGACAGCAGGCTGGCCTGGCCTTACCACACAGGCGTACTTAAGCCTTCAAGCCTGCCATTGTTCTCCCCTAATTATTCCCACTCCCTGAGTATTACACCCCATAATTCAGGAAAGCTGAGTAATGGAAGAAACAACAGCAATTTTAATCTCTCAGTACCGGTGGTCTCTACCAAAAAAATGCTTTCAAGAGCTCTGCGGTTGCGACTTCCTCGGTTTGGTGGGCAGTGGAGGGGAGGGGGAGCATGGCCACCGGCCCACGGGTGCTCAGCCAAGACCACGGGCAAAGAGGCCAGTGGGGATGGGACCAGAACCTTGCTCCAGGTGATGGGAGGTGATGGGAGAGGAACATGCTGGATGCTGGGAGCATTCCCACCAGGTACCACATGAGCCCCACACTGGCAGCCAGGCTGGCATTGGGGTGATTCCAACTGGGGGGCAGCCCCTTGTCCCCTGCACGGGGGGACCTGGTGTCCTCAGTGGGGAGGACCAGAGCTGGGCAAGGCACTCTCGCTGCCAACACTATATCTTCTGTTCTCAGCTAAACCACACAGAACTGGGCATCAGTTTTCGGTCAAAAAATGTTTTCCTTCCTGGGAACTGGCTCTCAGGAAAGGAAATTCTGAACTCCCTAGAGATGCTCTTGCTTTTTGACAAAAGCCACCGTCAGTTTGTTCCCTAAGGAGCAAGCTCTGGGTAAACACATTCGGACTCCTGTGAGGAGAGAGACCAGGAGTCAGCACTGGCAGCACCAGGGTGCTCTGGAGGACCCCACATGGGCAGGAGAGACCCCCAGCCCTGCCTGTGCCCCTCTGCCCACTCCAGCACCCCTGGCCAAGTCCAAGCATCTGCACTGTCTCGCCAACCCTGTTCCCACTGTGGCTCTGAGCATGAGTAACGTGATTGGTGGGTCAAAATGAGCCTTTCGCTGATTTAGCATCACCTGCTCATCAGATCTTGGGGAGCAGGAAGAGGAGGATGGACAGCAGTGCCCTCAGTGGGGTCAGAACCGATGCACTGAGCTGGGACCGGGCATCTCTTGGGAGCAACTCGAGGCCAGGGCATCTGCCAGCCTTCATCCATCCTTCCATGCTTCCATCCCTTTATCCCTCCCTCCTCAGCTCTGAGATGCAGTAAAAGCATCAAAATAAGTGCAGGTCTGCCCTGCCCAGTTTCCTGTAGGCACAATACTCACCTGCTGTAAACTACTGCATCCATCTTCCCTTCTCTTGGAAGTTTTGGCAATAGCAATGCTCACTGAAATAGACAGTGAAGTCACAGAGCCAGGCAGGGACCTGACATACTGAGGAGCCCATCAGGGCCATGCAGAGATTGCTCCAGAGACGAGGAGACAAGGCCAGTGGTTTTGAGACACAGTTCAGCATCACTTCTCAGCAGCTGCTCTGAAGTTTGGTTGCAGGGTACTCAGGTCTCCGTCACATTTAGCAAAACAGCTGGAGGTCACATCCCTCACCCCAGGTACAAGCTGGGCCGATGGCCCTGCCATCCTGGCAGCCACATGACAAGCCACCAGCCCTAGGGGACAGATCACCCCACTGCTGCCCCTTAGGGTTGACCCTAATGACACATAGCTCAACCTGCCGTGTCCTCGAGCACTGCCCCTTGGCACATCCCACCAGCCTCTGAGGTGACCTCTGAGGTGGGATGGGGTGGCCCAAAGGTGACAGTGGTGGTGGGCGCTGCATCTGTGTGGTCTGAGCCATCTGGATGCACTTACAGCAGTACTGCAGCAATTGTGGAAAGATCAAAACTCTTCAGGGCAACCTTGGTTCCCGGTGCATTTTTTGCATTTTTGAGGACTTGAGTCTATAACCTGACAGCGGGAGGGGTGTTGCCTGCACAGCCCTGGAGCCCTCAGCATGGTGCTACCAGATTCTGGGAGTGATGCCTGGGCTGCCCTGGCACCGCTGCAAGAGCCCCAGGATCCCGGGAATGACCCTGACAAAATGGTGCTGGGTCCTTTGTCCGCACCCAGCACTCAGAGCAGGCACTGCTTCTGCTGGGGGGTCAAATCCCTGAGCAGGGCCTTGCTGAGACCCTGCTGCACCCCAGGGCTCCTGCTCACAGTGACTGGAGGGGGCAATCCAAGTGTCCCCATCCCTGGGGCCAGGGGAGATGCCAAGAAGTAACTGACACCCACACCTGCCCTAGGAAATGAGACGGTTCCATCCATCCCCGCCTCCCTCCTGGGGCTTCCCATCCCCTTTGAAGCTCAGATGGGGAAACTTGTCCCAGCAGCCAACATGAGGCCTAAAGGGTTTGAGATTGTGAGGTTTGGTTGGCTTATGCTGTGCTGCTGTCACCTCACTGCTGTGCCTGGGAATGTCCTGGTAACAGACATGGCTGGGGAATGGCTGGGGCACTGGTGGTGTACTGGACACATTGGAGCTCCACTGTCACCTCTGAAACAGAGGATCTCCTGCAGTCCATGATGAAGACCATGGTGAGGCAGGCTGTGTCCCTGCAGCCCGTGGCACTGCAGCACTGTGGCAGCACGGCCCTGAGCAACAGTTCCTCTGAGAGGTGGCAGCCCCAGGAATTAATCATTAGCTCAGCCCTTATGGTAGGGCAATGGAGAGGGCGCAGGGAAGGAAGAGAAGGCACAGGGGTGGTGGAGGGGGCAAGGGGTGGTGGAGGGGGCACAGGGGAGGTGGCTTCTGCTCCTATGCCAGTCCTGCCCATGCTGACTGACTGGTTCAGTCATTAGTGACAGTGGGGCCATTTGGCTTTTCCCTTCTCCACCTGGAAAGGGGCCACTTACTGTTTTACAACTAAAATAACAAATTATTTCATAGAGGCTGGAGCTGCTGGGAGCTCTTGGGCCACGGTGCTGTGCTGGGACAGGCACAGACCCCTAGGCCCCTTCCCCAGTGCTGGCACAAGCCATGACCCAGAGTCCCCAAAATGGGCCCATGTGGAGCACACAGCTTCCACCGGCAAGGGCAAAGGGGGCACAAGGGATGGAGAAGGAGAAAAGGGAGAAGCAGGGTAACAGCTGGCATGTGCCCATGATTGTCTGTCCCTGTTGATGCTCATCCCACCGTGGGGACAATCATCCCTGGAGGTGCCCAGAGACCCTCAGCCCTGCATTCAGTTCGCCGCGGGGAGCAGCCCCCGCCCCCAGGATGGCATCTGCATCCTGTGGCAATGCCACAACCCAAGCACTCAGCTTCCTCTGGGAAAGGGATGCTGAACTGTGCCCCAGCTTCCTCTCCCGGGGAAGGTGAGGGGAACCAGCCCTGTTGCCCAGTCCCTGCCCTCCCCTCTGGAGCTGCTCACGCACTATCTGGCCCTGCAGATGGATCTTGGGGTGCCGCAGGATGCAGCACCCACCAAACAGGGCCCCCCATGCCCGCTCCCCAGGGCAACCTGCTGACACCTCCAACAATAGGGCAGCTGATAAAACCCTACAGCCACATGGGCCCTTCTCTGTCCATGCCTGCTGTGGTCCCAGTGCCAACCTCGTGCTGGGGATGGATGGGGATGGAGGAGCTGAGCAGGGGGTGCCAGGAGCCTGGAGCCTGCCGAGACCTGGGCCAACGCCTCTGCTCTGCCAGCCTGACCTCCTCAAGAGAATGACCCCCATAAAATGAAGCAGCAGCTGTTTGGTGGACAATAAAATGGTTTGGATTTTTTTCTGTTTTACAACTAGTTTACTGCCTAAACATTTCAGCAGCTCAGCAGAGCACGAGGGCAGCAAACTTCTTCTGTGTGCTCCGCGCAGCTCCCAGACAGGCTGCAGGACCCTGCCCTCATCCCCTGTACTCATGTCCCCAGTACTCATGGGAGCACCCACCCCAGTCACCAGTGCAGGAATGACACAGGGAGGAAAGATACAAACTGGGAGGGTGACAGCAGCTGGGTGAGCCTGCTCCTGACAACCCCTTTCTTGAGCCACCTCCCTTCAGAGACAGCTGGGTGCTGCGGGGTCACCCCAGCTCTGAATTGGAGCAGCCCCCAGGACCCAGGGACTCCATTCATCCACCAGCTCTGGAAGCAGATTTACTAGCTCATAGCCAGGGGTGTTTATGGTGGGCTGGATTTTGCGTCCCCAGCACATGATGAATTTACAATGTGCCAACGAGTGGATTTATTCCAACCCCACTGTCAGTGAATTAATCACAGCAGCCATGGGAAGGCTGGAGGTGCAGGTAGGGAGAGGTGCCTGAAGAGGGAGGTGGTGGGGGCACATGGGGGCATCACAGGGACAGTCCTGCCTCTGGTTGTGTTGAGCCACGATGATCTCCTGGGCTGCTGCATCCCCTCCAGCGCTCCTGGGAAGGGCCAGCAGCCTCCAGGGCTGCCCTGGGGAGAGATTTAAACTTCAGCTTCCAATTCCACGTGCCATTTCCAAACAGAGGTCTGGGGGCCGCCAGCTACCACCTGGGCTGGTGCTCTGCAGACAAGGGAGCCCTGGAAACTGTAGGTGAATGCAGTTTTTCCATGCATATGTATATAGGAGCAAAGTCAGCTGCCAAACTAAATACAACCCTTCCCTTTCCAAAAATGTCCTCCAGGAATTGTAAAGGATCCTGGAGCAAGAATTCTGTCTCAGATCCTTTTTGCTTTCTACAGGGGGAAGTGTATAAATTCGCTCCGATTCAGCCCAAGCAAAGGCAGCGTGAGAGTGTTTTTTTATGACATGCACCAAAGGTGCTGGGAGCTGGAGCCACCATGTGTACCACAGGCAGGGCTCACACAGGAAAACAATCCCAGTAAAGAGCTTTACAGCCACCAAGGAATGTGGAACCTCCACCAGCCCGGCCGAGCCTTGCAAAGCTAATTGCTTTGGGATTTGCTCTTTGGGGGGGGGGGGGTTGAGTCTCCATGGTTGCTGCCTCAAAGGATCCCAGCTGCCCTTACGGTTCATTAGGATGCTGAGTGGGGAACTGGAGATGCTTTTAGGAGGCTGCAGCGGTTGTGGGGTAAGGGAAGGAGCCCTGCTGTTCCCAGCGGCAGCCCTGCCTTCTCCCATTACAGCCGGGGACCCTTCCTGCCCCAGTGGGGTCCTCGATCCAAGCTGGTGGTGGCAGTGGTGGCCCCATAGCTGCTGAGCCAGGCACTGTCCCTGACCCCAGCAGGACCATTCCCTTAAATCTGACCCATGGACCCATCCCGCACTGATTCCCCAGGAAGAAACCCAGGGATGCTTTTTGAGGCCGATGCATCCTCACATCTCCCTGGGCAAGGGCTGCGGTGGCTGATTGTGACGTGGTGCTGCACCCGCGGCCACCGCAGCCCATCCCTCCAGGCCCTGGCTGCTTGCGTGTTTTCTTAACTGATCTTTTTTTGCTCATTTAAGTGACTTTGGAAAATGGGATTTTGGCTCTTAAATCGTTCAGGGGCTTTTGAAAATTTGACTCTAAATACTTTCCGAAGTGCATTTGTATGAAGTAATTCTCTCCAACCTCCCACAGTGGTAGTCAGATTGCATTTAATCCATCACTGAATGTTCCTGAAGGCTGGGATCTGGCACCATGCTCCACACGGAGCTGTGGCTCACGCCACACTGTGCCGACACTGCCGCTCCCTGCCCGGTGTCTTCCTGCCCGGGACACCTCTCACCTGTACGTCACTGCTGGCACAGCTGAGGCGATGACCCCAGACTCTTGTCTGCCCTTGTCACCCCATGCCGGTACCCTAAGCAGGCACAGCAGCACACCCCAGCTCTGCTTGGCGCTGCCAGCCCAGCCCCTGGCCCCCTCCTGCCCCCATGGCACATTTTCCTGCAGAGCACCAAGGGCTGGTTTTCCAAGCACAATTATCCATCTTTGTGGAAACATGGAAACGGTATTCCAATGCACAGGGCTGATTTGATTATGTCCGTGACCCACCAAAATTAAGTTAAGGCATTTTTCAGCCCTAGATTGAATTATGTCTCCTCCCTCTCTCTTGTTCGTCCTGTGCAGAGCAGCAGGATGGCTGGGATGGGGATTTTGGGAGGCAGTGAGCCTGGGATCCTGAGGTGCAGCAGTGCCCAGGGCTGCTGTGGCACTGGGGCTCTCACTGGTTCACGTGTGGCCCTGGCAGGACCAGGGCAATGCTGGGACACTGTGGAGCCCTGGCACAGCAGTGGATGCAGAGCTGCCAGGAGATACAGGCAGCGGAGCCTCTAAATCCCGCTCTAAGCCTGGCTTCCCTCTCCCACTTGGAAGGAGAGCTATCAGCATTGGCTCAGCACAGTGCTGAGAGGTATCAGTTGTTTAGCTCAAAAAAATAAGTTTTAAATAGGATGAGTTACTCAGAGTTATGGCACTGGGTGAGTTGGGATGTTGTTCGCCTTCCTTGCTCAACACAAGGAGCTGAGATTCCTGCGGCCTTGGGCTGTGAGCTGTGAGCTCTCACCTGGGTACATTTTGGGCTGGAATAGAGTTAATTTCATAGTAATTTTCCCAAGAGCTGGTACAGAGCTGGGTTTTGCCTTTAGTATAAGATAACACACTGACGGGTTGGGTGTTGCTTGGTAATATCTATTCAAATCCTACATATTTTTCAGTTCCCTGTTCTTTGCCAGTGAGCAGGTGCACCAGCACCCAAACCAGAGGATCAGGGCTGCAGTCAGCAGAAGCTGTAACTCCACAAGATAAAAAAGAAAAGAAAGAACCCAGTTAAGGTTTAGAACACTCCATAGGAAAAATGACCATTGCTGGGCAGCAGGAGGAAGCCTGTGCATGGCCAGGAGCAGCCAGAGTGGCACAGCACAGCCAAGGTGGCATGGCCAAGGTGCCATGACTGCACCCCAGGCTCCATCCTGGTGAAGGGACAGGCCTGCGGAAGAACGAGCCAGCACAGGAGCGATGACAGGCCGCAGAGGCCGGCACAGAGCGAGGCTGCAGCCGATGGTTTGCTCTGTGGGACAGAGGAATGTCTGTGCTGGCAAACAAGTCTCTGAGCAGAGGAAATGCTTTGCCAGTGAGAGCTCTGGTTAAACAAGGCCAGTTCACTTCTGCGAGAGCTGCCGCGCCAATGGAGGCCCCTTCATGCTCTGCCCTGTGCCCGGGTGTTACAGGTGGGACAAGGGTGTGGGCAGGAGAGCTAATACTGCCAGAACACTGTGGCTGTGGTGCTGAGGTGGTGGCAGAGCAGTTGCTGCCAGCAGCCGTCCTGCTGGGGCCGTGGTCCCTGAGCAGCAGGTCACCATGTGCCGTAGTTCAGCTGGGCTCAGCCCTGTCCTGGAGCAGCCTTGAGGCTGCTCTAAGCTGCTCACCTTGGCCTGCGGTGGGGACTGTGGTAAGGGACCAGCTGTGGGTGGACCCCCAGCCCTGCCTGCTCAGGGCACAGAGGGGACCCCAGCCCCGTCCGCCCGCGCAGGGCACATCGCATCAGCATTCCTGGGAGCAGGGTCCGGCCCCACGGCGGCTGCTCGCCGGGGGAAGGCATTGAGGGGGGATTAGCGGTCTGATGCCCCCCTTGCTCAGGCGCTTAATACAGAAAACAAACACCCTTGTGCACCCAGCAGCCTCCACCTCGACGGGCTTTCTCCGTGCCAGTTGCCTGAGCAACCCTAATCTGCCTCCCGGGGCACACCAGGGCCCTGCACCCCCGGGCCCTGGTGTGCCCGGCAGCTGCGGCAGTGCCGATGGTGTCCCGGCTATGCCTGGCACGCGGCTGCCAGCGGGACGCCACGGCTCCTCCGCCTTGGGAATGGGCAGCACAGCGTGCTGGGGAAGGCGGGAGGTGGGGCCTGCGGGCACCCCGCTCCCCTGGGAATGGGGCACCTCTGTCCGGGTGTGTGATTTAAAACTGTGCCAACATACGAGGCAGCAGGACCCCGCTGCACTAGCACCACATTTCCAAACTATTCTGCCCGGGGCAACAGGATTTTCAGGATGGTGAAGTTCCCCCACCATAGAAATGGGGAGCATCTCCTGCTGTGGCCCTATGTACACAAAGGAAGTGGGTGATGATTTGCGGGAAGCATGGGGGCAACGCTGCTCCAGCCCTGGGCTGCTATACGGGCAAGAAGGTTGGATCCCATTGTGCCCCATCCCAGGGGCAGGCAGCACCCAGTCCTAGGGGCTCTGCAGATGGAGGGGGCTCTTTTCCCACCCTGTCTCTGGTATTGCTGGCATCAGCATCCCCGGGGCACAGGGCATCCCTGCTCCGGGAAAAGGCAGGCGGGTCTGGAGGGGCCGTGCCCATGGGGCCCCCTGTCCCCCGTGGGGTGGCGAGGAGGAGCCGGGGGGGGGGCGGGGGCAGGGGCCGCGCTCTCGGGGGAGTGTGGTGCGCGCAGTCTCCCTCCTGCGCCGGAGGAACGAGGAGCGCGGCCGGGCTGAGACCGCCGAGGAGAGAGAGGAAAAAAGGAAAAGAGAGAAATCGCAGCAGCCGCCCCGGTGCGGCCCCGCTCCTCACCCTCCGCACCTCTGGTC
>VZTE01002172.1:108147-133802 GCA_013397775.1 Eulacestoma nigropectus
CCCCGCTCCGCCCCGTGGGGTGCCCGGCCCGGCCCGGCCCGGCCCGTCGCTCCCACCAGCGGCCGCCCGTGCCCGCCGCTCCGCTCCGCTCCGCCGCGCCGAGGGGAGGTGAGGTGAGGTAAGGTCCGCGCCGCTCCGCTGGGATGGGGTCAGGGCTCCGCCGCTCCCGGTCCCGCTCCTGGTCCCGCTCGCCTGCGCATCCCGTGGCTTGCGCCGGGCTCGGGCGGGATGTGATCCCGTGGATTTCCCAGTCACGAGTCCCGCTATACTAGTGCCTTTTCCCCAACGAACACCGCAGGACGCTCCAGCCATCCCTCCTCGGGCAGGTCTGAGCCCGCTTTCCTGTGCTTTTCCTTTTCTCATCGCTTTTCCCTCCTCTGACCCACCTCGGTCATGTCCCTTTCCCAGGGAATCCTCCCCAGAGCCTCTGCCGTCTCCCAGTGCCCAGCCCTTTCTTTCTGCTGGTAGGAAATGTGTTTGTGAGAACAAAAGTGTTTTGGGGAAAGTGCCGTGACCTTTGGGACAGCCACTGCTGGCACTCACCACTCCAGCCCTGCCTGGAGTCTTGTCCCCTCCTGCAGCTCCCAACATCTGCACCCGGGTACCGGCACCATTCCCGGGTACTGGCACTGTGGCGCCTTCCACAAAAACCTTGGGACCAAGGTGCTTATTTTTTTGAGTGTTGCTGTTAATTGGCTCCTGAGCTACCAGGTTCTCCAGCTTTGAACATTCCCAGTAAGCCAGGAAAGATCCCCCCTGTACGGTAGCCCCAGGCCAGGCAATAACCTACCGGAGATATTTCTCATCTATGGGCAGCTTTGCTATAAGCGAACATGTTTAATAAATCATAAGGCCGGTGAATTCCTGGGATTTTTATTGCTTCTGTAAAAATGCAGTTTTGATCCGTCTGCGAGGGATACTGGGAAACAAAGCGGCTCCTTTCAGAGCCGGATCCTACAAATTTAGGACACAGAGCTGGCAGCAGGGCTGGTGGCTGAGAGCCCCTTGGGCTGGGGCAGTGCTATGGTGGGGCACAGGGGCTGTCCTGTCCCTGCTTTTTTAGGGACCAACGTAACCCAGGTGCCTGAAGCCCTGTCTTGGCTTCCCTCACTCCGCTGGGGCTGTGGACACAACCGCGTGCATGGAGCCAAAGCAGTGATGCCAGGGGAAACATTCACAGCTGAAAACGCAGCGGGGCTGCACCAGGCTTCCAGTTATGTTTTTCCTCCTTGCCCTGTTGTCTAAGGGGAAAAGAAGCAGCAAAACCCAAACTGCTAAAAAATGGGAGAGGTTCTTGCAGGAAGACTCGCCTGGTTTCCGTCAGCCTGGCTGACCCAATCCCACAGCAGTGGGGCAGTGGATTGTCCCAGAGCCCAGACTGGGCAGAGTAATGGCAAGAAAGCTATTTCCTTTGCCTGTTCCAATCTGAAAGCTGGGGTTTAGAAGCAGGAGCAGAGCCGAAACACAAACAGCACACGGATATGTGAACCCAGCAGCTCTCAGGGGCTCATTGGGATTTCAGAAACCACGAGTGCTGTGGCCGGGGCAATTGGTTGTGGGTTGAAATAGGTGGCGGAGGCTCTGCGCCACTGCACTGGGCCAAACTGAGAGGCCAGGCTGCCCTTGTCCAAGGAGGCAGCAGTTTGGTGATCAGGATTTGTCCCGTCTCCTGCCATGCCTTTGTTTTAGGCTGTGCGGAGCCCGGCCACAGAGGCGGGGAGGGAGCGTTTCTTTGTACAGGGAAGCATTTAAATTCTTTGCAGTGATTCATATATTCCATTCATATGAAACACAGTCCTGCCGAGTGTGAATGGGGACTGCGGGGGGATTTTTTTAAGGCAATAAGCCCTAGAAGTGTCAAAAGTTATTCACACCTTGGTGATATCAAGGATATTTCTGTCCGTGGCTCTTGGCAGAGGCTCAGCACAGCCTGCCTTGCTTTGGGTATTTGGTTTCCCACTTGGATACGGAGCGGGGGGAGCATAGGGGCAGTGCTCCTCTTCCCCCTGCCCAGTGCTGGAACATTTCCTGGTGCCAGACGGGCCTGGCAGGGGCTGTGCCCGGGGATCACGGCTCACACCCTGGGGGTCACACGCCCTGAAAGCCCCAGGGCTGGTGAGCAGCCACCTCTCAGTGAGCCCATGGCTGGGCGAGGTGCTGTCCCTCATGTGATAATCACCAAGGCTGTGACCAAAGCTACAGACCAGCTGTCCCCATCGGGGCAGACCATGCTCTGTTTGCCCTCAGCACAGGGCACAGGAACAGCCCAGAGAGGGGCCTTTTCGGGAGGTGCTGAAACCTTGGTGAGGGACTTCAGGCATCAGGCATGACGCTGGGGTCACTGACCTGCTCTGGGGGGCTGCCAAATCCCTGTTGAGGAGCGTTAGTTTGGGGGCAATCAAGTGGAATGGCTGGGGGCCAAGATGTGGGGGGCATCACCCTGATGCCACAAGGTGCCCCAGGTGTGGGGCCAGCACCCGTGGGGAGCTAGTGCCTCTGCCGGCTGCTCTGGGATGCTTTGAACCACTGTAAATCCTCTCCAAAGGAACTTGGAAGACAGTTTTATGGCTTCTGGGGAGGCAGATTAGCAGGGTGTTGTTTTCAGTGCTGATCCATCATGGGATGCTGGCACTGCGTGATGCATCCAAGTGCTCGGCTGCTGGCGGGCAGTGCAGCCTCTCCCGGGAAGGTGGAGATGAAACCACCTGGTTTTAATGTTCTGTCTGCTCTCTGGATCTGTGATGTGAGGGACAAAACCGCCTCCACAGGCCCTGGGTGCCATGGCCGGCAGCAGCCGGGTTCCTCACACTCCACGACAAAGGCGGATCAAGGGGATTTGGGCACTAGCACCTGCAAAAGGCATTAACCTGGTGGGGAGGGCGTGGGGCTGGTCCCATCTGTCCCCACACATCCCTCTGTCATTCTCTCCTATTTCAGCTTGTCCACAGTCCAGGAAGGAGCAGATTTTCCATTCCTCTGCACTAAAGAAAATATCTGTGACAATAAAATCTCATAGTTCAGAGGGGGGAGGGATAAAATGACACCAAACTGCATTTGTCTTCCCTCAGTTTCTCACTCCCACCTTTTTCCCTCTGGGAGAGGGTGCAGGCCATCGACTCTGGGCACGAACTAGGCTCTGAGCATCGCCAGTCCTCCATGCACTCTGTCACAGCTAATTAGAGAGGGTAATTAACTGCCTTAACAAAGAGGGGGGGACATTGACACATGCCCACTCCCTCCTTTGCACTCAGGGGTTCCCTGTGCTGGACGTTTGGGGAGCAGGGCAGGGTGCTGCTGGAACCTGGCTGGGTCCTGCAACAATCCAATGGGATTGGGACCCTCACGGCGGCTGGTTAGGGAGGGGTGATGCCCCACACCACTGGTCCCCCAGCTCTCCTCTCCTGCTCAGGGCTCAGCTGCATGTTGCTTCCCTGCACTGGCGACTTGGACGCCGGCACAGACATAATAAACCGCTTTTCCTTTTCCCCCTGTCACTGGAGCCGTTCCTGAGTCACATCCCTGGCCGCCTGGCTTTTCCCCAGGGCTGTCTGCTCTGGCTGCATAGCCCTGCGCATCGGCTGCAGACTTCAAAGCAATGGGATCCATCCCGGCCAGGAAGGGCTGGAGGGATGGCAGCGCTCAGGGAAACATCTGTGTGGGGCTGGGGGGGAGCAGGGGCTGGCACGGCTCGTGGGATGTGATGCTCTGCACCCCAAAAGCCTGGCTCACCCCTGGGCATCGCTCAGCTGCCCCAAAGAGCTGCAGGAGCTGGGTCCTTCACCAAAGCCACCTCCTGCCCTGTTCTCCCGTGTCCTCGCAGGAGCATCCCACCAGGGACCCCACAGCTCCTGATGGCTGCTGCCTCCCTGTAGCACTCCTGAACCTGGCCAGGGGCTGCAGGTGGGAGATGAGTTCTACCAAAAATGGATGAAATTAAAAAGGAGCCAAAGGTGGCAGTGTGAGGGTGTCTGCTGTCCCCTCAGCCTAGTGGCCACAGAGTGCTCCCATGGCCTCTGGCCCCAGTATCAGCTGAGTTCATGAAGAGAAGCTCCAGATCACAGGCAGCAACTGCAGCCAAAATCTGCAGAGCAGCCAGGTCTGGTCTCTGCGACCTTCCCTGGGGCCGAGCCCATCCCACTGGCCCAGCTGGAGATGTTTGTCCTCAGAGGCTCTTCCAGGCACCTCCATCCAGGACAGGGCTTGGCAGGGAGCAGTGAGGGAGGAGGACAATGACTTCAATGCCCACCTGCTCTGGATGCAGTGGCCGATGCAACGCTTGGCGCAGCTTGGGTGTTTTGCACCAAAAACCTGAGTCCTTATTTCTTGCAGCACTCCCAGCCCAAGTTCTGCCTTCCCCAGGCAGGATGTGGCCCCAGGAATTGCCCCAAACCAGCAGATTTCTGCAAATCTGCTGCACACTGGAGCAGCCTGGCGATGCTGGACCCCTGGGAGCTCACAGCGCTCCTGTGCCTGCCGCGCAAAGCTCTGGCTGTCGCTGAGAGCCTCTTTATTGTTCTGGCAGAGGGTTTTGTTTCACTGCTGCCTTCCAAGTTCCCAGGGATCTAAATTCTAAAGCAGGGTCTTGTAAAGAGCCCTGTCCAGATGGGTGAGATGATATTGCCATATCAGATGAGAACTATCCCCGTCTTTATCCGCAGACAATGCAGCAGTGGGAGCAAACAAGGATAGAGCCTTTCTTCAGAGGCACATTAGCCAAATAAGAGCCTTCATTTTGTTTTGTGCCAAAACCTAAGGCCTTGAGGCCAGACCACCTCAGGGAACTCCCCCCATCCTTGCAGCCACATGACAATTTACCCCTTTCCCTGATGCCCATCTTCCTGTCAGGGCAGGGCAGCAGGGTTCTGCCCATCTCATTGCCAGGGTGTTCCCTGTCCTGTTCCCACTGTCGGAGTGGTGTCCATGCTCCCAGAGCTGGGAAGGTCTCAGCAGTGCTGCAGGGATTGGGCAGCACTCTGGCCTCTTCTGTCCTTGGACACCGACAGAAGGTGGAAGATGCTTTGGTTGTGCCTCATCATTGTGGGATAGTTGAACCCTCTCAGACAAGAGTCAGGGCTGTCCAGAGCAGCCGAGGCTGCTCCGTGCACTCACTTGTGGTGATGCGCAAACCCTGTGGCCAATTCACCTGCTTTCATATTTCATTACAAGATCCAGAATTCAGCCCAGGTTTGTTTTAAGAAGTTACCGGATGCTGAGAGCGCCTGGGACTGATTTATGGCTTCCCATCAAAATCATGTGGTTTCACCATGAAACTTGGAAGCTCTGGCTGCATTTTTCCTTTGGAGATTTTGGCTTTGCTCCAGGGGCGAGAGTGTGAATCCAGGGTGTGCATCAGGGCTGGAGCATTCGGATGCTGCGACTGAAATGGAGGAGATATGGATCACCACAAGGAGAATATTTAATGTCAGGACAACACAGCCATCGTTTTCAGGGAAGCACTGATAAGGCGGCGGGAGGCTTGGCACAGCACGGAGCTGCGGCAGGTCCTTTGCTCTCACTGTAGCTTTCATTTCAACACTCAACACTTATCGCCCTCACATCCTGCTCCGTGTCAGCGGACAGACCAGCATCCCCCGAGCTGCTGTGCCCAGGCAGGCTGGGAAGTTCCACTGCCCTCCCTGAAGCCCTGCTCTGGACTCATGGGGTGAGGTGCTGGTGCCCACCAGGGTTAAATATATGGACTTTTGCCAGAGAAGCATATTTCCAGCCTCAAACATGCATTGTCAATGACTGCAGAAAGGTATTTCTCACTGCTCCATGTGCTGTGAGCCAGCGGACGAGAACAAGACGACTTTTATTGCTATTTCTTCATATTTCCTGATATTGCCAGTCCGGCACTTACAACCCACAGGCAGATCCTGACTTGGGCCTGGGTTTGGATTACAGAGGTGATACCTTTGTCTTTGCTTTGACTTTAATTTCAGATGCTTTGGGCCCCATAGGGCTGAGCTGATAACCTGGGAGGGCAGAGCCCACAGCCCCAGGCTGGGCAGCCTGGGTCAAGGGCAGACTCCAAACCAGGCCCGTGCCTAGGTACTGCAGGCACACAGAATCATTAAGGTTGGAAAAGCCCTTCAAGATCATCAAGTCCAACCTTCAACCAAATACCCCATGCCCATTAAACGATACTGTGAAGTGCCACATGTATTTTTTGAATGCTTCCAGGGATTCTGACTCCATCACATCCCTGGGGAGCCTGTTCCACAGATGGAGCCAGGCCAACACCCGGCCCCTCACAGCGGCTTAAGGATCCCAAAGCCCAGTGACTGCCATGGGCCCACAGACCCCTGAGGGTTACATTGTGGCGGTCTCAGCATCTGGCTCGTGGCAGTGCATGAACAGAGGGAAAGAGCTTTGTGTTACATAAATAACAAGGTCAGGGCCCTGCGAGCTGTTCCTGCTGCGCGTGAGCACCGCGTCCTGCCGAGTATCCCCTGGCGCGGGGGCTGGCGGGACAGCAGAGTCGCTTCAGGGCTTGGGTGCCTTTGTGGTTTTAATTTAGTGGCTTTTTAAAGTCAAGATGAAAGGGAGAGCCAGGCAGGGCCAAAGCAGTTCCCCTGTCTGCATCCAAAGGAAGCTGGTGGGGCCGTGCCGAGCACCAGTGGCTCCATGCCTGCTTCCTGAAACTCTGCTTGCTCCTTCCCACTGCCGGCACAGACACGTCTGCACCATGAACGGACCTTGTCCGTGCCAACACTGTGCCGTGCTAGGAAATGCCAGCTCATGTGGCAGTGTGAGATGGCCCCTCAGAGCCTGGTGTGAGACACTCAGGTGTCCGGCACTGCTCTGACAGCTTGGCATGGTTGGTGCTGATGCTCTTTTCCATTACACCTCCCATAGCCATTCATTAAAGACCATGTGTGGTGTCATTGCTAACCATCAGTTACGGGCCAGGACAAGACCCCAGCGCTCCTTGAGCAGCCATAAACTGAGCTGTACAAGGAGTCTGTAATTATTTTATGCCAAGCCTGATATTTTCCTCCCCCCAGGGAAGCAGTAGAGTGAACAAGAGCAGGCCTGTGCCAAACCATGCCCAGGCAGTGCTTTTATGAAATCTTGGGTTCGTCAGAATTAATTTCATTTAAAACATTCTTCTCGTTTTTCATAAAGCACAGCAAATCCACGGTACTTAGGGCAGGAATGCAGCCAGAGCGCTGCTGGGCAGGCGGTGAATTACCCGCGGCAGATGGGCCATGACGGCAGGGTCGCCCATGGTCCAGAGCTGTGCTGGCCTCGGCTTCCTGGGGGCATCCGGCTGGGAAGACATGCTGGAGTGACCGTCTGGGACACAGCCAGGCATGGGGCTCTGGCAGTCCCATCTTGTCCTGTGCTCCCAGGGGATGTGGGAGTCCATGTGTGTTTGTCCCCAAAGCTCTGTGAAGGCTATGGCTGTGGCTGTGACCATTCCCATCCCAGTGCCCAGTGCTGTCCCTGCATGTGTGGGATGGGGCATCACAGATCGTCTGCTTGAGTCCCCTGGCTGGTGGCGGCTGGCCCAGAGGTGGAATGTGGTCCAAAACCTGAGCAGAACTGCTCAGATTGCCAATAATTCAAGTGATTTTTGGGGCTGGGGATACCTGACTGCGGCTAGGGGCTGAAGTAGTGTGGAGACAAGGGTTGGGAGCTGGTGCTCCTGCCCTGCACGAGGTGTGAAGACCAGAGCCATGGGAGAAGCAAACCTCCGTCCACTACTGCTGGGGCATGGCAGGGGCACCTTCCCAAAGGCAGGACCTCTGCAGCTGCTGCTGGAGGGCTCTTGGCATGGGATGGAGGTTAGTCCCTGGCGTCCAATCCCAACCGGAGAAATAGGTCAAAAATCTCATCATTCTGGAGCCCAGACCCACTGCGAAGGAGTGTAACTCCCCTTCCTTCAGCCTTCCCTCTCTTGCAGCCTCCCAGGACATGACCCAGGTGGGCATCTCAGCCAATGTGTCCTCTTAGGATGCAAACAGGAGCTCGTGACCTTGGGTGACCCTGGGGCAATGAGAGCAGGCAGGGGACATCCCCGTGCGAGTTAGAAACCAGAGGGAGCCAATGGGTCTGTCCAGCTGGTCCCACTGCAGCTGGGATCATCCCTGCCATACTGGGAACCTTGTTTGCTCCAAACTTCCATCTCCCACTGGGTCAGTGGGCTCCAGCCTTCCAGGAAACTGGCAGGGATGAGTAGGGGGATTAGGGAGTTTAGCAGGTGTCAACCCTCATCTTTCATCCTGCTGCAGGGAAATCCATGGCTTGCTCTTCCCTGTTCCTGCACAAGTCCTGCCCTGCCCCTCCATGTGTTTGCTGCTAACTGGGATGGACTGGGAGATGGAGTTTGGAACAGCACTGGGGTCTGCACACAGTACAGAGCCCTCCAAGCATCAGCCAGCTCAGTTTTGGCTGGATGGAACTCCAGAGGAGGAGTCAGCAGCTCCAGCACTGTGTGGAACAACCAGGTGCCCGTCTGACGGCGTTTGCCCACCGCAGGGTAGGGTTGACCCGCGTCGCTCCGCTGTTTGCCATGGAGCGTGAGAGCACAGGGCTGAGCATGCTGTTTATTTTGGTTAAACTGAGTTTTCTCTGGGAGATTGGGGGGCGTGGCGGGCCTCCAGACAAGGGGCTTTTGTGAGCTGAACTGCAAGCCGATCCCCTTTTGTGGTTTTGCTTTTTTGGATGATACAATTTGTTATTCCAAGAACTACCCAGCAAATGGACCCCATTAGCCAAGTCCCCAGAGCAGCTGGAGCTGGAGCTGGTGCTTGCAGTGCCTTTGTCTGCGTCCACCTTGGGCCCATCGGGAGTGCTGGGGCCATGGCACTGCTTTGCCCCTGGATGGTGCCCGGGGTAGATGGGACGACCAGGAGCTGCTGTCTGTCCTTGCTGGCTGTGCTGACGGGGCATCTTTGGGATTAGGCTAGGCTGGGACCAGCCAAAAGTGCTGGGTTTATTGAATTCCCCATCACATTCATGTCCCTGGCACACGCTGACAATAACCCAGTTGTTGCTATGCTGCAACAAGCTGGAGCCAGTGCTGAGACAGTCCATCCAGGGGCAGCCCTTTTGGCCCCTCGGACAGGGCTGGACCTCACCCTCATGCTTGACAGGAGCTGTGGGAATTCACGTCCCTCTCTTTGCCATTGGGCACAAGCAGCATCCCCTGCACTGGGGGCAGCATTTGGGATCCCACTGGCATCCCCCCACCTCCTCCTAATGGCCTCTGCACAGCCAGCACACGAAGGGCAGCTGAGTGAATGCCATGGCAGCCTGTGCTGTTGGAGCCTGGCCCTGGGGCCGTGGTGCCAGGGCACGGCCATCTCTGGCCACCAGGGCCGGGCGGTCAAGCCGGAGCATCCTTGGCCCGCTCGGTGCTGCCCCCCACTGTGCAGGGATGCTGCTGGCTCTGTTTGTCTTGGCTCCAATGGGCTTTTTCCTGCATGTGAGAGGCTGGAGCTGGGCAGGAGCCAGTGGGTTTATAAATAAAAGCGTGGGATACCTCTCTGGGTGGTGCTGAAAGCTCCTGAATTAGCCCCACCACCCTGACACAGGGCATGTGGCTGCTGTGTTCAGAAGACACCCAGGGGCTCTCCCCACTCCCATCCCGACCACTCTTGCACAATAGCCTCTGTGTCCCCCTCCCCAGCCCCACGTGCACCCACCACCCCTGAAGGACTGGGACACACTACCCTGGCCAGACGGGATTTATCCCTGCTCTCACCAACTTCCCAACGGGACGTGTTGCCCAGACCTGGCTGCCCCACAGGAAGTAGGGATGTCCAGAAGTGGGCAGCAGACACCAGCCATGCCCGGGGATGATTTTGCCACAGGAGCATCCCTAGGGCACGGTGTGTGCTGGCACCGCACAGAGGGGACATTGGCTGCCGCCAAGTGGCCCCTTGGCCATCTCCGGTTGCTGAAGAACTGGAGGAGAGTGCTGGCCTTACCACTTCACCTCCCCCACTGCCCGGCCGCACACCGTGTTGGTGCCGTGGCGCTGGCCTGGCGCAGGCAGGAGTGGCCGGAGGCCGTGGGACACTGGCCTTGCACGGCATTTGCTTTCCGTTGGCTCATCAGGACCGTGGTCCGGCCCTGGCAGAGCCCAGCGGGGCCCGTGGGAAGGGGCAGCCGTAACTTCCCAACAAAAGGAGCCCGGCAGTGGGCAGGAGACAGTGCCGGGAGCCAAGTGCAGGGGCAGGACCCCGTCCAGGGCTCCTCGAACCGGCCGCCTCCGCCCGGCGCTGCCCGCAGTGTGCCGGCGGATGGAGGCGGCCGCAGCCCCCGGTGCCTCCCTTAGGGGCAAGGGCCAGCACAGATGGGGGGTTCCTGGCGCCCAGCCACAACCAGAGCCCTCCTCCCACCGCGCCCCCGCCACATTCCACCCAGGGCCTGACATTTCAACGTGCCGAGCCTTTGGAAAACAGCATTTTAATGCTCTTGCTGTAAAAGCAGTGGAAAATGTCCGTGGGCTTGTGCAGGAAGGCTCCCGGGAGCCGGCCACACCGTGGGCGTGCCGGGCGCTGGCTGAGCCCTGCCAGGGCAGCTGGGATGGGGTGGGATCCTATGGAGCCCCACGTCTCTCTGAGACACCCCTGCAGTTGCAGCCAGCTCTGCTTATCCCGGTTATTTCTGTAGCAGAGGTGAGGCTGGTGCTGCCTGTCCCAGGTGGCTTCTGCAGACACTTGGGGCACGGAGGGGGCTGTCACCTCACCCTTCCTGGGCACTGCCTCCTGCCATCCCTGCCTCCAGAGCTTTTCCCTACCCTCTTTCCACACCAACTCCAGGCTGAAGGCTGAAGGGTTCCTTGGGCTTCTTTTCTCTTCTGTTTTTTGGAGTTTTTTATAGTTGTCTTCTAGAAAAATGAGCTGAGCAGGTCGATTTAATTTTCTCCCCATGTTTCATTGCTCAGAAATGCCAGGCCAGTGTGGCAGTGTGTGGCACATGCAGCAGATGCCTAGCGCCTGCCCAAACTGTGGCTGCCACGCCCACCGCTTCCTAGAAGGCAACAACGTGCCCCAGGTTGGGTCTGATCCCTGAATCGGGTCTGATCCCTGAATCAGGTCTGATCCCCGGGTTTGGATCTGTTCCCAGGCCTGGGTCTGCTACTAACATGGGGAAATAACTGGCATAACAGTCGGGGTCCCTTGGGTGCAGTAACCGTGCCAGCCCCCTCCTGAGCACCACAGCAGCCTCCTGGCACCTGTGCCCAAACAAAGGGGTGCCCCCTTGCTGAGGCAGGGGGTCCTGGCTGGGCTCAGCACCATGCCACTGGCAGGAGGAGACCCATTGGGCAGTGGGTCCCGAGTGGAGGCCGAGGGAGGTTCCCACATGACACAGCCTGGAGGAGAACTTGGAGTGAGCTGAGTATTTTTCCAGCTTGAAGCCTAAACAAAAGGTTTTGTAATAAGTGTCTCCCTGTCCCTGGGTTCAGTGTCCAGTTTTGCGCCCCAGTGCTTCCTAATGGGAGCATTTGAATGTATCAGATGGGAGCACAGGGGTGCAAAACCAGGGACTGACCCTGAGAGACTGGACTCCATCCCGTTCTCAGTCCCCTGGAACACTGCAGGGACACAGAGACAGCCCTGAGCAGCACTGGTTGCCTGTCCATCCAGGGCCAGTGTCTCTAACAGAAACAAATGAGTCCTACTAAGAAAATATTCCATATATTTATTCTGCACTGCTTTCCACTGGCACTGGAGCTCCAAGTCCCCAGTTTTGCTTGGCAAAGGGTCAATGGTAACAGCGACGCCCAAGGCAGATGCTCTGGAGCCGTGAAGGTTGCCGGCTCCTCTGGGCCTTTCTTAGGTGGTTCCTGGCACTGTCCCAGCTGCTCCTTTCTTCAGCCTGGGTCCAGAAGTGGTTTTTCCTCTGGGATGATCTGGGACACATGAAATCCATACCATTTCCCTCTAGGCTGCCTTGTCCAGGTCTGGTTGCTCTGCAGATGCTGTGTGCCCTGGGCAGGGTAGATCTGCCTGATGGTGTCACATTGGGAGGAGAAGAGCAGTGGGAGATTAACACATTTGTGGGTGCAGGAGTCCAGGCAAGGGGAGTGGTCTGGAACCCTTTGAATCAAATTCAGTGGGATGCTCGATTGCACTGGAAATTTGAAGCCTGGAAATGAGAGTGTGGCTGTGGGTCATGGCACGTTGGCATTAAGTGATGTTGAAAGATGGCTAACTACAGAGATGGTGCACGTGGGGACACTGAGTGGCACCTCGTGTTCCCCAGGACACGGCACCCAGCTGGCCAGTGGAGCTGTCCCATGGGACTCTGCTGCCTCTGCATGGGGTCCTGGGGCATGGGGCTTTGGTGTGATCCCCAGGAAAGCGGGGCTGCTGGAATTGCATGTGAGGCTGTCGGGTCCAAGACAAAGGAAATGTGGAAACTAAAAAAAAAACAAAAATGGAAATTGCAAATTGAAAAATCAAAGCAGCTGATTCAGCGATGGTGAAACATCTTGTGACAGCATCAGGCAAATTTTTTCCAAACAAAATTCTGGGAAAAAATCAGCTTGATTTTGCACAACCCGCAAGTGTCCCAATGGAAAGGCATGTGGGGGTTGTCCATTGAGATGAGGGCATGGAGCCCCACGGTGCTGTCGGGCTCCAGGAGTGCAGCCTGGCAGAGAAGATGCCCCCCAAAATGGGCATTACAGGGCACAAGGGAAATCTGAAATCCAGCCAGGAGCACGAGGCTGTGCTGGACGGGAGCGTGGGATATGGGAGCATCTTGTCAAAGTTTCCACTGAACACCTCGGGCTGGCTGGGGTCTCGCATCAGCTCACAGAAATTAAATTAAATTAAATTAAATTAAATTAAATTAAATTACATAAATACTGCCTGAAACGTGCGCTCCATCCCCTTCCCTGGGTGTGGAAATGGGGAAGCAGCTCCGCACAGCTGCCGTGCCAGGAGTGCTTCTTTATGGTGCATGGCCCTGGGGGCAGCGGGGGATGGAGATGGGGATGGGAGAGGCATGGGGATAGGGGTGAGGATGATGAGGGAATGGGGAAGACGATGCTGGCGCGGGGCCGCGGGTCACCAAGGCGAGGGCAGGACCGAGGCACCGCCCTGGTAGGTAACCCCATCCCCCCAGCGCCGCCCGCCAGGGAGGGACACAGCCGAGGCTCCCGCTCTTGAAATTTATTTTAATGTAAACCTAGCTGTAAGGCAGCTTTTTCTCATTTTTAAACTATTTCATATCAATCCTTGGCCTGACATTTGTTTTCTTTGAGTGTGGTGGGGAGCGTGGTCGGCATTGCTGAGGATATCTCCTCTGGAATCTTGGCAGAGGCGGCTCCCTATCTTTGAAGAAACAGCAAATGCAAAACAGAAGGCCGATATTAGAGAAGCATAAACAATATTTTTCCCCCGTTAACCCCAGGAGCGGCGCAGGGGCCAGCTCAGCGACACGGCGGCAGGGGAACACTGACTCCCCCCCCGCCCACACGGCACCTGCCCAGGCTGACCCCCAGGCAGGGGCACCTCAGCACCGCTCCGGGCAGGTCCCAGCACCTGCAGCCACGCCGTTGTGCACGTGGCCAGCGCGGTCCCCAAGGGCTGTGACCTGTGACCAACCCGGCGGGACAGGGAGCGGTGGCAGCCGGGGAGTGGGGTGTCCCAACCAGGATCTTGCCCTGTTGGGCTTCAGGAGCCGAGCTCTGGAGTCTCCCCCAAGGAGACGCAGCTCCGAGGGTGAAGCGGGTCTCACCAGGTGTTCTGTCAGATGGGTTTTGTGGATGATGGACACGGGGAGGATGTGCAGGAGCGAGGGCTGCCTGGGCGGGCAGGCAGCAGGCACAGGCAACAGTGCTGGCACCAGCCACACTCACCTAGGGGGTTGCTAAAAGGCTGGAAGAGGAGAGGAAATGGAGATCAAAGGACCCAACAAAACCAAGGAGACAGGATTTCAAACTCTGACATTAAAATAAAATTACTGTTACGATAAACATTGCGAGGTAGGTTCCCGTCCAGGCAGCTGAGGCAGGGATGGGAAATGTTCCTAGTGTTTCACACAAGAGAGGATGTTTTCACAGCAATTCACACATTTGCTGTCGTACCTGGGCAGATGCTGAGGGAGGAGCACAGAGCTCAGCTGGGAAAACCACAGCATGAGGGACACCGTGGTGGGGTTGCTGTGCCAGGGACTCAGCTGCTGACCAGTAGCACCAACTCTGTCCTGGGGCACTGGGAGCCAGCTCGGGGGTTGCTGGCTCCATGTTGTCCCCCTGCTCTGGAGCTTGTATTTGCCATGGTGCGAGGCCAGCAGGTCTTTCTGTTGGGAGAACAGGTGCTGCTGTTGAGGCTCCTTGTTGCACCTGGAGCCACCGTGGGCTCCCCAAGTGCTGTTATGGGTTCCCACTGCATCCCCCTTAGCAGGGGTCCCCTTCCCGTGGGACGGGTGGGCAGGGCTGGAACAGCCACAGTGTTGCTGCCTCACATGTCCCAGCCCCTCAAAGGGAGCTGCCCTGAGCACCCTGCCCCAGAAGGCTCATTATAATGAAGCCGGTGACCCCAGCACGAGGCTGGAAGTTTAAATGTCTGCGGTTGATGGCCACTTGCCCGCAAATTCCCTGAGACAGGAATTGCTCTCTGCGGGTCCCTCCAGGCTTAGCAGATTTCTTTGCAAAACACCCATTGCCTTAGAAAACGTTAGTTCTGCACAGGAGCTGCGAGAGCAAAGTGGGTCTGACCTGTGGGCCTCGGGGAAACTCCAGCTGCTTCCCACTGCTCCACCAGGACTTACGTGTCCCTGGAGAAGGGCTGGCCCAGCCAGCACAGGGCCCTTGGAGAGCGATGCCCAATGCTCCGGCAGCTCACTGGAGCTCGCAGCCCCTGTCCCTCCCTGTAGTGTCTGGGCAAATGCTCCACATCCCACACCAGGATCTGGGCGCAAGTGCCTGTGCTTGGTCATGGCATGAGCCTGGGTTCACACAGCAGTTTGGACCCTGCACAGCCCCTGTGCAGTCCCCTGGAAAGGGGCTCCAGCAGAGGGGACAAGACCTTCCAGTACCCTCATCCCTACTGCAGCCCAGCTCTGGCACTTGGCTCTGTCCAGCCCTCAGGGACAGCGCCACAGCTGCCCCCCAGGTAGTCCACCATCCCACTGGGAAGAGGAGGAGGAGGAGGGGAGGGGAAGAAGAAGGGAAGAAAAAAATGAATCCCCACAAAAATGTCTTCATAACAGGAAACGTCTCATAAAATACCTGTGGTTTGGCATGTGTGATTTGACTGGTCAAACTATGCACCTGGCAGGGAACCCTGCTATTAGTGCTACATGCTGCAGCTCTGATATTTCAGTGGAGTGGAGGCTGGCGGGGGGATGGGACCGGGGATTTGGGGTGCAGAAACGCTCTGCTGGGGCCAGGGCAAGGGGGGACACGTCCCTTGGGTCTCACTCACCTCCGTGGGCGACTTGCCAGCTGAATTTCGGTGAGGGAACTGCAGCACACCGTGAGCCAGGCTGAGCCTTGCCCCGAGGCTGGAGCCTGGTGTTCCTGCAGCTCCGAGCCAGGGTTTTCCACCCAGACCCGGGCCCCAGCCAGTACTGCCCCGGGGGTCTCCGTCTGGGTCTCGCAATGCAGCGGTGCCCGCCCTTCCGCAGACCTTCAGCCCCACGCACACCCTCGGCAGCGATCGCCGGGACTCTGCCGCGCTCCCGAGGAGTTTTGACAGCTGGAGGTGAGGGATTAAGCCCTGAGCCGTGACCTGCGGCTGCGCTCCCGGCACACACGCCCGGGCTCACTAATCCGCCTGAGCTGAGCCCTGACCCGACGGCCGCGGGATCAAGTGGTGGCACCGCCCCTGGTGTTGGCACCGCTGCCAGACCCCTGGATCCCCAGCTCCAGGCAGTGTGAGCCATAGGCAGCTTGCACCACGGGCATGCCGTGCCATGCCATGCCAGGCTGTGCCGTGCCGTGCCGTGCCGTGCCTATCCCGTTCCGTTCAGGGCCAGGCGCGGGCGCTGTGCGGGGGCAGCAGGTCCCTGCAGATGGGGTGGGGTGTTTCTTCTTCGTCAAGGAAAATGTTTTCTTGTTCCCTGGGCTGCTGGCGGGCGAGGCTCCGGCTCCGGCTCCGGCTCCGGCTCCGGCTCCGGCTCCGGCTCCGGCTCCGGCAGCGCATACAGCAGCCTTGGATCAGATCAGGTGTCATGCAGTTAAGGACAGGCTGGTGCCAAGTCTCCCCAGCTCTCCGGCGCTGCTCAGCCGAGCTGCTCCCCTGTGCCTTTGACTTTCGCAGCCCGGCCCACGGAAACAACGTGCTGCTCTCCCTCTTCATAGCTCACTTTTCGTTTTTGACTCGGTTTATTATTATTTTTAAAGCATGTGTAGCGTAAAGCAAATCATCGACCTCT
Organism: Eulacestoma nigropectus; assembly: GCA_013397775.1. NCBI lineage: Eukaryota > Metazoa > Chordata > Aves > Passeriformes > Eulacestoma > Eulacestoma nigropectus. Next base: position 124,495 of record VZTE01002172.1, read on the forward strand.
CGCTGGACCCGGGCCAGCCCCGTGTTGGGCTTGGAAATCCTCCCTGCTTTATTTTTTATTGTAAATGACCGGAGGATGGAGCGGCTCGATGGGACACGGCGGCGGCCAAGCCCGCCTGCTCCAGCCCACCCACACACGCCGGCTGCTCCCGGTGCTTCCCCTTCCCTGCGTCCCCCCGCCCCGGGAGAGTGCGAGGTGCTTCCCACTGGTCCCCTCCAGCCCGAGGCCATCTTCTGCCATGGCTTCCAGAGGTGATGGCTGTGCCTTGTGATCCCAGAGCACAGAATGGGGGCTGAGATGGGTACAGGCATGGGCATGGGGAAGGGGCATGGGGACAGCAATGGGCATGGGGACAGGGACCAGGATGGGATGAGGCCTCACCACTGAGCCTTGGCATGCAGTTGAAGTGCATCAAATTCCCCATCCTGCCTCATCCCTGAGCCCCTCCATGGGGCTGTCATGGACCTGGGATGGATGTGGGGCTGGAGCTGGGGTGAGGGCCAGCAAGCACATGCCGTGCCCCAAACTGACCATGCTTTGACTGCCAGGTTTAAACAAGTTCCTCGTTGTGCCGACCTTCAGTCACAATGGCAGATCCCCTGCGGATCACATATATTGACTTAAAAAATAATTAGCTGCGAAGGGAGCAGGCGCGGGGCTGGTCAGGCCCTTCATTAATATTTAAGTAACAGGAGCCATAAATCAGCTGCAGCTCAGCCAACAGCCCTGGCCATATCCATGGGGAAGTGGGGCCATGGTGTCCACAGGAACGTTGCCCAGTCCACAGGCATGGGAGTGCTGCCATGGGCTCTGTGGGGAGAGTGGGACAGTGTGGGAGGCAGCAGCCCTCTTCCACTGGGAACAACCAGGAGCACACCAAGAACATGCTGGGGGCTCACCAGCCTGCCCAGCACAAGCCACAGGCAGTTCTGGAGCGACGGAGGTGGCACGGGCTGGTTGTTTTTCTGTGAGAACAAGGTGACATTTCTTGTCTACTTTCTCATGCTCTAAGTGTGAGATTTTTTCCCTGTTCCCAGTGCTTTCATGGCGTGCCAGGGGTTTTTAACACGTCTGCTTGCTGCCTGCCAGGGGAGCTGACACTCGCACCGTCAGCGTGGCGGCGGTGGCTCTGAAGCCATGCCAGGGGTTTCGGTGCTGGGTCGAGGCCCTGCTCCCCCCAGAGCCAAGCAGTGCAGTGCTGCTGGGCCCCATCCTGCTCCAGCATCCTCAGGGAACAGCACGGACCCCTCAAGCGCTGCCCCTGTATGAACCCTTGTGGCTCAGCAGCTCCTGCTGTGCTTGGCTTTGCAGCAAGGGATGGTTTTGGTCCTACTGGAGTGTGCTGGGGAGGCTGAAGCTGCCTCTGAAGGACAGCAGCCTGGATGGACAGTGCCCAGCCTGATGGCTGCAGCGCCCAGGCAGAGTGGAGTGAGCCAGGAGGGGCTGCAATCAGGACTCCTAAAGCATCTCCCCTGCTCCAGGTGGGAAAAAAATTACTCTCGTGAGATTTCTGTTGGCCATATCAGAGTGGGTTCCTGACCCCAGACCCCAGGAAGACCAGCAGGTAACCCCCAGGAGGATGAGCAGGTGATCCCCGGCTGTCTGTAGCCACCTCATACACGTGATGGACTGGCCACCATTAGCGACCTGCCAGGCAAGATGGGAGCGTAATGTGGCTGTTCCGTGTGATTAATCATTTCATAACACAGGAGATTTCAAGCATGAAAGAGCCTCTCCACAAGCACGTTGTGAACACTTTATCCATCATATGAGACTCCAGATGTTTCCATTTTATTGTTATTAAATCACTGCCTGGAGAACGCGGGTAGTGGGAGGCCTCCTGCCCCATGCCGGGCACTGCCGGGGGGGACAGCACAGCACCAGAGTCCCCTTTTGTTGAGGGACATGTACCTGGGGCGCTCAGGCCAGGCTCCCCCTGTTGCTCTGCAGAGAGTGGGGCAGTTGGAATGGCCCAGCTGGATCAAGGGGGAGTGTGCAGGAATTAAGCCTGTGGCTGGAGCCTCTGGGTGACAGAGGACACAGAGCAGGGAACTCAGTTTCACATCCAACACACAACAAAACCGTGGTCATATTCCCCTGTCCTCCCTCTCCCTTCCCTCTGGTTCTGTTTTCCCTGCATCCCACATCTCTCCAAGGACTGAGGTGTCACAGAAGGACAGGGGGATGCAGCGCCCAGCAGCGAGGGGCTGAACCACCCCAGAGTGCTGCTCCCATGGCAGCATCCTGAGAAAACAGCCCAGTGGACAGGAGGAGCAGGGGAGAATCCAGCCCAGGTGGGAGAGGAGAGAGCTAGGAAGGGAGAGAGGTAGAGACAGAGGCACAGGGGTCATACCAGGTAAGGAAAACAAGTAAATAGCTGATTCAGGGGTTTGTTCTCCTCTTTTATTTAACAGAAACTGTATTTTTACAGCTGCAATCCCTTAAAATGGGATTCTTTTCCCCTTAAAACAATCCTTGTAAAATAATGCTTCATAAAAAGAAGCGTTCCTCTCCTCGACCCTGAAGACAGAAAAACAATAATGCCGGCGAGGCCCTGGCCATGCTGCCAAGGAGGCCGGGGGTGGCTGTCACCCATGTCCCTGGCAGTGCCACCCGACCCACAGCCATGGCTCCGGGTGTCTCAGTGGGAATGGCACTGCTCCAGGCCGGTGGCTCTGGTGGGACAGGCAGAGCAGAGCTGCTCTTCTCGTATCTGCTGCAGCCACCTGCATCCTCACAGGGTCCATCGTGCTGCTAATGGCAGGGCCATGCCTGTTCCCTCCAGCCCTCAGCTGACTCCAAGACCATTTTCCAGGCACAAGAGCAGCTGTCAAGGCTGCCTCATCCCTGGAGACTCCAAAAACCTGCCAAGGCCTTGTGGCATCAGGAACAATCCCATGCCAGGGCTCCCTGCTCCCTTGACTTAATTTGCTTTAATTTTGTTTTAATTTGGGTTGTTTTTTCTCTAGGCTGCAGCTTTTTATTTCACTGCTGCTTCAGCAAAAGTGATTCAGGAAATTCCGATGAAATCCCGGCATGCAGCAGCCCTGCCCCTGCTCGCCAGCAGGACAGGCCAGGAGCTTAATTCTCATTAATAACCACCACGGGTCAATTATTGTGAGAAGGAGGAAAAGCAGCAAAAAGATCTTTGGCATCCCGTGTTGTTTAAGCTTCTGAAAATAAATGTTCTTTGCAAATCAATCTGTTTGCAGCTCTGCACGTGGAGCTGACAGGGAGAATTGCTGGAGGAAGAGAGTATTTATGAAGGGGGTTTATTTTAAGCAAACAGGCGCTTAAGGCTGAGGCTGCTGCTCCCGTGTCCCATCTCTCGTCCTCTGCACAAGTTCCCGGCATTGCCCGTGAAGTGCTGCAGTTGAGCCACAAACACGGTGAGTCTCTGGCTTATCGTGAGTTTGGCTCAGCACCCACCTGGGAGACTCAGCACCCACCAGATTCCCCCAAGGAAGGCAGGGCTTGGCAGTGGCAGCCTGAGCCTCCCACAGGAGCCACGGCCACAGGAGCCACGGCTCTTGTGAGAGGAGCCCCTGCTCACCTGAAGGATGTGAGAGCAATGCTGGGCTCAGTGGACTGCAGGTCTCATCTGCCTTTTTCCCCCCTCTTACGTTTGTTAAAAATATATAAGGGATGTGAAAGTTACCACAGACACTCAGGGCAGCTTCTGTAAGGCTCCACTGGGCACCCCTGTGGTTGGTTACAGTGCAAGACGAGGGAAGAGCCTCAGGCTGTGCCAGGGGAGGTTCAGGTTGGACATCAGAAAGAATTTCTCTGTGGAAAGGGCTGTCAGGCATTGGAAGGGGCTGCCCAGGGAAGTGGTGGAGTCCCAGTCCCTGGAGGTGTCCAAGGAACAACTGGACGTGGTACTCAGTGCTCTGGGCTGGTTGACAAGGTGGGTATCAGTCACAGGTGTGTCTCAATGCTCTTGGAGGTCTTTTCCAACCTCAGTGATTCTGGGATTCTATTCTATAAACTGTATATTTGCCGTGCATCTCCCATCCGTGGTGTGTTGGGAAGAGTGACATGTTCAGGATATCTCTGATCCACACAAAGACAAATTCAAGGGAGTCCTGCTCCCACGGGGATCATTCTCAGGCTCCCAGCTGGTCCCTGTGAGGTGGGGGGTGTGTACCCAATCTCACTGTTGCTTTGTCTGCAGGAGCCGTGGGAGCAGGATGCTGCCGGATGTCCTGGCGCTGCTGGTGATGATGGTGACAATGGTGATGGTGATGGGCCCTCACTCAGCCACAGGAGGCGGCGTGGGGGGCTATGCTCAAGTCAAGTACATGCAGCCCATGGTGAAGGGACCCCTGGGACCCCCGTTCCGTGAAGGCAAAGGGCAGTACCTCGGTAAGGGATGCACTCTGTGGGGCTGTGGGAGGACACGAGTCAGTGGGAAGGGGACATGGCACCTCACAGCCATTGGGCACTTGTCACCCTCTACCCTCAGGGTCAGAGCTCCCGGGAGCTGCCTGGCACAGCCAAGGGTGCTGCTGTCCAAAACAGTTTGGCCAAGCATGGAGGGACCATTTGGGTCTCTTAACCCAGTGCAAAAGGACAGGATGGACACGGGTAGAGGCTCAGCAGCGAAGTGAAGCCCTTTGCTGGGGCTGGAAGGGCACCCATGGGTCCCTTGGTCTGGGAGCCAGGGGACACAGGGGACCCTCCAGCCTCTGGCTCCCACCCTCCTGCCCATCCCCAGCAGCTGTGAGGCGCAGAAGCCCCGGCACTCACTGTCTCTGCCTCTCCCTGCTGTTAAACCTGAGCTGTCCTGGCAAGGCTTTTTCCACTCCTCCACCTATTCCGTTTCCCTGTCTGCATTTTGCACCATCTGGGAATGGAAAGAGTGCCAAGGCCGGAGCTGAGACCCAGCCTGGCGAGGGAAGAGCAGGAGAGAGACATTTCCTTCCTCGGAGAGCAGCGACCAGAAACTCCACACATGTTAAATCACTCCCCACTGAGTGACATGCACCCAGAGGGGCCAAGGCACCAGGGTCATTGCTCCTCACAGCCAGGGCTCACACCTCCAGCCTTCTGTAACCCCCTGCCCCCAGCTGCCCTGCGTGCACCCACCCCAGTGCTGGCACCACCACGGGATGGGGCACTGCTGGGCTCGGGTATCCAGACCCGCTAGGTCAGTGCTTGGCCCTTGGGAAGAGCCACTGGAGCCTCCCTGTGGGTTGTCACGGACCTGGAGCCTCCCAGGAGCTGAAGTCTTGGCTCTGAGAGGAGAAACTGGAGAAGGCTGGGCCACCGGTGGCTGATTTACTGGAGGGCTGAATGGCTTATCAGGAGTTCAGCACATGTGTCAGAAAACACACAGCAAAACCTGGAGCCGAAGTGTGCTACGAGCCCCCCCTCCCTGCCCCCTTCCCAGCTGTTGAAAAGCTGCTCCCTGACTCCCAGCCAGAACCAAAACCTTCCAGCGTAGCACAGGAACACTTCAGCTGCTGGTGGGACTGGATTCAAATCTCTCTCTGCTGTTTTCCCTTCTTCTTTTCCCTTCTTCCTATGCATGGGAGTGGCTTGCATTGCCTCTGAGCAATGCTGCCTATGGTGGGGAGAGCAGCGAGTGTGCCAGGCTGGGGCAAGGAGGGGTTTGGACAAGCTCTGCCAGGTTAGACCAGGCACAGAGAGAACAGTGAGGCAGGGCAGAGCACGGAAGTCCCCTGGACATTACTCCTCTAAAATCCTTGGGAAAGAGAGGACAGGTGGGGGACAGGAGAGGGGGACACAGGGACAGCTGCAGCCCGAGCCACCATCTGTGGGGCCGCATGGAGGCAGCTGGGGAAGCCGGTGCCTCCTGGATCCCACCGAGCTCCCATCTCTGCTTAACCTCTAATTTGGCAAGGAAAATCCCTGCTGGCCTTCTGCCCTGCTCAGGGAGCTCAGCTGACTCGCCGCGACGGCGCAGGGCTGTGCCGTGCCCCTGCGGGTTACCCCGACCCGGCGGGAGCTGTGCGGGGCCCCCGGGCTGGCCCAGCATGGCCGCGGGGCTGGGACCCCCGGCAGAGGGGCGGGGGGGTTCTCTCCTGCCTCCAGGTGCCATCTGGTGAGTGACAGGCTTCCTCAGAGTGTCAGACACCTTTTCTGACCCAAAAATAGCTGCCCCAGAGCAGAGGGAGCCCAGGGAAGGAGATGCTGCTAAATGCTGAAATGCTCAGAATATTGAAGCAGACGTTTGCACATCGGGGTTTATTTTGGCTTAATTTAAACCATGTCCATGGCCCTGCAGCCAGGTAAACCCACGAGCGAGTGCTATGCTGGGGAACCCACTGCTGGAGGAGACGGTATGAGAGGTGCTAAAACACTGATCCCACGCAACATCCCTGTGAGCCTGTGAAACTCTCTCACGAGACAGGGCTTGGCAGCAGCTCTGGAACAAGCTCCGCCGGGCTCCGCCACAGAGCAGCCCTCTCCTTCCTGCAGTGTCATTTGGCCGCACTGGCCAGACCCGCTGCTGGCTGCTCGTGGCTGGGAACCACTTCCCATCCTGCTGGATTATTCCTCTGCTGGCCGGTCTGCGCTTCTGGGTCCCTCCTTCAGGCAGGAGGGGTCCTTACCGGGGTGAACACAGCTCCAGAGGGGCTGCAGCACCCACCTGGCCATGTCCATGCTCCTCAGGAGGTGGAACGCTCCGTGGTGCCCAGGTGGGAGCTCCTAGGGGTCACTCCTGCCCCGTCCCCTTCCCACTGCCCCAGCTGGCTCCGCGTTAACATTCACGGCAGCTCTGTTCGTGCTTCGAGGGGAACACAGAACGCCCCGCTGGTGCTGCGAAGCGCAGAGCTCCGAGACATGTGTCTGTGGTAAGACACGGGCTTTTGAAATCGGACACCAGTGGGGCTGCAGTGTCCCAGTTTCTCTCCGCTGACGGCTCCGGTTTGGTTTTCCCGTCTGCTTTTTTGGCCGCCTGCAAGCTGGCAGCTCCTGCCTGGCGTTTCTCTCCACTGCCTTGTGTGAGAGAATGTGTGTGTGCTTTTTCCTTCCTTCGTGGGCTCAGCTGTAGATCCTTATTCTGATTCCATGCAAAATGACCTAGAAAACTAATTCTTTTCAAACCATTGGGAGAAAAAAAATTAAAAAGTGGGGGGAGAAAACACATTGAAATAATTTTCTGGAGAAATTTTTTTCCAGAATCCAAACCCCAGAAATAGTGCAGCACTGCACAGCTCCCTTGCCCTTTTTCCCACACTGCTTTCCAGGGTGAGGAGCAGGAGTTTGCAGAAATCCAGTGGCAGTGTCATAACAGACAAGTATTTCCTTCATTAAGAGAGCCAAGTGACCACAGCTACAGCTGAGGATGTAGGCCAGGCTTTGATTTATAGATAAGCCTAAAACTGTTTCCATTACCCAAAGGAAAACACAGGCTGGGAAGGGCCAGAGCTAATTGCTGTGTTTAGGGCAGGCAAAGCCACCTCCAGTGCTCTGGGAGCTGTGCCTGCTGCTGCCACAGTTATTCTTTTCACATGTCTCAAATCTCCCATAAGCTTTTCCCATTGACTGAGGAAATCTCCGTGCTGGCGGATCCCAGCACCACGGGAGTCCATGCTCCAAAAGCCCAGCTTGGCTCACTGAGGGGGCCAGACTGGCAGACCTTGGGGACTATGGCATGCAGCTTTGTATCCTGCTTCCACCCCAGGCAGGATCCATCCCCATCCCAGGAACTTGTCCATATAGATCTCTTCCCAACTGGAATGATCTACCTTGGGCAGATTTGATTTAAATTCACCCAAGATGTCACAGCCTTTTCCTCTGCCTTTCGCACTTCTCATCATTGTCCCGTGTACATATGACTGTCAAGTATTTCCTTCATTTCAAACTGCCCAAAAAAGAGTTTGTCAGATTTATTCTTTCTCACCCTTTCCTGGTGTCACGTGGGAGGTGACACCCTGCCTGGGCCAGCCTCAAGGAGTTATTTATGCTCATGTCTGTGCTTTCCATGCTGAGCTGTGGTGGGCATGTCATCTGCCTCTCCTTGCCTTTGGAGTCTCTCAGCCCATTAGTTTCTTTCTTATATCCGTTTGCAAAAGACCTCAATAAATTCTTGAAATGTCAAGTGGTTGCGGCCTATTCCCAGCTGGGCTGACTCATTTGGATGGAGCTGAGGCTGCATTTCCCTCTCAGCTCTTGGCTTTTCCTCCATCCCCAGAGCTTTTCTCCTTTTTGGTTTTTCTCTGCCTTGCTGGACACGGGAGCTGCGCCAGCAAGCACTGTGGGCACGTCCTAACCCATACACCCATCGCCTCCTCAGGCTCTCAAGTACATGTCCAAGAGTTTTCTTTTTAATCCAAAAGGATTAAAGGTCTCCCAAGGCCCTGGACTCATGGGACAGGGTGAGGGATTATCCTCAGTCTTGGCTTGCTCTGTCGCCATCCTCTCAGCTGAGCCCAGGCAGGAGCAACTGAATCCCACGGTGCTTTCGAGGCTGCTGGGAAGTGAGGCAGCAGGAGGTTTGAATCCAGCTCCAAAAACACCCCGCAGTAACTCATCACAAAACAGCTCTGCCAGAGCTGACAGCAAGCACTGGCACCTTCCATGGTGTCACCTGACATCATGGAGGGATGTGAGGTTGGAATGAGAACCCTGGGCTTTGGCCTTGCCTCAGGACAGCCCTGCTGATGTGGGGGCCCAGGAAGCTGCTGTGACCATGTTTAAGTGGAAGGGTCCCCCTTGAAGCCCTGCCCAGGCTGTGCAGAGACCCCAGCTGCAACATCCCAAGGACATCCTGCACCCGCACACTCCTTGCCCACCACCAGCTCTAGTGACACTCTGTGTCTCCTCTCTCCACAGACATGCCGCCGCTGCTGCCCATGGACCTCAAAGGGGAGCCAGGACCGCCAGGGAAGCCTGGCCCACGTGGACCCCCCGGGCCCCCCGGCTACCCAGGAAAACCGGGCACGGGGAAGCCGGGAATGCATGGCCAGCCTGGGCCCGCTGGGCCCCCTGGCTTTTCGGGCATTGGGAAACCCGGCATCCCAGGACTCCCCGGAAAGGCGGGTATGAAAGGGATGCCCGGAGCCAAGGGCGAGCCTGGCATGCGAGGGGAGCAAGGGCCGAGGGGACTTCCCGGCCCGCCAGGGCTGCCCGGGCCAGCCGGCCTCTCTGTCAATGGGAAGCCGGGTCCCCAGGGCGGCCCCGGCCTACCCGGGTTTCGGGGCGAGCCTGGCCCGAAAGGAGAGCCGGGTCCCCGTGGAGAACGAGGGATGAAGGGTGAAAACGGCGTGGGGAAGCCAGGGTTACCGGGGCCCCGGGGGAACGGGGGCCCTCCCGGCCCCGCGGGGCCCCCAGGGCCC
>VZTE01002172.1:133864-185884 GCA_013397775.1 Eulacestoma nigropectus
GCCGGTGTTGGGAAGCCCGGCCTCGATGGGCTGCCGGGTGCGCCGGGGGACAAGGGCGATATGGGCCCCCCTGGCGGGCCGGGTGTCACCGGGGAGCCTGGCCCTGTGGGGCCGCGGGGACCCCCGGGGATCGATGGGATCGGTGTCCCGGGCGTCGCGGGGGTGCCGGGGATACAGGGCCCCATGGGACCGAAGGGAGAGCCCGGGATCCGCGGCCTCCCAGGCCTGCCAGGCCCCACGGGCTATGGGAAGCCGGGCTTGCCTGGCCTGAAAGGAGACCGCGGGCAGCCTGGGCCCCAGGGAGCCATCGGCGATAAGGGAGAGCCCGGCGTTGATGGGGAGCCGGGCGAGCCGGGCCCTGCCGGCATCATCGGCCCGCCGGGCCCACCTGGGTCCATGGGGCTGCCGGGCAAGCACGGGCTGCCCGGTTCCAAGGGGGATGTGGGGCCGAGCGGGCCCCCGGGAATGCCGGGGATGCGCGGTGACCAGGGCCCGAACGGCTTCGCGGGGAAGCCAGGGGTGCCGGGAGAAAGGGGCCTGCCCGGGTCACTGGGACCTCCCGGCCCAACGGGCCCCAAAGGTGAACCAGGGTTCATCGGTCTTCCGGGGGTGCCTGGATTAACGGGTGGCCCTGGGCCAAAAGGGGACGGTGGGATCCCGGGGCAGCCGGGGCTGAGGGGCCCCTCTGGCATCCCGGGATTGCAAGGACCTGCTGGTCCCATGGGGCCTCAGGGGTTACCAGGCCTGAAAGGGGAGCCTGGGCTCCCTGGCATTCCTGGCGAGGGGAAGACCGGTGAGCCTGGCATGGCCGGACCCATCGGCCCACCCGGAATGCCAGGAACGCCAGGGCTGAATGGGCCACCAGGCCCACCGGGGCCACCCGGGCCACCAGGAGCACCAGGAGTGCTGGACGAGACGGGCATCGCGGGGCTGCACCTGCCGGACGGTGGCGTGGAGGGGGCTGTGCTGGGCAACGGGAAGCCAGGCAAGCCACAGTATGGCCGAGGTGAGCTCGCTGCCCGCATTGCACCAGCCTTCACCGCCATCCTCACCTCCCCCTTCCCCGCATCTGGCATGCCCGTCAAGTTTGACCGGACCTTGTATAACGGGCACAATGGCTACAACCCGGTCACCGGGATCTTCACCTGCCCCGTATCTGGAATCTACTACTTTGCCTACCATGTGCACGTCAAAGGGACCAACGTTTGGGTGGCCCTGTATAAGAACAACGTGCCAGCCACCTACACCTACGATGAGTACAAAAAGGGGTACCTGGACCAGGCCTCGGGCAGTGCCGTGCTTGAACTCAAGGAGAACGACCAGGTCTGGGTACAAATGCCCTCGGACCAGGCCAATGGGCTGTACTCCACGGAATACATCCACTCCTCTTTCTCCGGGTTCCTGCTCTGCCCCACATAACGGCTGTTGGGCACATTTCCTTTTCACCTACTTTAGCCATAAACTGTCTTTTTTTTTTTTTTGATAAAAAAGTGTTTTACAATTAATACAAAAAAGAAAAATCACTGGGAAGAACGCGCAAGACATTGTCGTGGGACCTTGCTTCATGCTGTTTGATCCATGAGTCAAGAGGGTAATCAGGAAGGAGACATCTATCCGTCTATCTTTCTTTTTTGGGGGAAGGGAGAAGGGAGGGAGGGGAGCAACTTCCTCAGCAAAGCATATTTGGAATAAATTTTACCCCAGTGACTGGACATCAAACACAGGAACATGCTTGGGATGGCAAGGATCTGCCTCTGTGATCCAGAGAGGGTCAGCTGGAAGACCAGACCCCCCCTGGTCTGTATCAAGTGCCCTCGTTTCCCATTTGGAATGCTAGATAAATAAATCCAGCTGTGTCATGGCTGGTGTGTTTGGTAACCGACGCAGGGTCCCAGGCACTTACACAAACCCGTACAGCAGCAGGGATCCACACTGGATTGAGAAATTTCCTTCCAAACCCTCAGATGCCCAAGTTCCAGGCTCGCTGACGCCTGTTTTTCCAGACTGTGCTTTGGGGCAGTCTCTCCGATTCACTCCGGATTCAGTGTGGTTGGATTTATAATCCTAAAAAGTGGAACACTTTGCATAAGCACCTTCTTCTAAGAAGTAAATATTATTTTTAACCCTCCTCCCCAGCACCTTTAGGAATAAAACCATCCAGGCACTGGTACCTGGGAGGATGCCATGACCAGTTCCAAAGGCAGTGAGGGAAGCTGGGACCCCATGATGAACAACGATCTGCTCTCTCCATTCACCTGCTGGGAAGTCCAAGGGCTGGTCCTCTCCCGTCTGTCTCTGCAGCCCAAAGACTTGCTTGGCCTCAGGAGCATCTCTGCCCACACAAGGATGGCAGTGTGAGCCCAGCTCATGGTGCTGCCAGCTGGTGTGACATAAGGAAGTGCCACTGATGGACAACTTGCTTTTCCTGTCTATTTCAGGATGTGTGAACTCTTGCATTGGTGTCCTCCCTTTCTCCGGGGATCTTGGAATTAGGGAAAAATAGTGCTGGTTCTAACTTTCCATGCAGTGATTTCACCACGGTGCTATGACCCATTTAACAACGTTACTTGCAAGCGTAGTGCAATATGTACCTGTGACAGGGCACCAGCCCCGGGGCCACCCTGTGACTTAGGTTAAAGAAATCAACATTTGCCTGTTGTTACCACTTTGTCTCTCTAATGCTTGGAGTGTTACTGACCCGAGCATGAGCTGCAGGGCTCTGGGCCAGGTGTGACAGCACTGCCTACATAGATCCTGTGGCTCTGCAGGTTTTCTCACAGTAGAACAGTCACAGCCACTTCGAGGACAGGGATGCTGCTCATCCAAGGCCAGGAGCAGGCTGCTGAAGTCAATCCATGTGCATATCCCACTGCATGTCCCTCTGCAAAGGCACATCCCTGAGAAACAGCAACAATTTGGTCACCAGCTCTGACCTTTGCATTTTCCTAAAGCCTGTTTGGTGGCCAAAGAAATGTAGCGAGACTGGGACTAGGCTTGTTTTCCAGATGGACTCTACGAGATATTTAAACAACTTTTCTTTTCCTATTTCTGTTTTGTTTGTTTGTTTTCTCCTCAAGTCTGTCCCGTGTTTCTGCCTCTTGCCATTCAGGCCTTCCTTTTAAAAACTCACCTATCCCTGAAATTAAGAAACACAAGAAGGAAATTTGCTGGAATTGGCTTGTTGGAAGGCCAGTGCTCCAGGCACTGGCTGTTGGGGCTGTGTCCCCTCCCTGGGATCCTCTCCCTGGGAATTTCTCTTTTTAAGCAGAGATGAAACTCCTCAAGCTGAAAGGTTCTGATCCCACTGGATGTTTTTAACTCCTGAGGGCAGGGTCAGGACTATTTGGGTTGTGATCCTAACAGGTTATTTCCCAGCAGGAACAGGAGTGTTTCCCAGCAGTAACAGTCCCTAAAATTAAAAGTGGAAGCTCAGATGATTTTTCCAAGACCAGGTTTGGTAGGGGAGGGTGCTGGGAGGGGGCTTGTCTCCTTTCCTGTGGAGAACAGAGGCATTTGAGCTGGTCCAGCCCCACTGTGTGCATGACCCGCGCAGGGCCAGGAGCTGCCATGCCTGGTGAGAGCTTCATCCTGCTCCTCAAAGCGACTTATTTATACTGTGCCTAATCTACAGCCCATCTCTTCTTGTTCTGTTCTGTTTCACTCCAAACTTCTTGTTCGAGCTGGCAAAACGCAACGACCAAACTCCTCACTGTAACCACCCCCAGATTAAGTTTGTGCTGTAGATACTGTTTTGCAATTTCACTTTCCCTTCAAGTGCAGAGCAAATCCATAATCACCCCTCCCAGCTATTTAACCTCTTACATTTACACACTAATGGAAAGCAAAGATATTACACGCACATAGTTAGGCTAAAAAAACGATGCACAGGATGAGGGAGGCTGTTCACTCTCCAGAAGGATTTTTTTCTGGAATACGGAGTACATATTAGCCAGCAGAAAGGATTATTTTCTGTCATGTGTGTGAGCACGTGGGATTTTGGTTTCAATCACAAGAATAAGAAAGGTTGGGTTGGATGAGGTATATCTATTTTTAATGCTGAAAACTGCATTACAATGTGCATTTTTATATACAAATTCTTACTATTTTTTTTAAATTTGCCTCTAGTATCTTCATTTCTAACCTAGTATATAGAGGTTTCTAGTTTTGTAAATACTTATTACATGCACTGTCCTAGTAAAAGCTGGTTTAAAATGCACTCTTTGTGACCCAAAACTGACCTGCTCTTCACAACTAAAACTGCAGTACTTGATTGTATTGACAAACATCAATAAAACTTATTGTATAGAGGTGGGCTCAGCTGTGCTTTGTCCTGGGACTTGCTCTGTCTCATGCAGTTCTCTTACCCTTTATTTTCACCTTAAATCTCCTCACTCACTCCCAGCAGATTCCCTCACTAAATAATATCCTTATGCAAAAAGTTATTGCATGTTTCTTGTGTTTAAGAAAAAGACTTCCGTCTCTAGAAATTCAGTTTTAGAAAAGGTTGAAACCCAGATCCTTCCAGCCTGGTGATTATTACTTTGAGGAACTCAAGTTGAAGTCTTAGGGATTCCCTTTCTCTTCTGTGTGTTTTTTTTCAATTTTTTTATCCTGTATCATACACCTTGTGCACAGCCAACCTCCACCCTGACCGAGTCAGGAACAGTCAGGACTGGTGAATCACCTGCAAAGCACCTTCACAGGCTCACAGTCCAAAGAAAAGAAAATGTTATTTTCCCACCTGATCTCACCTGGCAGAGGTGAAACATTTCCAGGGAAGCCTGGCTAACACACAGGCACCTTCAAAAGCTCATTCCAAGGAACAAGCCATCCTCCTGCTGCCATTCGTGGGGCTCCCAGCAGATTGCTTGTCTCTGCACCATCATCACATGCTGGATTCCAGCACCTGAACTCCTTCCACAGGCTGAGAAGGAAAAGGGGCCTTTCCAGAGGCTCTCCCTGCAATGCCCAGTGTCAACTCACCCTTGTACCAAGAACCACTCCTGGTCCTCTTGGCACTGAGGATGCGCAACTTCATGACTTGAGTGAAAACACAGGAGCAGTGGCTACTTAACAAAGATAACTGAGGGATTTTATTTCTTTCCAAGGAAACTAAAGGGATTAGCACACATCAAAATTTTGGCCCCAAGAGTTCTAGTCTTTAAACAGGAGCTCTTTGCTTGTCAGGAGTTCCAAACATTTAAAATTATAAAGCTGCTTTAAAAGAAAAATATCTTCTTTTAAATAATTCCATGAATCTGGTTGCCCCTCTGGCAGAATAATGTGGAAAACCTGGTATTTTACAGCTCAGATCTGCAGCACAATACAAAAATAGACGACAGACCAAAATTCCACATGTTCCCAGGACAAGAATCCATTTATACAAGGAAAACCCATTAAAGCATCACACAAAAGACTGGCACTTGAAGGAAGCAGACTACAGGGAAAACTGGAAGGTCCTGTGGCAGCCAGATTCCCACATGTGCATGCAGCCTGATACAGCCACCACGTGCTGACGCCACCAGGGAGCACAACAGCCACTTCCCGGTATCACAAGACATACTGGAGAAATAACAAGAGTTACTGTCACATTCAAGTTTATAAACATTTCCATATGATGACATTTTGTTTTCAATTATTAAAAAACTTCCAACCCTTTCTAGACGTGCCATTCCCAAGCTGTTTCTCCCTTTTTGACCAGCTCAACTAGGAAAAGGTTTTAAATGTAAAATTCTGGAACACAACTGTGCTAGAATGTTCTTGGCCACCAGCACCAGCTTCTTTTAAACACTGATGCCCCCAATTAACCCACCTTTCCCTTTAGTTTTGGGGCAATTCTTACCAAGTACAAAGGCTTAGACTGTGGTAAGTTAACTCCTGCATCTTGCTCAAGTCACTTCTGTGACTGACTGCAGCAGAACTAGGAATTCTATCCCTGTACTACCTCCACTCCCAGATTTGCACTCTACAGGAGCTGGGCTCCGATGATCCTTGTGGGTCCCTTTCAACTTGGGGTATTCTGTGATTTACACAGTAATCTCACTTGATGCTCTGGGCATACACAGGACTTTAAAAATACAGGATGCATGGATTAGGAACACAGGAGCAGCCAGAGTGGCTGCAGAAGTGTGACAGCAGCTGTGCAAGGGGGCACAAAGTGCAGCAGGCGCCTGTTGGATCACAGGGCCAAGGACACAGGAGGAGGAGCAGCAATTAGTGACACCCTCTCCCAGCAGGGACAACGAGCCAGCTGGGATCGTCTGCAGGCATCAAAGGTCTCTCACAGAGGCATCAGCAATGCAAAGAAATCCCTTCTCCCTTCTCTGGCACTTCTCATTCTGCCTTTAGGGCAACAAACCTCCCTGGGAAGTCTGCACTCCATTATCCTAACTCAGCACAGGTGACAACGTGGGCCACCAGATCTCTCTGGTGACTCCTGTGACATCCCTTATCTGGCCAGCTGAGAGTGACCTGCTGCTGTATGAGGGGTGTGGAGACTCCCAAAGCCACTGGACAAGCCACTGACCACTAAAACACAGCCCACGGACACAGGAGCAGAGGAAAACAGGGAGAAAGTCCACAGATTCAGACACCCACCAGTAACTGCAACGACAAATGGCACAATGGTGGACAAAGCAAGCAGCAGAAATCCTACAGAAAATGAGACACTCCTGTACACTCAGGGGAGCTGCACCCACTGTCCAAGTGCAGCCACTTCCCAGCTGATCCGTGACTGAAAGGGATGTGCCCTCTTTTCCAAGCCAGCTCGTGCTCCCAGCTGACAGCAGCAGGCACCCTTCCCAGAGGAGGCTCGCTGGCGTCGGCTGATGGCACGGATCCACCACTGGGTCTGATCAGAGAAGCAGAGCTGACCATCCCTTCACCTTCAGGAAAGCCCTGGAGCTGCCCCAGAGCTGCCCCAGAGCTCAGAGCCGCTGGCAGTAGAGTTCATAGAGGCTCTTGGCCATCCTCTGGGTCTCCTGGAAAGCCTCACAGCTCTGCTCCCAGCTCGGGGGCACCTGCTCCTCCCCGTAATAGGCCCCGGCAATGGCCCCCGCCATGGTGGCAATGGTGTCCGTGTCTCCCCCTAGGGAGATGCAGTAGATGATGGTTCTCTGCAGGGCATTGTAGTGGTCAGGAATGTCGGGATCAGCGTCCATGCAGCGCAGGAAGGAGTAAATGGCAGTGGGGACGGAGCGCAGCGCGGCGATGCCATTGCCTGGAACACACCCCGTCATCACCCTCTGGCTTCCTTCCTTTTCCCTTCCTACTGTACTTCCTGTTGCCAGTGACTTTCCATAACGATATCATGGATTTTATCAGGAAAAGGTGCAAGTTTGTGCCTCAGAAATCCCACAGTTCCCCATTACCGCTCACATCCTGCAGAACAAATTCCTAATTACCCCAGTATAGTCTGGCCATATCCATCTACCCATCCTCATCCAACATGATAACCCAAGAGTACTTAAAGAGATCTTGGAATATTAAGAAACATTATGAAGATAACATTTCCTTAACAAGATCTTTTTTTCCTGTCAATACAGAGAGGGAATCACTGGGCTTAGACTCAGAATTCCTGTCTGGTGAGCACAGGCAGCTTTTCCAGAACATTCTGTGCCTGACAGGCAGCACAGGCTGAAGAGGAATCTGGAGGAAGACACATCTACCAGGCTTGCTGAGTTAGTCCTGCTTCCAGCTTTCCTAATGCTTGTACTAAGAAAGGTACTCACCCAACTCAAACAATACATCTGCTTTGGGAACGCTGCTGAGCTCCAAAAATTCCTTGATTTTCTTTAGACGCCTGGAAAATGGTAAATCCTCAAATCCCAGCCTGCAAACAGAGAGTGCAGTGAAGAGGAGAGAACGTGAAGAGCCAGAATAAACCACCACAGCAGGGTTGGGGCTTCCCCTCAGCTACTCACGCTCGGGCATCACTGAGAGACTTGTCATCCGCCTCCACGTGCTCCATGTGGCTGATGAGCTGCTCCAGGAAGGTTTCCCTGCTGAGCCCTTCCTGCAGTGCCAGGTGCACGGCCAGGGCCTGCAGGATGGCCCCGTTGTAGCCCAGGGAGTTGGAGTGGGTCAGCTCTGCGCTCAGCTTTGCAAACTGCCAAAGAAACCCCAATGTCAGCAAAGCTTCCTGGGACACTTCCCTGGCAGCAGGGACACCCACAGGAGCCCAGAACGTTCTGTTACCTTCTTGACATCCTGGACATCAGAGTAGACGAGGGAGATGCCGGCCACCCTCATGGCCCCGCCATTCCCGTAGGAGCCCTTCCCATTGAACTGGGCTCTCGCAGGCTCAAACACATCATTGCACTTGGGGCTCAGGAGCTTCTTGAAGACATTGACCACGGCCATCCCATAACCCCTGTTGGGCTCCTTCTTGAACTCCTCCGCAAACCTGGTGTGGGCAGGGGGGAAAACACCTGGGGGGTTTGGTCTGTTACTGGGGTTTGTGATTGGATGAAGCCTCTTGCTACAGTGAATTAATAAAACACACGCGTAAATCAATGACAGTCAGGGTTCACTGATTCAGTTCTGCAGGGAAACAATTCCCAAAGAACAATGTGAAAGAAGGATGTATAAACATCACCTTCCATAAACCACTTGTTTCCCTCTCAACTCTGCCCCAAAATAGAACCAAACTAGAAATATTTCTGTGGGTCACAACCACAAGGAAAGTCTTTTGTTCAAGTTCAATGGAAGAGTTTTCTAAACAAAGAAATGCTTTCCCTTAAGTGGAAACAAATGCTCCCAGGGCTGGGGATTCAACAGGGAAACGGATCATAAACAGAGTCAAGCTGAGCTCACTCCTATTCCCTCACTAAATTAAGGGCAGTACAAACATAAATAGCTACAAATAAACATGAAATGAAATGTCTCTGGAATCTCCAAGCATTCTCTTCCCCAAAGGTGAACACACACAGGGCTGACACACAGCAGCACTGTCCTGTCAAGGCAGCTTCAGACTCCACACTGAAGCTGACACTGGTGCACAGTCCAAGGCATGGCAAAGCAACAACAAACTAAAGGATTAACCATCTCTTTCCTAATTTTTTTCCCCTCCGCGAATTAGTAATGCCTCTGCCTCAGCCCCTGTCCCCTTCCACAGTCAGTCACAGTGATGATTTCACCCTCAGGAAGCCTCATCCTCACCTCTTCGCCATGTCGACCTCATCGAACTCCTGTTTGGCCAGCAGTGACTGCACCACTGACCTGCTCATGGCTGTGTCGTCTGTGTATGGCAGCGACTCTGCAATGGGAGGGCAAAAAGTGACACCTCCAGCCAGGGACAAACTGCGCCTGCCCTTTGCCAGCACCACCCTCATCTCCAAGGCCTGACTGTCACAAGTTGCCTGGAACAGCTGTGGCTGCCCCATCCCTGGAAGTGTCCAAGGCTAGGTTGGACGAGACTTGGAGCAACCTGGGACAGTGGAAGGTGTCCCTGCCCATGGCAGGGGGTAGCACTGGATGATTTTTAAGGTCCCTTCCAACCCAAACCTGTCTGGAATTCAAGTTCCCCAGCACTTAACTGCCATGGTTGTCAGAGTAAGGATACACAGACAGGGAGCTGCATCCACAGCTATGACACACAATGTACTTCAAGATTAGTAAGAGCCAGAAGAAAATATCTGACATCCAGAGGCACATATGAACAAGAGAGTCAGGCCAACACAGCATCACAGATTTCCAGGATGGTTTGGGTTGGAAGGGACCTTAAAGCCCATCCTGTTCCACCCCCTGCCATGGGCAGGGACACCTTCCACTATCCCAGATTGCTCCAAGCCCTGTCCAAGCTGGCCTGGAACGCTTCCAGGGATGGGGCAGCCACAGCTTCTCTGAGCAACCTGTGCCAGGGCCTCACCACCCTCATGGGGAAGAATTTCTTTCCAATATCCCATCTAATCCTGCTCTCTGGCAGTGGGAAGCCATTCCCCGTGTCCCGTCACTCCGGGCCCTTGTCAATAACCTCCATCTTTCCTGCAGACTCCCAGGCACTGGAAGGCTGCAAATCGCTTCCTAAGAGTTAAATAACAACTCTGTGCTTCTGTCACTGTTCTCCTCCTCAAGTTTTGGTACCTCTGCTCCCTGCTGACACCCGTTCCAAGCACATTCCAACTCAGCTTCCCTGGAGTAGGAGCAGCACGGCTGAGCACAGCAAGCCACGGGTCCCTCTGCATCAGCAGTGTCCCTAAGGAATCCCCAGGGAATCAGGAATGGCCAGGGGTGTTGGACCCCCACAGCACAGGGGCACAGGACAGAGCAGGGCAGGGGACAGCCAGGGCGGTCACAGCGGAGATGCCCCACAACCAGGTGAAGGGTAAAGCCTAGGGGCACCCACGTTTCGGGGGGGGCTGTGGGGTTGGGGATTATGCAGGTTGGGCACACCCCAAAACCCAGTCCTGGGGGTGCTGAGGAGGGAGGGACACATACGCACCCCCTAAAGCCCAGCCCTGGGGGTGCTGGAGTCTAACCCGAATCTCTAGGGTGCCGAGTGCTGTACACAGCGGGATGTGTGAAGGGGGAACCGGGGGATGTTCGCAGCCCCCTCCCCGCTCCCCGCCCACGCACGGTCACGTGCGCTCCCCGCCGCCTCCCCTCCCTCCTCAGGCGGCGCCGGTTCCAGCCCTTTGAGGAAACTCAGCAGCTCCGGCAGCTTCACGACGCTCCTGCCTTCGAAAACAGCTCCCAGGCAATCCCCCAGCAACGCCCCGGCCAAGCAGCCCCGAAACCGAGCGGGGCCGGGCCGGGGACGAGCCGGCACCCGACCGACGCCTGAGGCCGGTCCCGCCGCCGCCATCTTGCCGCGCGCGGCGACTTCTTCCTCCGGGCCGCCAGGGGGCAGTGTGTGCGGAAACGCCTTCGACTGCCCCCTGGCGGCCCGGAGGACCGNCGGCCCGGAGGACCGAGGTGCCGACAAGCACACCCGTCTGTTCCTTTAATCCTTCCTGGAATCCAGATGGATTTAATGACCGCAGATGACAACTGGAGACAGGCCTTTTATTGTTTATAAATCTCCTCGGAGCGCGGGAGGCTGTAGACATCGTCCAAGGGCCAGACAGTTATAAAACAAACTAGGAGGAGAATTCCATTCTCCCCAAACAGGACGCAGATGTCACTTTTCCTCGCTACGGAACTGAATCACCGGGAGTTTTCCCCCGCGCTTGCACAATTCCCGGCGCGCTAAGCCAGCTCCAGCTGACTGTTCCTCGGCAGGTTCCTGGTGCGGTTGACAGCGTCAACCTCTGGCTCAAACTTCTCCACAGGGATCACGAGTTTTCTCCGGGTGTCCATGCACTTGTTGTCCAGCTGCAGAGAATTGGTTTTGTAGCCAATATCGGTCTGAATGCGGTGAAGTTGTCGGTAAAGAGCGTCCAAGGCATCCCTGGGAATGAGCAGAAGGGACAGTAGTTGGGATCAAATGCTGCATTGCTTCCCAGGAACAGGCTCCCCAGGGAATGGTCGCAGCCCCAACCCTGCCAGAGCTCAAGGAACATTGGGAAAATGCTCTGAAGCACAGGGTGAGATTGTTGAGGTGTCCTGTGCAGGGCCAGGAGTTGGTCTCAGTGATTCTTGTGTGTCTCTCCCAACTCAGGTTATTCCATGATTCTAAACTGGACAGGAAACACCCAACTTCCCACTTTCTGGCAGCATTTGGCCCTGTACAAAGAGCAAACTCATCAGATACTCATTGTTTGGGGCAGTGAATAGCGAGCCCACACGTTGCTCTGGGAGGGCAGCAGAGATGTGCACCCGGTGAGCTGCCAGCCCACAGCAGCATTTCTGTTCCTTCCTTGTCACTCTCTTTTTTGTCCCTTTTGGAACAGTCAGAGCCTGGATGAAGTCAGAGTCAAGCAGGGGCCATGGGAGTCCCATTCCCCACCCAACACAGACCCCTTGTGCCT
Source organism: Eulacestoma nigropectus (assembly GCA_013397775.1). Lineage (NCBI taxonomy): Eukaryota > Metazoa > Chordata > Aves > Passeriformes > Eulacestoma > Eulacestoma nigropectus. Next base: position 145,774 of record VZTE01002172.1, read on the forward strand.
GCACCCTGCACCCACCAAGCCCAAACACTGCTGCCCCTCGTGAGCCCAAGAACCACAAGCACCAAAAAGCAGGTGCTGGAGGTGTGCCCAGAGCACCCAGAGCCACATTCCCTCAGGGCAGCACTGGGCACTGCTGTGCCTGGAGAGCAGGACACTCACTGTGACTCTGTCCGCTTCTGCTGGAGTGCACGGATTGTCCCCTCCAGCTGCTGGACCTCGTCTGTCAGTCCATATTGAGCCTGCAGGGAGGAGGGGACAGCACTTAACAAGGCTTTGACAAAGGCCACAGTTCCCTCATTTCCCTCTCCCCCCAGCTGTGAAATTATTTCATTGCTTTGCTAAGTCACTGTAGGATCCATTGCTCAGCTGCTCCAAAACTCATCTATGTTTTTCGAAGCCCCCTTCCCAGTCAGTTCCCTGCAGGGACCACGCCAGGTGAGGTACCTGATCCCGGCAGAGCTCAACGTGGGGCCGGTACGTGCGGGTCTCCAGGCGGGTGTGAGCCACTTTCAGATCCAACGTTCTCTTCCGGAGATCTTCCTCCAACTGTCGGATCTCCTCCTCCATTTCAGCAATTTCTTCCAAGGTCTAAAGATAGACATGTGTCCTGAGGGACAGCCCGGGATACAGACTGGGAAACAGCCCCCATGTCTCTGGGAATTTTGCTGTGCTGGGGATAGATTTTACTCAAGGGCTTCTGAGGACTGAATCTTCTGCTTCCACATGGCCCAGGATGGTGCTGCTGAGACAAGGGGTGAAATAAAAAGGCCCAAACCTGGCAGTACTGCTGAGATAAGGGGTCAAATAAAAAGGCCCAAACCTGGCAGTGCTGCCAAGCAGTGCCAGAGAAACACTTGTGAGAGGTGGGATACTGTTGGAATCGTATGTGTGCCACTGAACAGCAAACATGGAAACTATGCTCAGGCTGATTTGCTTTCTATGTAACAAACAGCCTTTGGGATTCCATTCCCAGCCAGGGTTGTAGTCGATGACCAAAGAAATAACACTTACATTCTGTTCCTGCCATCTCAGCTCACTAAGGGCCCCTTCCATGTCTCTAATCCTCTTCCTCAGCGCAAACTCTGTAGCTATACGCTGAGCATCCAGCTCATTGTTTGTCTGAGGAGAGAACAGCTCCAGTCACACATGGCTACAAGGTGTCTGTGTCCCCCCTCAGCTGTGCCTGGAAGGTTGGGACAAGCCCAGGAGAAAAACCAGCCGGGTTTGGCTGCTGCCACATGTGTGCAGGTCACACTACCCCAGTGGCCAAAAGGCAGGGATCGATGGACAGGGACGTGTCCTCCAGCTTGCTGAGACTGCTGCAAGCTCTGCAGCATAACCAAGCTCCTACTTAAACCAGGAGGGCAGCTCCCAGACAGACCCAGAGACATTCCCGCCACTCTCCCACACCAGATCCAGAATGGCACCACAGATTCCTGGCCAAGGGAGCAGTTTACCTGGGCAATGCTAAGTGTGATTGCTCCTCGGAGGTCAACTGAGGCTCTCATTTCTGCCTCAGCACGGTCTTTGTTGCACTGGCTGTTCAGTTCCCACTCACGAAGTGCAGATGTTCTGTGAACAAATCAGTTATGAAAATAAATTGAGTGTTTGCAAGACATTTTAAAGGGACCACCCGCTGCAGGCCGGGATGGCAGCACAAAATGATTCTGGAAAGCTGGAGGTCACATCTTGCCTGATCTCGTCAGAGACTGAACCCCACTGGGCCCAACATCTGCTCCACCCAGGGACACATCCAAACCATGGAAAGGAATGCGAGGCAAGTGAAAATGTGCAGCAGGTCCCCCTGAGCTGTGCCAGAGGTGACACCACACTGCTGAGTGTCACGTACAGCCAGGCGGGAGGGAGGCAGGCCACCTGGACCCTGCTGGGTTTGGGGTGACAATTTAGCTATCTCCCAAAAGTCTGTGGCTTCCCCAGGCCATAGCCAACTTCTCTTCTGAGCTCTCTCCAAAACTGTACCCATCAAGCCTGGATGCAGCATGGAAGGAAAAAGCATCCCAGGGGTCGGCGCAGATTTGGCCACACAAAGACAGATTCTTTCCTTACCCGTCTGGGATCCGTGTTGGGTTGACCTTGAAGGAGATGTTGCCAGAGGTGACATTGAAGGACACGCACTGCCGATCAAGTTCCAACGTTTCCACCTTGTGCCGGTGGTCACAGTTCAGCTGCTGACGAGCTTCCTTTAAGAGGCTGCGGAGAGCCAGGCTGGAGTCAGTGGGGAGCAGGCAGGGGCAGCTCACAATTCCCAAAGCCTTCATCACCATGTCAGTCATCTTTGTGAAATACATGATGAGCTCCCACCCTCCCTGGGAACTGGGCCCGACCTGCCCAGCACTGCCTGCCTGGCTGCCCCAGGCTCTGCACTGGTATCGCCCTGGAGAATGGAGCTGTGACAGATTCCCACAGAGTATCAGGGCCTGGGAGCTTTAACACCTCGTGGCTATTGATTCCTAAACCAAGGCAGGTGGCACAAGAGATCTGGGACAAAATTTCCAAAGGGTGATTGTGAAGTCTCCCTTGACATACCCTGAAAATCATCCAAGGTTCCTGTGTGGTTCCCTGCCTGCCTGCCCATCTCAGCATGGCATTAGAGGCACTAAGTACCTGGGGCCAAGCAAAGAGAGCAGAGTCATTGGCCAAAAGCTGTCACTCCTCACCAGAGCTGTTTGAAGGCTTCATCCACTCGCTGCTGCAGCTCTTTCTTGGTTTTCTCAATCACCTTCACCTCTCTGAGTAGCTCCTCTTCCACAGGATCCCTCACTATGTCAATGTCACGACGGCTCTCACGGAATGTCAAGCACTCAATGGCAACATCCAAACACAAGTTTTTTGCCTGGAGGGCATTTTCTGCTGCCTCCTTCACCTGGAAGAAGCAATCAACTGGTGTGGGGGGGATCTTTTAGGGATGGGAGAGAGAAAGGAAGGGGAACCCACCCATACTATCATTAGGAGGGACTCACACTGTCTTTGCAGTTCTGAAACCTTTTATTAAGTCTGGAATAAAAATTGCCAGAGCCAAACACCTTAGTCCTCTACACCTGCCATTTGCATTGGAATCACACCTTGCTGGGTGTTAACAATTCCAGAAGCGGCAGCAGCCTCTGGGTTTAGAACTCACAGTATCAGAGATCTCCCATTGCTATTCTGTATTTAAACCCAAACATTTTTGAAGGATGGTGTTAACATATTTCTTATTATCCTTCAGAGCTTTATAAAAAGTCCAAACAACAAAATCCACCCAGAAATTCAAAGAGGAGCATGCAATACACAGCTGCATGACATGGCTTGTCTCAGCCAAGAACACAGTGGTTTGTTTTCCAGGAAATCATTCCATCAAGTATGGATCTCAGTAAAAAATACACATATACATAAAAATATATCTAGTGAGAAGCCCCCCTTGAACTCCAGATGGACTTGCCCATTGCACAAGACAAGCCTCAATTATATCACATCCTATGTTGAGAGTGTAAGTTCATTTCCAGCCATCTGCCTTTCCAACATACTTTGGTTAAGGCATCAATTTCCAAATCTGTGTCTGTGAGGCATCTGGCCAGGGCCTCTCTCCATCTGTCAACGCTGGTGATACGATCGTTGAGGCGGGTTCGGGTGTTGTGCTCATCCCATCTTGCCTGGAATTAGAGAGAAATGCCATTACTCTTTTTAAAATTGTAGTTGTGAATCTTGCTGAAGCCTTTCCCTGTTTTCAGGACTGACTGAGCCTCTCACAGGAATACAACATGTTGCCATTTGGTCTCACAGTCATTTACACAAATGGACAGCACAGAGAACAACACAAGTGGAAAAGAATGTGAGAAACACACACGGGGATTTTGTGACAGTACAGATGCATCATTGCGGGTGGTTTTATAGGGAGTAAATGTCCATATTTAGCATGTTCTGTACAGGTAAAGCCCTTTATTCCCTCATCCATACATCCAAATCTAGACACTCTCCCCCGCTCCTCAGCCCACTATCCTGACAAACCTGGGAGCAGCCCCCCTGCCAGAGGGCCCACCTGGTTGCCAGTTTCATTGCGGAGAGCTCGTCCTTCCTGACGGATATGATGGGAATTATAACGCTGCTGTTCAGCGTCGGCTGAGATGAGGACAGAGTTGTTCTGCCAGTCCGGCATGGTGAAGCGCTGGCCCGGCTTTACGCTCAGTGAGGCCATCTTGCCGAACAGGTGACTGAAAGGGAGCGGAAGATTTATGTGTTTATTCATGGAAATACACCCGAAATGGAGCTGCAGCCAAGAACTACAGAGCTCTTCAGGAGAAAAGAAGCAGCAACCTGCAACCTGGCACCTGGTCTAATGCAGACACGTCTTTAAAATGGGGAAGCACAAGGGCAGGTGATGGGAACCATCCTCTGCCCTGGGCCAGGGGGAAAACCCTGTGCACCTGTCACACCTGTCCCTCCCTAGGAATGGAGCTGTTTGCAGGGACAAGGAGCTGCTCACAGCACCAGCTCCTATATGGTATTTACTGAGCTTGGACAAAACGGCTGAGGACGTGACTGATTCTGTTGTGCTACCGCTGAAGGCTCAACCCAGGGCTATGATCCCAGGGGACTCCAAGGCTTTGCAGGAACAGTTTTTAGGCTTTTTACCCAGCACATCCTTCATAACGGGCAGAAACTGCAGACCCCACTCCAGAAGGTCCGAGGAGCTCCCGAGAGGGCTGCAGCTGCCCAAACCCACGGTCAGGGGCAGTCCTGGGACAGAACCCTTGGCAGTAGGATACGCCACGGCTGCCCCAGCCCCCGCGGGCAAAGGGCGCTGGGCCGGGGCTCCTCGAGCACAGCCACCGACACCAAGGGCTGACGAGATGTGCAGCACAAGAATTCCTGAAGGAAAGGGAACCCGGAGGGAGGGCGCAAAGGGCTGCGGGGCACAGGTGGAAGGGAAAGAGAGAAAGGGGAGAAAGAGAGAAAGGGCTCAGCCGCCAGCTCGGAAGGGGCCTCACCCCGGCTGGTGTGAGGGCACTCAACTCCTCCGGACCGACCGTTCTCCCGCCTCAGGGCCGGGCCAGGCCGGGGCCGCTCTCTCACCTCAGCGTTACCGGCCGCTTTCCCCCCTCTCCACCCACCGTTCCCAGCCGACCTCCACTCTCCCTTCACCGTTCACTGCCGATCCCCGCTCGCTCTCGTCACCGTTCCCGGCCGATTTCCCCCCTCTCCTCTCACTGTTCCCGGCCGATCCTCGCTGTCCCCTCACCGTTCCCAGCCGGTCCCCCCTCTCCCCTCACCGTTCCCCGCTCTCGCCCCGGGCTCGTGCGAGGCCGTTGCCGGGCGGCCCCGGGGGGTGCGGCGGCGGCTCCTGGGCGGGTATCGCTGACAGGGACACCGCAAACAGCAGCAAAGCAGCGCCCAAATCAGGGACAAATAATATTGTTCAGAAAAATCCCACAGAATTACCCATAAAGCAGGAGGGAGCCGGGGGCCCTTTCCCATTTCCACAGCAGCCATCCTGCCCCAGGACGGCTGTGGGCACTTCAACAAGCTCTTGCCTTTTTCTTTTTTTTTTTTTTTTTTATTTTTTTTTTAAAAAAAGATTATTTAAACAGCATTAATACAGAAAAGACCAAAAGTAAATGGTTTTCTGTCCTTGGATGTGCCTGTTGCCTCTCTCCACATCCCCGCACCCAGACCAACACCTCCATCTGCTCCTTGCTTTGGGAATAAATCAAAATGATGCAAGTATAAATAAAGTATCACACATGTGCATTTCAAAAAATTTTATTTTTCAAATGAATACAGTTCGTTTACAATACACTCAAGTTGATGGTATCTATAGCCAGCAGAGATCGATGACTGCTGTGTCCTATACACAGTCGTACAGAGGTTACAGATGCCTACGAGAGGGAAGGAACAGTGAAAGAAGTCGACATTTTACTGTGCTGGAAGGAAAGCAACTCTTGCAACAGGTAGAAAATTTTGGCAAGAACAATTTGTCTGGAAAGGGAGAAGGGGCAGAGGACACGGCTTCTGCTTAGCAAGTACATCTCAAACACTGACACGTTCCCTCCCACCCCGCACGGCTGCAGCCCACGGTACAAAGAGGCACACATGGTCAAGATGGTTAAGTAAAAATAAAGGCTTTTACCAGTTTGTTTGCCATCCATCTACAATCTATTTGTGCAACATCTCAAGTCACAGCTCTACTTTACTCTTGAAACATTTCCCTTTTGCTTCGAAAGCCCCCAGGACCTTCACGGTGGGAACACATTCAGGCTCCTGCTGAAGCAATGGGACACCAAAACAGAAGAGCAGTTACCAGCATATGAGAAAGAGCAGACACATGGGTGGGGATCAATCCGCTGGACTGGTTAATTAGAATTTTATTCAGAAGAGGAATCCCAAACAGCGTAATTTTTTTTTTTTTAACAACTTAAACACATGGTATTAAATACGCAAAATTTCTCTGCGTGACATTGCTTGCAGCAGTCTCCAAAACTAATACAGCTCACTGGCCAGTGATGTTTATGGCACACACAATGCCACCTGCCACCTTCTTCTGAAAATCCTTTAGTATTGGCTCATAACCAAATGCTACCAATTACTGTGAAAGCTCTGAAGTAACACCTGCTGACGGACAATGTCCTCGTCCATGATCATACACCTCCAGCCAGGTGAACAGCCCAGTTTTTCCCCACCAAGCACCATTTATCCACCATGAGGCTACCTGGGGAGCTGAACTGCTTATACCAAAGGAGGGGACAAGAACAACATGCAGAAGGGTCTGTACCCTGTGAGCCCAAAGTGTCACTGCTCCCCTGGAACGCTGATCTGTACACCAGTGCCTGTAAAACCAACATTTCCAACCCAAAACTTGCTCTGCCAGCCCCACTGCTGTGCTGCAGCTCGATTTTCACACCTGCCTGCAAACAGACACCAAACACAATGAGCTAGAAGCAGGTTTTTCTACAGGAAAACAACATGTAGTTGTCTCAAGGTGAGATTCAACACTGAAAACTGCAAAAATGAGAAGATTTCACTGAAAAACAGAAATCAAGTTCAAAAAAAAGTAAACACTACAGCCACGGGAGAGAAGTGATGCACAAAAGCGAGTACCCAGAAGAAGCCATTCTGCACTGCAAAGTTGCCAGAAGCCGAACTCCATCTCTGGCATTCTTCCTCTCACCAAATTTTGCTGATGTTCAATTATCCTCACTACTTCAGGAGCAATACTCAAGTTTTCACTCTGCTGGCACACCATCAGGTTCCAAAACTTCCAAAAGTTAAATTCAGCATTGCTCCAGTGGGCGTCACTTTGCTATTACATCTGAGTGGACACTACCTACCAAGACAGTATTTTCTATCAAAGAAACTGGTTTTGAAGATATTTAAGAGATTTGCAAGTGTAAGCAAAATGAAAGTTTATCAGTAACTATTTTAAAAGCTAACTTTTGCACACCTGTACTGAAATTAGTTGTGGATCTATGATTTATGGGCAAGCATGGCCCTAAACTCAACATACAGCCATATTTTTGTGTTGCTAGATAGTGTTACAACATTAATTTTCCAACTGCCAAATGTGTTTGAAAGACCTGTGTAATTCTCAGCAATGAAAAAAAACCCCTTTCATTTAAATAAACTTGCCCTCTGAACGTCTGTTTTACAACAAATGGATTAGTTTAAAGAAAGCAAGATGGCAAACATGGGACTGACTCCAAGGGGCTTCAGCCTCAGGCAGAGCTGCAATGGGATGGGAGGGAAGAGCTCTGGCTCCCAGCAGGCATGGGCTCCAAACAACTGGATTCACTGAAGATGCAAATGTGCAAACTGCACAGGTTTGTATCACGAGGTTACCACTGTCACAACATGGTTGACCCTCAGATCACCCAGTAACTCACTCTCGTAAGGCAATGTGAATCCTCACAAACATCTTCTAGATGAAAAATGAGGCAGAATCATTTCCCCCAGGTCAGAAAGAGAATCTGCTTCAGAGCCAGCTGGTTCCAGAGCTCCTGGCTGGACAACTCACCAATATCTCAAAACAGCTTCAAATAGAAGCTGTTGGAAAAGCTCTTTAATTTTGGTCTGAAAATCCACTTTTTTTAGCAGCTTAAAGCCCAACTGGCATCTAAGCACACAGGTGCCTACTTCTGCACAGTGCAGTGTCTACAACAGGGACCTGGTGTCAGAGGATGGGGGATTGTTCCTCTTTCCACACTAAGTGACCATACGATTCTGTTCCCAGACATCGCCACCCCCTGCTGCTGGCAAACTGCTTTTTGAACTTATCTGTGATGTTTAATCTTCACCTCCAGGTTCCCACTGAGTCAGAGCTTTGCACTGCTCCCTGACATTCACTGGACAACATTCTTCATGTCCCTGTAACCTCCGAATGGGCAGAGAGGGGAGAGGCAATGGAGTGTATGGAGCTGCAGGAGCACAGTAAAGAGCGAGGACATCACTGGACAGGCAACATTCAAATAAAGGCAGAATTAATGATTCTCATTAGATAAACATGTCAAGGTTAAATTTTATTTTTAAAAATTGCAAGTCTACCAGAAAGTAGGTTTATTTTGTATCACTCCCCAGAAACCACTTATTTTAAAAGCTTCTCCTCTCTGGGTAGTTCTAATTCACAAATAATTCAGGGCTCACTTTGATTAAGTAATTCAACACAAAACCAACTCTATTCTGACCAAGGACTTCGAGCTTTAAAAACAGTTCAAGAAAAATACTAACCATCCTACCAATGCAAATACAGGTTTTTCCAGCTCTGTTCCTGGTCAGAAAAAGGCACATACTTGCTCTCAGTGAGTTCAAGTCCAACACAAACAGTTCAGGACACCTAAGCTCATGTCTGATGTCCGCATCAATGTCCCTGAAAGGCTTGAGCTGATCACAGCTCACCTGACACCCACCCACCTCCTACCCAGTCCTTTGTTTCTACAGGCTTTTGTCACCATCCCACCCCCACCCTCACATCCAGAGCTGATCTGTGCTCCACACAGCCACAGCATCCTCAACATGGCTAATTCCACACAGACAGTGGAGGGAGAGAGACCCTGGTCAGGGAATGGGGAGGTAGGTGAGAGCTGAGCAACTGCAGTGGTACAGCAAAATGACCTCTACACCTGCCTGCTTCTATTCCTGGGAGCCAGGCACACCTCAGGGCAACCAGGAAACTCTCAGGGCTTCTGTGTTGTACAGAAGGGTCACATATTGCTCACAAAACCCCTTGAGTCGGTGCTATCTGAACCAGTGGATCCACTGGAAGCTGCATGCACCTGTTTGACCCAAGTAAGGGATTCCAAGGTTTGGATAAAACCAGTTTGATTTCAGGGGGCAGCTGTCACAGGCACTGCTACCTGCTTGCAGCACTGTCCTGGAGAAGGAGAACAGGCACCCCTAAAAATATACAGGAACATGCTTTTCCCCTCATATATTAGTTTTTGAACTAGCAATCACAGAATGACAGAATAGTCTGGGTTGGAAGGGACCTTTTAAAGCTCATCCAGTCCAACCCCGCTGCCATGGACCTCTAGACCAGGTTGCTCCAAGCCCCGTCCAACCTGACACCTTGGATGTTTCCAGGGATGGGGCAGCCACAGCTTCTCTGGGCAACCTGTGCCAGTGTTTCATCACACACATTGTAAAAAACTTCTTAAATCTAATTCGAACTGACCTCTCTTGGTTTAAAACCATCACCCCTCATCCTGTGGCAACAGGCCCTCCTAAAAGTTCACCCCCATCATTCCTACAGGCCTCTTCAAGTACTAAAAGGTACTGAAGAAAAACACCAGCTGTCAAGTTTTGCTTTTTTATTTGCTACAGGAGGCAAAGGAGGCTCTGCTGCTTCTTCATTAGCTTCAGTATTCTGTTTTGATTTTCCCATTTGATAATTTTTAAAGGCGTTTGAATAACTCCTTCTGGGCTCTGTTACTTCGAGTCTGCCCTTGCTGCCTCTTCCAACACCTTTATTCTTTCCCTTGCAGAGCTGCCCCAACAGCCACAGGATCTCGATGTCCCAGAGGTTCTCCATCTCCTTGAGGAGGTCTTCCCTGTCCACCTGCAGCTGCTCCTTGTGGTGTTTTGGTTTGCTGTTTTTTTTTTTTTTTTAATTTAAAGTATTTTAATAATGTCTCTTTCTAATGGCTTGTTAGCTCTTATTTAATTTAGATACTTTAAACCATCGTGCACCCTCCAATGACTGCAACAGAAACATTTCTACTAGAATTAAACCTCGCATGTGGCAGCTTATAGACAGCAAGGCAAGAGATTTGTGTCCAACAGAAAACTGCTTCATCAGATGCAAGTTCATTCCTTTTGATAGAAAGAAGAGGCAGCAACTTCCTTCTAAATCTCAACAGGTGCAGTATGAGCTAAATTAGGAGAGAAACAAAGCAGTTGGTTGACAGGCAAGGGAGGAGATGGAGAGTATTGCTGCAAACAAGCTGATGGTGCAAGATTTGTGGCCCTTTTTAGTCTAAAAGATAGAAACAGCTACTACTAAAAGGGACAGGAGACACAGTTTTGGCTCAGAATTTAGACTGAAAAATGCTTTCTAAACCCCAGCCTAGTAGCACTGAGAAACTGGAAATACAAAATAATTGAACATCATGGCAAGCTTAAATACCAACACAGTGGCATTGGGCACTGTAATAAGACAAGAAAGTTGGTACAAGCTACAAGAGACATTGGATCATGTCTCAAACTTGAATCAGAAAAAATTACAGAGCAAAGAGAGTCAACTCGTGCCTGGGGAGCTGCAGCATCCCCTCAACAACGAGGTGTGGGCAACTCAGCAAGGGTACTGCCCGATGCTGGGACTCTGAACCCCATGTATTTCATTGATGTCCAGAAACTCTGCTTACTCCTAGAAAAAGTCTGGACATGAACATATTCCTGCAAAGAGACTACTTGGAGTTATTCAGTGAGTTCTGTGGTTAAGCTCCTGATATTCAAAAATATCCTGACATCAAGTTATTCCACATCTTAAATGCCCAACACTATAAACAGTAATAAAATGCACAAAATCATTTTAGTTGTAGAGAAACAAGGTACCAATGAAGCACTTGCCTATGGCGAGCGGGTTAATTGTCTCCTCTCAAACACGAATGGTTAAGCCAACTTTCTTTGGAGAAGAAAACCAAAACATTCAGAAACTTCTCCTGCCTAAAAATAAATGTTAAAAGCAACACACAGAGCAGACACACAGACCTATGAGCTGCACACAGACCACCAATAAATATACAGAAACACCACAACAAAGGACAAGGCTCATCATAAAAGAAAAGTCCCATAACTGCTACTCAGACTGATACCAAAGGAAAGGGAAGTGTTTTTTGCAGGCATGTGCAAGCACATTACAGTGTCATCAAAGCAAACCGTTGCTATTATTATTACTTTATGCAGCATTACAAGGTTACTGAGGTGCAGTGTTTAATAGTCTCGTCTACAGCTTTTCCTGACTGCAGGAACGCTCACCAAATTCACCATGGACCCACCCCCTCCGTGGCATCGCCCACCCACCAAGCTGCTCCCATCCAGAGCATCCAGCTCCCAGCTGGGAATCAGAAGACCCACTGATCCATACTGAACACACACAAACCATGTGAGGACCAACCATCTCCCAGGCCATCCTTAAGACATCCTCCTAAGACACCTTTCAGTTTGTTTCCATCTCTGGGAATGTGCTTCCCCTAAAAGAAGACATCCTTCGGTAGCTACAGATTCCTTTCGGCACCAATCACGTCCTCATGGCTTCTCCCACACCCCAAACCCCCAGCCCCCTCAATATGAAGAGGTAAATCACATTGACCAAACCCAACTCAACCCCAGCCTACCAGCTGAATTTGGTGATTGCTCATCAATGCCTCTCCCTCCAAAGGAAAACACCTTCCTGGTTATTCTTGGTCCTGACTCAGAGAAGCTGATGCTTCAAAGTACCTAAAAGATACCATCAAACACTTGGCATTTTCAATAATTTATCTTAAATTTGCAGCCACGTACAACTGGAAAATAAAAATCTACAGCACCATCTTCTAAAAAGGCACTTTCTGAGGACTGTCTTGCTTAAAAAAAAATAATAGTCACTCCAAGTTTTAAACAGTGGAACTGCTTTGTTTGAAGAGGACCCTACGGTAACAACCCGTGTCAGGTGAGGGGGTACCTCAGACAGGATGTGAAAGGCCAGGGCACGTGGGATGGAAAGTGGATGGAGTCTCCCTAACGCCCTCATTCCTGCCAAACCAATGCTTTGATATTTTCCCTCGCACGCCTCTCCCTTACAATTCCTTCCCCTCCATATGCACCTTTGCCTACTCAGGGGACAACAATTTGGGTTTTAGTGTCACAGAGATCAGGATTTTTAAGATTCTGCTCGGGAGGTAAAATGTAGGATCATGTATCCATCTTGCTCATACCTCAACTACAGAAAGTACAAAATCTTCTACCAGCAGAAAGCATCAACGAGCTCAAGCTCTAACCACGATATTTTACAAAAACAAGGAGTGAATTGGCTAAGTGAAGTTTAATTTCAACATGTGCCAAACCAAAAATGATATTCCGAACACACAGCATCAACCATCAACCATCTTTGGGTAGAAAAGACAGACAGATATCTTTCCCTTTGACATCCCTATGTAATTTTTCACTAGATCCAACCAACCTGGCAGTAGCAGCCACGAAACTCCACAGCACTGAAAGGGATAGAGCATCTGCCCGGCCTGACCAGAGACCACGATGGCCATTTAGAAACAACCACCTTTGAGAAATGAATTTACAGGTCCAACATACATAATCTGAGCTTTTGATTCCTTGGTTATAAAAGTGCTTTGAGTAAAGTTCTAAACCCTCAGTTCACAAAACAGGGAAAATATCCAAAGTGAATAGAAATGAAATATGAAGATATGAAGAAAGTGTAAGAAAAGGAAAAAAAAAAAAAAAGGCTTCAAGCTTGAGCTTGGAATTTCACCAGAGTGAACTTTAAGACTAGTAGAAAACCAGTATTTGTAGCTGGAATTTTTACAGCAGACTTATATGGTATCTCATGTTGAGCATTTTATAGGTCAAGTATTTGTACATGAATAAGTGAAAATCATTTAGGAGCAAGAGCATCTTGAAATAATTTGACTGACAACTTCCAGAAACTCATTTTACTCCTGAAAAACATTTCTGTGGCCAAACTTCCAAAAGAATACCGGAATGAATCCTATAAAAATAACTTTTGGACACGCGTAACCAGATGACACACTGAACAGCGACAGTGATCCTGAGTCAAATGGCCACGGCTCAAGTCCCTAGAAAGGGAAAAAGGCGACTTACAGTGGAGTCACTCCTCCTGTTGGCAAATGTCGCAAGTTTAACGCCTCAACCACAAACATTCTGTGATTCTCTCCAGCTCTGGATCTAGCAGTGGCCAGGTGGGAGATTTGGGCAGGGCTGGCTGGGTGAGGAGGGGCTCGGCCGGCAGCCCTGGGGTCTGTCCCCCCAGCCAGAGATACCCTGGGGCTACTCCTGGTCCTGCGCCAGGGCCCTGGGCCTGCCCCCACCATGGGAGCACTTAGTGGCACTTGTTCAGTACAAGTGAGGTCTCGGTGCAGTGTCTGAGGAGATGGGAACTGCTTTTCTCCACAGGCAGAAACCCGAGGCCAGTGTCTGCAAAGCAAGAAGAGCCATCAGCCTGTGCCCACATCTCTCTTTGGACTATCCACAGCCAGCTCCTGGCCAGAGAGAGGGATCTGCTGTGCCACCCAAGACTTCCTCAAACAGCACATCAAATTTGAGATTTTTTTTTTTTCTTTTTCAAGGAGAGCAGGTACAAAAATAAAAGAAATCCATATACTCTGAAAATATACTGGAAACTGCCACCACAGATGAGGTACCATTTATCCCGACCCCCCACCCCCAAACTGCAAACATCAAAATATATATGTTTTTAAACAACAGAAGAATATCTGGCTATTTAATCTCAGTTAAAATGACAGCACCCTTTGTTACACTTGATATTTCACACCATTAATTCTCTTTTGAAAAAAACCCAAGATATCTAACTAACCTTGATTCCTTGCTTTTCTCCTCATTCCTTAGTGCAGTAATTGTCCATCTCCATTTAAATAAATATAGCAGCTACAGCATCATAAATGTGTGGCCCTCACAACGTCAGTAACTTGATATCATAATACAAAGAAGTATCGGCACTTGACGTAGATATTTGCAAAACCAAGAAGAGAGATTAAAACTTCCAAATACTCTTCACATGAAAACCAGGTACAAGGTTACCTTGACAACTGAAGTCACTTTGTCAATGAAGTTTCTTTCGTTTTTGGTGAAAGTAGCGAGCAAAAAAGCCTCTCAAATCCGAGTCACCGAGCGTGGGCAGGATCAGAAGCAGCTTTGAAAGGAGAGTTAGAAGACTTTGTAAAAAGGAATTTTCAGCTAAATGCCAGAAGTCCACAAGAGCTCTTTGTAAAATATGGGTTTTTTTATAAAAAGTTCTGTTTCAAAACAAATTTCTGTATAAAGCTTAAGCTGAACCTTTTACAAACGGCACTGCTACTGAGAGAGCTTTAGGAGATAAGTGTCAGGTCACAGACTGGGAAAAACATCTGAGAGACTCACTGAGAAACCACCTCGCTCAAAGGACTCGGTTGCACCCCCCTCCCTGCACCAGGTGTGTCCGAAGGCACTCACAGGGACAGAGCACTCCGAGTTGGGACCCCCTGGCTCCGGGGGTCCCCAACCCCTCAGGGCCTGCTGAGACCCCTAGCCACCTCCACCTCCCCTCTGAGCACCCCCAGCCATGCCCACCCCCACCACTGTTTCTAGTGCAATTTTAGCTTTGCCAAGTTAGTCTCTTTACATTATTTTCCTTGATTTTGAGAGATAAAATAGGTATCTACACCAGCTGTTAGTAAAGCTCTTGCAGACAGTGTTGTGAACAGCACTACAGACATTTCCATACAATATACAAATACACAAAATACAGTACTTGGTTTTCTGGCAGAAAAAAGGGGGTTCATGCCTGGTGAAGCAAAATGGGCTCAGATTTTAGGCTCAAAATACAGTATATTGGCAAACAGCGGATTTGGTGAGAACGAGGAGAGAAGCTACTTAGACCAACCAGGTTTTCATGTGAGAGCAGGTGGAGGTCCGGAGGGCTGGGATCACAGCAATGCCCATACAAACAGCTGCAGTTAATATACTATGAACCAGTGCAAATAAAAACAGTCAAAAATGCAGTTCACGAGTTTACAAAGTGCAAAACTCCCCAGTCCCCTTGTTGAATAAACGCTCGTCTCTGACATCTTAAACATTGGTTTTAAAGTGGAATGAAAGAGTCCCATTGGTTTGTTTCACATTTCAGTGACTTAACATGTTAGAACTATCCCAGCCCTCTTTATTTGCAAAGTGAAATGAAGTTACCAATAACTTAATTTTAAAAGGAAAGTCACTATCAAAGAGGAAAAAAGCCTAAAAACTTTTATTAATTCCAGACATTTTACTGATGTCAAACAGGTTTAACTAAGCATGTAAAAACTGAGATCTTAATACAAAACCCTTTCCATTTAATTCAAATATGCTCCACATTTCAAAGCCAAAAATAAGGCCAATTCCTTTGTTAAATCAAAAGACTGCAGCGACAAGTAAAGCTTGCAGAAGTCTAGAAGCATTTTTGTATTTTTTTTTGATTTAAAAAAGGAAAATTCAAGATTCCTTCTGACTATAAAACTTTCCTTTCAAAATTAAGGCTTTTACTTTGTCCTTTTAAAATCCTGGAGGTGTCCATTCTCCCACAGTCCGTGGTACAGACACTGCTTCAGTACAGCTCAATGGACACAGTTTTTCTTTAGAATGCTTATTGCACTAAAAGATAGCAAAACAAGTTGTCAGTTTTTTTTTTTAAAAATAAACATGATTACATTTCTTAAAAATAAAAGTTGATGTTGACCATATGTTCTGTAATAATTAAATTAAAGCATTATTATTACTCTAATAAATATAAAAGAAACAAAAGGAAGCTAAACTTCAAACACACATACATATGAATCACATTAAGGTGTGAGAGGCAGCAAGTAAAGTAGCAGGTTTCTTTTTTTTCCAAAAAGACCTTAGCTCTAAAGTTTCAGTTCTGGTGGTTACTGTATGTCATCCCAGAAAACCTGGGACATCGGATGTCATGTGAAGCTTCAACAGATTTGACTTGCCAGATAGGAAAAAATTGAAACTTTTGGACTAGGTAAAACAGCAGCTTTAGTAAATTCCCCCCAGGGAGCAAGAAGAGTTGGGTCACTACTGCCTGCACATGAACCACAAGCTTCTTGGATTGCTTTTGAAAGGGAACTCTTGGAGCTGAGAACTCCAAAGCTGTGAGAAAAGACACAAAGGCAGCCGTCGGCTAAATTAGGTTCAAATTATTGGATTAGTGTGCAAAACATCTCCCCCCCCCCACTGTTTCCTAGCTAATGCTGTACATTCCAATGCACTTGGATATGTTCCCATTCGAATGCTCAATGGCAATACTGAGAGAAAGATTCCTCAATGCACGGGGGTTAAAAACGTAATTATTTTCTTTTTTGCACACTTCCCTCCTCCAAACAATCACTGTGATTGTTCCTAAAAGGTGGTTTGTTTTTCATTTTAAATTACACAAGAGATTTTAGTTTATTATTACTGGTTTTTTTTTTTTGCAACAATAGTTGTGCTGCCGAGCAACTTGAGGTAAAGGCAGAAGAGGGTTAAACTACGAGAAATAATAATTAAAAAAAATGATGGCGGTGCTTCCCACAGGAGCCCGCCCCAAAAAAGCAGTTGGCTGGTTTCATATTGCATAATAGTGCTGTGTTCCTGGATGAAGTAAACAATCTTCCTCATGTCAATTTAAGGGTGAGCCTCTCGCCCCTGCACAGCGTCAGCTCCAGCACGATGGGAGGCACAGCCCCTAAACCAACCCCCTGGAAACATACATTGTATGTGGCTTAAGTTCTCAGTTCTCCTCTCCGTGAGTGTCTCCCAGGTCATTGAGTTAAGCGAAGTACATCGTGCGTAAGGTGTCTTGGTGAATCTGTACAGCCTTCGCCAGGGCCTGCGGGTCTCGCCCGTTGCTCTGTCCTGACACATGGCTCCCTTCAGCACTGCAGGGAACGAGGGAGAGACAGGCAGGGCTGTAAATTGTATTAATTTGGATCAAAAAGCTGCTTTCGCATCTCTTCGACAGAATCACAGAATCACTGAGGTTGGAAATGACATCTAAGATCGAGTCCAACCTGTGACCGATCCCAACCTCATCACCCAGCCCAGAGCATTGAATGCAATGTCCAGTTGTTCCTTGAACACCTCCAAGGATGGGGACTCCATCATCTCCCTGGGCAGCCCCTTCCAAGGCCTGACTACCTGTTCCATGGAGAAATTCCTCCTGATGTCCAACCTGACCCTCTCCTGGCACAGCTTGAGGCTGTTTCCCCTCAACCTGTCCACTGTTCCCTGGAAGCAGAGCCCAACACCCCCTGGCTGCACCCTCCTGTCAGAGAGTTGTAGAGACTGAGAAGGCCCCACCCGAGTCTCCTTTTCTCCAGTCTGAGCATCTCCAGCTGCTACCCATAGGACTGACTTTCAAGACCCTTTACCAACACAGCACCAGTGACAGAACCAGACACTGAGTAAAATCAACTCTTGTATTCACCCAGCAACCTTGAGGCTTTTGACAAATCTCTTCTATGGCTGCTCAGCTTGTTCATCTAAAAATAAGCCTGTTATAAATACATTGATGGCTTAAAGGTTATAAAATATTTCTGACATACAGAGTTAGATAAGTGGAAGCACTTAACATTTGGTTCATTCATGACTACTCTGATCCTAAAGCAAAAAAATTAAATCCGTGGCTTGATTCCCTCAGACCATGTCAAAGTCATAATAAAATACTTCAGTAAACTGAATTCTTTTAATCCGAGTGTTATTCAGTAGAATCCACCAACCCACTCTAGTCTGATGTAGAGCAGCAGCTGCCAGGAGCGATGATCTTAACATCAGTCCTAGAGGTAACAAAAACTAAGTGCAAGACCAGCAGGAATCACCCGTAGTCAGATGGCTTTAAGCCTGACAGTGAAGGAGAGCAGTGGGGCCTAAACCCTGAGCAGACCCTGTGATTTACCTGTCGTGTTCCTTGTCCACGAGGTGGTAGCGTGCTCTGAATGCCACCAGGTGAGCGTAGTAGGCGGGTGCGGGGATGGAGACGGAGCGTGTGCAGCGCACGTACGTGTGGCACAGCTGGTACGTCAGCAGCTGCAGCTCATCTGCGGTGAAGCAGTTGTCATCCCACAGGACATGGTAGTGGGAGGGACGGCTGGTTCCCTGCAGAGATGGGGATGGAGGGTCATTTCTCTGGGTTTCCATAAACAAGTCAGGTTTTAACATTCAGAAAGGGCCAGGCTATCTAGTATGAACTTCTACGTAACAGCAACCAAACAAGTTCAGTTTTATGTCAGGCCTAAATGTATTTAAAGATGAATAAGTCTAACATATACATGATTATATTGCTCTAAATGTTCTTGCTTGGAAAAAACCCCTTCTACATAGCCCTCAGTGATCAACATCTGCTCCCAACATGACTAAACCATGATTACAGCACCTTTTACCTACCTTCAATTAAAAGGTTTCTCACAGAGACACATTTTCCAGAGAAATAACTGGTGCTTTTACATCCTTCCAGTTCCTGAGCACCCTAACTGCAAATATGAACACTAGAAACTCAAGTTAAATCTTACAGTGCCCCTGAATTGGGTAAATAGTTGTGCTTTAGCTAAGCTACAAGTCTCTCTTTTTAAAACAAATATATCTGAAGTATCCATTTTGTTGAGGTTCTTTATGCTTTGCTATATTAAACACAATGAGCTGCAGCTATACCCAGCATTTCTGCTTCAACTTCGATACAATTTTTTTTCCAAGGGGCCAAAACCCAGCTTGCTCACACACAGTGTAAAGGTTGACAAAAAACCCATTGAAATGATTCAAAACTGGACAAGAAGTCATGCCCAGCCAACATAAACAAAACTGATGAAAATGTGGTCAGACTCACATGATGAAAATTTAAAGAGTGTGGATACTGAAATGCTGCTAGCAGATGAATTTTCCAGCTTCTTGCATTAATTCTTTGAGAACCGTTCCTTTCTCACGCAAGATATGAAAACAGTAAGATAGTTTATCCAGACGATATTCACATCTGGTGTTTTGCTAAGTTCTGTTTATGGTACACTGAGAAATGTTTTACCATGGATGTGAAAGAACCTAAACCAATCACCCTAGGAGGTGTGTGAACATTGTCCAATCACTTTATGGAACTAGACTATATAAAAATGATTGTAAAATTAATAAATGATTCATTCTTTTGCTGGATTTGATGTTGCTACATCTCTCCGTTCCTGGCTCTACAGCAACAAAAGAGCAAATTTTTTTTTACATTTTAAGCAATAGCCTGATACAAGTAAAGATTTTTTTTCAGAAATAGCAGTGTTACAAAATAAAGTGATCTCTTTAAATAAACTTTAAAAAGCATCACTTACTATCAGTGCAAGTTTAAAGGTACAGCAGAGACCACGTCTTAAGCAAATCATACTCTAGGTCCCACAATAATGTTTTATCTCAGATAAAACTGAGCTAAAAGAACATTTCCCACCTAAATAACTGTTTGTAAACAGGTGTCACAAAAAGGAGAAAAAAACCCATGTTCTAAATTCACATTTACTTACACAAAGCAACCATACCTGTATTCCAGCATGGCTACAGAGGTAAAAATCAAACTCGTAGGGGTGTGTAATGTCTGTATCTACAGTCGTCCCAGCTGGAATATTGCCACTTCGTCCAACCTAGAGAAGAGGTTTGTTAAGTGCGGCCTCAGCTGTTTATACAGCTCAACTGTAATGAAAAATAGAAGTTTCTATTCACCACTGGCAAGGTTTCGGCACATGAAGTGCCACAGAACTGTTTGGAACGTGCCACTACATCAGCCTTGGAGGTTTGACAAGGACACTGGATGGCTCTCCAGCACCTTACACAACACTGCACCTCCAGCACATCAGAACTTTCCAGCTCAGACTGAAGAGCTGCACAGACATTTGTATTTAGAATTGTCAGCTTCAGTTTGGATTGACTGACTCAGAAAAAAGGTTCCACCATTTTGTACTTTCTTCTGTTACAACTGCTGGAGATTGGTCCTGAGTAGTCACATGGACTTCAGCTCCAATGCGATGTTGCAGGGGTTTTTAAACATACTTAAGGCCAATGATTTTTCAGTTTGGGGCACCATTTTACTAAATCAACACTTCCCTGCATGCACAGACAACCAGATGGACAGAAGACCACGCTAATATTTTCTCCAGCAGCCTAAAAGATCGACATGAAGTTTTCCCAAACGGCTCCTCAGAGGGCAGTGATTACCCTTTCTGTTCTGTCAGCACAGAACAGCCGCGTATGATGTCGCTTCTGCACCACAATGTAGGTTATTCCAGGCTGGTAGTCCTTCTCCAAACTGATGCAGGCTTCTCTAATGGCCAGCAGTTCATAATACAAAACCTAAAAGCACAAGAACAGGGGAGTTTAGGTTTTCCTTCCACTGGGTTCTACACAAAACACCTACTAACTCAGTGTAGTTAACAGTAGGCACAACTTTGGCACACAACTGGTAATCTTAGAAAGTTCTTCTTTATTCCCAAATTTGAAGACTTCTCCTTCCCAGACAGGAAAGCAGCTGCAACTCTTCTTACCCAACAAGATTAAGAAATTCTCTCCTTAAAAGTCTCAATTATTTTGCGTAAATGTAAGCAACTCAAACAGCACAAAACAAGACCTGAAGCTACTATGGAGTAACAGAATCTTTCAAGAAACCCACAACTGAACCAACCTGCCGAAACTGCCCCTCAGAGACCCCGTCCCTGTAGAAGATGATACGGGTGGGCTTGAACCGTGTTGATTTGTAGAACTGGATGAGCAGCTCCCTGACCATGGAGGCCAGGTCCTGGATGATCTCCTGCCGGGGCCGCTGGACCCTCACCGTGGCACAGTACCGGCTGGGATGAGCATCCATGCTGCCTACAACCTGGGGGGAAAAGTGAAGCAGGGAACGCTTCAAGCTCAAATCTATACCAAAACAATTAAAAGCAAAAAAGCCAAGAGGAGCAAGTACAAGATGCTTGTGCTAAACAACAACCAGAGTAACACTTTTAACAGGAACTTGTACTTGGTACAGGTTTAATACCTTTTGCCCCCAAGCATCCTGAAATGCACCTGCAGAATTTGGCTTCTCACTGAGGCATATTTTTATAATCCAGACAGACATTTTTCTGTGATGTTTTCTCACCTTTTACAGAGAAAAACCTCAGCTTCCCTTAGTTACTTTAAACACAGATGCAATTTCCATAACTGCAATCAATGACAACTAAAATACCAAGGGGACAAAGTAGGAGAGGACTGACCAAGCCTCCAACCACCACCTTGAGTTCCTGGACTGTACCAACACAAAAGGTAAGAAATATCGAAAACATTTCTGCCAAACCAGGCCTTTAATTACATTTTTCTCTTTTAAAAAGACAAATTAGTGTTATTAGCTAATATCACCAAGCTGTGTTATTTCCTGGAGAACATTTCTGCAGAAATATATTATCTAACAATGCCATTTTACCTTGGTTTAAAAATTAAAGAGCTAAGAAACCAGCCTGAAGTATCAAGTAGGTTTTTTCTTTTAAATACATGATTTTTAATATAATTGGGAATGTGTACAAAGAACGGGCATAAGCCCTGAAAGATACTTGATACAGACATAGTCCATGAGTTGCATTTACTATTCTAACATTTACCCAAGATGAAAAAAAACCCACGTAAATTTAATAAAACTTACAGCAGCAATGGAAGGCTTCTTTCCATCTCCAGCTGGAGGGTGAGTGACATCAGCTCCCAAAAAGATCACTGGCTGCTGGAACACAGAAGGTCTTCAAAAAGAAAAAAGTGCTAAGTCACACTCGTAGCTGAAGAGCTGCCACAAGGTCATCGCTCACCGTGGGGGTTGTTTCTGTCTCAGCCTTATCAGGTACTTGGGCCAAGGCTCAACAATGGGATCTTTGTGCACAAGAGGTGAACTTGGAACCCTCCCCAGCAGAGTCCAAAACATGCTGCAAACACACTGCCAGAACTGAGGTATGATTGTGGTGGGCCACAGCTCCGGGGCTCCAGCGGAATGGCACAGCTGGGGGCTTTCAGAGCCCCCATGTGAGCCTGGGGGTCCCCCAAGCACCACTGAGCTACAGCACCAGCATAAACATTATACTGATCTCCAGGACTTGAGCAGCAGGATGGTCTTACACTGCCTTTAAAATATTCTTCTCCACACCACTGTTTCATATTTCAACTTTGATACTGATCAAACATTTGACAAGAACCTTGGCTGAAGACCTAATGCACAGGCCAACCACCACTGAGCTTGTGCTGGAAGGAATTTAATTCTACCTCAAACATCAGGTACTATTATCAGAAGAATATTTTAACTTAGAACTTGGCCACATTTACATTGTGGGTGCTAAGTAGCAAATGTAGCCACATCTGTTAAAAGAAAACCCAACACAGCCTCCAGAGTCTTACCGCTGATGAGGTACAAGGATGTTGTTGATTCCTCCTAGTTTAACGTTAATCTTCAGGCACAGATTTGAGAGGGTCTGTGGAGATGTTTTAATGACGTTCTTGACTTGAACACACTGCGTGGCCATTCCCAACAGTGTATCTCCCACGCGCTTCACCTCCGCTGGGAAGCAAATACAAGGAGACAACTTGAGTCCATTTGAGGTTATTGCTGAATTTTGATCTTAGATAAATCACAATATTTCAGTGTACAAACTCTGCAGTAACTTCTAATTTATCTGCATACTCAGACCTGCTTCCAATTTATCTTCAGACACAAAACAGTGGTTTCTAACGTCTAAAGGATGGTTCTGAGTAACTATTAACATATGCCAGGCAGCAAATTTCTCTGAATGATACCTGACCGAGTAGGTAAAGACAGAGGTGTGCCCTTACCATACACTGGTGTCTTCCCAGGCAGGATGACAATGATGAGCTGAAGCCCTGAATAGGTGTTCTTGAGGTGTCGGAACATGGGCTCCACGCTGTCTGCACCTTGGGCGTACTTGCAGAAGCAGGGCTGGCCCTGGATCGGCATCCCAGCATCCTTGGAGATCTTGCGCAGCTGATCTGTGAAACCCCTGAAGGCAAGGAGATTTTTGGATTTTTGCAGTAGCAATAGTACACAATAACCAAAGCACAAAGGGACAGAACCATCAAAGGAGGATGATTCCAAATAGCTTTTAAAGCAGCATTTTAAAAAGTTTTATTATGTGAAGGCTGTAAAGCTGTGAAACAGCATATGGACTAAAAAATAGTCTAGACACCTTTAGCACTTTGTTCAAGATGCCAGAAGAGACTATATACAGTGATGTCACAGGACAAACACCCCACAGTGTACCCAGTACAGTGTTTTGACTGTAGCTTCCAGCACAGAAGCAAACCAGCCTGGATTCTCTCCCTAACATCTCACATTAAAGCCAGGTAAAATGCTCAGTGTAATCTTATATTCATGTTTCACTCCATTAAGAGAACAGTCCAAAGTCTGAACCACGACATGCCTTACTTCAGAATTTCTTCTCTGCACTGTCTCTGTGTTGCAAAGCAAGCTATGGCCCACATCTTGATCTCCACCCCAGTGTGGAACTGCTTCCCTCTCATGTCCCACACACCGTGGCTTGGTGTTGCCACGGTTCGATTCTGGGGAAACAAAAGCAACAGACACTCAAGTGACTGAAAAAGAAGCAGCCAGTGGTATCTGCAGTTTCAGGATAACAAAAGAGTTTTTTATTCAAAGTCTGATCCCTGAAGAGTCAAGGTGTACAAGAAATCACTCCTCAAAATGGAAGCCAGAGGAAAAGCCAAAGCCTCACCCGTCCTCCGTACTGCAGCATCGGAGCTGGGAGCACGCGCCCGGTCACATGGGCCATCTCATCCCGCACTTTGAACTGGAACTCTTGTACAAATGGATCCGCATCATAATTTGCACTTCTCACCTAGGAGAGATTTTTCCATGTTACAGAAGTATCTCATTATAATCCATATAACAAACAATAGGCTAACAGGAACATTGCAGAAGTGTTCTTACAACAATTTCATTGAAAAAGGTTCAGATTTAACTGCTCAGTACTGTCAACCCATCCCCAGTGAAAACGATTACTACCATGAGATATATTGGATGAGATGGTTTCTGTTCCCTTCATTATTCAAGTGCTCATTTTCAGTTTGTTCATTCAAAAGCATTTTGTTTCCTCACAGTAAATTAAGGGCAGAGATGAGAATGCAAGAGCCTATACTATGGACTCAGGCTATCATTGCAGGCCATTTTAAATAAATCTTATTTTAAAAAGTAGTTAAAATCTGTTAAGTTAAAGGAAGAGGAGGAATGAAAAGACTAGGAAGTTTTGCATGGATGTAATCCAGCCCAGTGTCACTCTGTGCAGTGTCCCACAGAGCTGGGAGTGGGGCACTCACCAGTCTGCTGATCTCCTCCTGCCTGTCTGGGGCAGACCTGGCTGTTGCTTTTATCATGGTCGATGTCTGATTGTCTGTCAGCTTCTTGATGCACCTCTGGCCAGCCACGATGTTACACACCTGCAGGGGAAATCAGAAGGATTAATTCACACCAGAGGCACTCAGATCGCACCACACTGTGCACACACAATACTATGCTGTCACTATAAACCACAACCCCAGTGTATTTAAGCAACTGCCTGTTCTTTCTTATAGTTCTAATCTTTAAAGCCCTTTAGGATGCAGACAGTCTTTAGTGAAATTAAAGAGTGATAAACACGTAAACCTGTAAACACACTTGTATTGCAAAGAGCATCGATTTTTAATGTTTTGCAAGCTGATAGAACCCACCCAAACCCAGCTGATCTATTAGAGTAAGGCTCTTACTTCTAAAGGCAGGTAGGTGTGTTTTTGTTCCTGTCCCACTTGCAGACAAGGAAGGTGAGGGTATTTCAGCTGGAGGTTGTATTTCTCTCTGAAATACTGTGCTACTGTCCTCTCCACAGTCTGGCCATTTTCTAGTTGTAAAGGAAAGCTGAAAAGACAGACATTTTAGTAAAATATTAGCAGTCAAATACCATCATCCCAAAATTAATGAAATATCAGGTCCTGTTACTCAGTGTGAAACTATCACACATTTCATGCTCTGACAAAAAGCCTCTTACGTTTGATGACTTGCAGGCCTTCTTGTTACGTTACAGACACGGTACTTCCTTCTCATTGTCCCACAGTGAGTCACTTCTACCTTTAGACCTGCATAAAAGCATCAAAAAAACTGATGCCATAACTACACAAAAATTTACACAGGAGAAACAAGATTTCAAATGACAGAACATAAAGGCTTTGGGGTCAGCATCAAAGAGCACAAACATAAGAAATTATTATTCTCTAAACATTTTTACTTTCATTATAATTTGAGTTCTGACTAATCCGGATTACTACCCTCAGAAAGAAATTATGACATAGAATATTTAACGTTCAGTGTCTTCTGAATTTCCTGTAGCAGTTTCATTTAAAAAGCATTGACTGAATACGGAGAGCTGTTTTCACCATATCTTCTTGTTCTCATTCTCAATCTTGTACATCTCCCTAAACTATCAGTTCCAATGTAATTGAAATTAAAAGGACAAAACCAGGTTTCTACTTTATCGTCTTTCCTCCCAGTTTTGTGTCCACATTCAGCCTGTAATTTTCTTTTAATTTCACTGACCAAGTTTAACTTTGCATTTTGAGCATCTTGTCTCAAAGCACCCAGCCTACACACCAGAGCCTCTCCAGACTTATCTCTGCCCACGACAATCATGACAGTGGCAGCTCCAAGAGGCTCTGGAGGCTGTTGCTGTGACTGTGCACACACTGTGCTGTTCACACAGAGCAGCCTCAACATCTGCTGGGAGCAGAGCTTATCACATGAGGGCTGCACAGCATCCGCACACTGCTGTCTTTCCCCAGCTCCATGGGACAGAAGGCAGCTAAAAACAAAGCCTGGGTACTCAAAGGATTCACCCACAGTAGTAAAGTCTAATACTAGTGAAGTCTAGTAAAGGCCTTTGAGACACCAACTGGATGGCTCGTCTTGTTGAGACTCGTGTGGATTGTGGACCACTGACTGAACACCCACCCAAAATCAGGTCCCCAGGTACCAAACACCAGACTGTGTTTAGTTTACTGGGGACACAGACACCACAAAGAAGCACTGACTGTACCTCCTTGCTCCCTGACAACACTAATTGCATCAAGAACATCAACAGTACTCAGGGGATGGCACAGTCAAAAATATACCACCACTGCCCTGGCACAGAATTAAAAGAAAATAGAGAAGAGAAACCATGGGGCACTGCGACCACAGAAAAGGGCTGATGAACACAGAGATATCTGGAACCCATTCCCTGCTCTGTCATTACTCTGCCGTGACACTACCAAGGCAGTGCCCTCCCCCAGTGCTGCTCACACACAGCCAGCTCTAATGCAGGGCTTGTTTTGCTGTACGTGGTCACATCCTGGCTGGAGCTCCCAGAGCTTACAGCAGCAAAGACAAGCCTGAGAGCAAAGGGGTAATTTTCAATATTTTCTGACTATGGTAATAGAACCTCTGAGGCACCTGAGATCAAGCAGAGGCAGTTTCTCAGTCTCTAGTTAGTTGCCCTACAGAACGAAGACAGACAGGCAGATGTAAAAGGGGGCATGTTAGGACTAGTACAAAATAATTCCTGTAAGTCTTTTTTCAGTCATGACTATTCTGTGAGCACGTCCCTTTATGACTATAGCTCTAATTTACTTTTTAGCTGCCCAGTATTTCAGTACAGTCTAATCTTGCATCAAGTGTTTAAAAGCTGAGCTCCTTCAAGGCTTTTCTCTCTGCAAATTACACTGGAATGAAGGATATGGGAAAATACAAACCCAAGTAGCATATATGGAGTGAAACCACTCAAACCAGCAGCTTATGCAATTCCTTTGGAATGGAATTTGGCCTTCAGCTCCAAGTGGTACTTGTTTTTCCACAAGGCAATCAGTTATTAGAATTCACTGTAACAACACTCTTTCAAAGAATCAATGTTAGCCTTGAAATCAATGTTCACTTTGCCACAGCATTTAAACAGCAGGAGCCCACACACAATGCCAAGGTGGCCTCAGAGACCCTGGGTTAGGAGAGGTTGGCACCAGCCACTTACCTCTGCCCAGGCAATGAACAACATGCTCCCTCTTTCCCTCTAAGCCACTGGGAATGCTTTTCAGCTCCCATTTCCGCAGAGCCACATTTTTTCGCTCAGGATTAGAGCTACACACATGGATACTACAATTCTCTTGGCAGTTCCAGTACCTTCTGATGCATGTTAACCAGGCTTCCAGTTAAAACAATTCCCTTAGAATTACCTTTATTGTGTTATGTTACTTGGGACAAAACAGACCCATTTCTACTCACCCTTTATCTCTTTGGTGAATTTTACTCGATGAGAATCAGTCAGAGGTCTTGGTTGTTCATCAATATTATGAATGTCAAGGACTTCACACATGAACTGAATTACGGGTTGTGCTTTGTAGAAGGCAGTGGCAGAAACTACAAAGAGCAAAATATTGAGTGTAAAAAAACCCAGTCAAGGTGTTGTGAAGCACTGTGAGCTCACATCAATGTTTCTTAGAATTCCAAGTAAACCTCAAGGACATTTAGAAACAGAACAGCGAGTTCTGCAAGAGTAAAATATCAAAAAGCCAGCAGAAGGTCCACAGTGACACATCTGTCTCCAGTACAGTCATCCTGCCACTACCTGGAATTTCAGGGGTTTGAAAGGGTTTTTCCCCAGAGAACATTTCTTTCTAGAGAGCTGCAACGCCCCAGAGAGATATTCTCTTTCTCCTCTGTATGGAGCTGCAGAGACAGGATTAATACCTCTCTACTGCAGACTTTTGAATAATAAAAGCTAACATTATTCAACATGCAATATAGTTTTGTCAATTACACAATCTGCTCAATTACTGAAACAATATCTGGTGTAGACATGACTATATATATATATTTGTGTATTTTGACTATACACAAATTGCATTGGTGTAGTGGGGAGTGCAACCCTTGGTCTATTCAAATCTCTTACCCTCCTCACATGCTAATGACACAATCACTTTAAGTGACAATATACTGGTTTTAAGCAGGACAGCTGACTTATTCCATGGAAGGAAGATCATAAATCATCTTCTTGACAAAGTTATAAGCAAATGAAACACCACCTTTCACAGGAAAGGTGAGGTGGGACTAGACAGAGCTCAGACACTAACTGTTCCACATGTTTAAAACTTTGAATGGCAACAAGAGAAAAGAAATACTCAACAAGCATTTATCAGTTTTCCAGATCTCATGTACCAAACCCACCACACATCTGTGCTCATACAACCCAACATGTATCACTTCAGCAGCCTACCAACCTCACCTGATGCATCAGCCAACACCTCCAGATGCCTGAAATTGCTCCGGATTTCTGAGTGACCCCAAATCCTCACACTCCCCACCCTGGCAGTGTGTGGGTTGTCTCCCACAGCAATACTTTCAAGGAGAACTTCATCCAACTAAACAACTGAAAAACCTCCAGTGAGGGGATTTGAAGGCAATTTCACAGCCTCAAATCAGGAAACAAAGCAACAGCTTGGTGAACCACCACTTAGAAAGGGTTTAAAATTTCTCATTCACAGAAAGGACTGAAAAATTTCTACTCCAAGAGTTACTACTACACTTGCTAATGCTGGTAAGAAAAATTTGCCTCACAAAGTAACAGCACAGTACACCATCAATTGGTGTAAATTCATCCTCTTCTACCTGAACTGCAGCTCTCTCAGTACCTTGCATATAGATACCAGCAATGGTTCTTTCTGGGACAGGTTAAGATTGTTAACATTCGTTTTTCAAACTACAGCTGCTCTTAGAAAGGCAATTTTACAAGAACAAACCGTTTGACTTCAGTCACACGAGAATCACCCATAACTTATGTAAACCAGAACACGTGGACTTGCAAATTTTCAGCAAGTCAGCTCAACATCTGCAATATTTTATTATGCTCCAAGACAGATGCTAAGTACAACCTGACTTGGAGTGCTCAGTGTAGAGCGAGACAATTTACCTTGGGTTTATAAAGCATTTCAAAGACAGTGAGAACTGAATGTGAATTAGAGAAAACCTCAGGCAGCACCTGCACGTCCACCACTGACACTTTTCAATGAGGGTTTAACAACTAAATAGAGTCGAGTGCTCACATGATGTGGGAGTCTGACATAGGCACCAGCCGATCTCAGACCCATTCATCTGGGATTCAATACAGTGCTGCAGAGCTTATGCTTTTGCATAAGAAAGCCCATCCCAATCAGCCCTATTCAGAGAAGTGTCTGGAGAATGTTTTACAGAGTTTTCTTGGAAGTACTAAGCACCACTCGTGTACAGCTGCACAGAGACACAGCATAGGCAGCCTGCCTCTGTCACTGGGGATGTACCAATTCTGAAGTTAAGTAGGAAAACAAGCCCTGTGCAATTCCTTCTTATGTAGAGATATTGGTTTTTATCTGGCAGCTAAGTATCTACTCAAACAGTGACATGATGACAAATGCAAAGCAAAAAGACTAGAATTTCTAGGTAGCCTTTGCCATACATGTCTGGTCTGAATCTCAGACCTGAATCTCCACTTACCATCGATGTTGAGCATCATTTTCCACATGGCAGGTCGAACCGACTGATGGAACCCAAACCAGACCTCCCTGCCCCCTCCCAGGGGGTGATCATAGCCTTCTGGAGCTGAGAAGAAGGAGCGGCCCACAGGGGTGTACCTGGTAAAACAGGTGGCCACACATTTATGTTCTTGCTTTCCAAACATAAAATTCATGTAACAAAGATTATAACACACAGCATTATTATTTTTTTCAATTTTGTGTACCAGCAATCTGTGCCAAGAAGCAAGTTTAAACAAAATACTCTGAATGCTTCTGTTCCTATTGCAGTGCTTTTAAATTTAGACAAAACATTTACCATTTTTAGCAATGCACAAACCACTTCCAGTTTTTACAACAAATCAAGAGCTAAGTTAACTTACCCTTCCCGATCTTCTGCTTCAAGAAAGTGGAATCTCCATCACAGAAGAGTCTGTACAACTGCCTTGTCTATACTGGCCTGACACTCAAATACCATTTTTCCTATTTCATAAGGAACTTTTGAATACAAGATACATTGAGAGAAGCAAAAACTATGGGGGAAACACAGAACTAGAGGAAATAACGTTTCTCTCACAGGTAGAAAACAGCTGCTCCTGAGCCTCCACACCTCCAGTTTTGTAATGCACAGGCATTAGTACAGAGGTTAACATCTTCGGATCCGGGGAAGCTGAGGATCACTGGCTTCCACAAAACCACAGGCCACTTTTTTAGGAGTCAGTTACACCCAGTGAAACCCATCAGAGTAAAGCCATCCTGCTGCCTAAAGCCAGCAAACTTCAAAAGTAACTTTCATTAACCAAATCAAGTGAAAATTTAGTGAAGACTAAATTTCAGGGTTCTGAGATAAAATAACAAATACGAGACTTTGTTAGGACATGTATCTGGTCTCAGCTATGTATTTCAGACATGAGAAGCATGCACTGGTGACAGTGTATCAATGGATTAAAGAGACCCATGGCTTTTCACAGGCACTGGCATCACTTGGCTCAAGCTGAGGAGAACCAGGACAGCAGTGCTACAGATCACTGGAACCTCTCAGCATTTAAATTAAGACCTATTATACATGTCTATTGTTTCTTGATCTTTTCCAACACACACATCACCTGCTCTGCCTACAGAAACACTTGTACAGGACTGGCTACAAGCTCCCTGCTCAGCTCACCAGCTGTGCGGCAAAGGGGAATGAGCAGTTTCTCTTTCCACCTGTGAAGAAATGAGGATGAAGGTCTCCCAGTGGGGATACTTCAGGTAAAGACAGATTGCAGGAAGACAGTGAACCTACTTCATGGAGGGGAGGTGTCGTAGCACCACATCGACAGCATGAACAGGGTTAGTGCTGATAGGTTTGTCTAGTTCCAGAGGCTCAGGCAAGGTTCTTCCTGTCAAAACTTCATGCAGCAAGTGCCAGCTCACCCGAGAAACAAACTTTATTGACACTTTGAAGGGACGATCTTTTCCACCTTCTCCGGGTAGTGTCACATCCAAATCCACCTGGGCAGGGGAGAAAAGAAAGAAATAAAAAGCAGCTGTTTAACCTGGAGTCTAGTAGCCTTGAGATTCCACTCCTTACCATAACTGGGTCGGAGACTCAAAAACTCAGATATTGAAGACACAGCACATTTGAGGAAAGTACATTACCAAATGCACAAAATGAAGAGAACTGGGCCCTGACCAAGCAGAAGAGGATCATATGACTTTTTGTCACCTCAAATCAGAAAGCAATACACTCGAGAAAAACTCTGGTTTGTTCTTTTAATTCATCATAAGATCATATATTACAGTCTGTAAAACTAAATGTTTTAATAGATTTTGCTGTAGAAAGCAGCTACTAAATTCTACAGGAAGTTCTGAATGCAACTATTACATGAACATTTACACACGGGGAATTTGCAGGAAATATATCAAAAGGACTCAGTTTCAGTACAGATATTTCCAACTTTTCTGAAGTCAGCAATATTTAAAGTTGGGTTTTTTCCTTTCCTATGAAGCTGCTACCAATACAATGCCTTTCCAGTTATCTTACCCCAGTAGTGGCCACAGGAAGTGGATTGGCTGTATAGAGGCTTCTTTTTCCATCATAAACTGGTCTACGGTCCCCAAAAATTGTCACTTTAAAATGCTGCACCATAGAGTCCACCACGTCCCTGGAAAGGGGGATATTTACATTGAAGATGTTTCTGAAGAAAGACCTGAGCTGGCTTCCACTCCCCAGTGTTTTGCTGAAGTAGTTGCAATAAACAATACTTGAGTGAATTATAAACACCCACTGCTATTCCAAAAGGTGCTTCAGACACTTCCAACTAAATAAATAAACACTACAGAATAAAATCAGAATCAATGCAAATGCTCAAATACTGGGAAATATTGGTACTGAAATAATTTCAGAAACTCCTAGAAATGACCAAGGCCTTTGCATTATCTTTATTATGGAAAACAAGGACACTGTTACCTTGGAAAAAACCCACAAAGTGGTATTATGAAAAAACAGCAGAAACCCCCAACTGGAAGCTCTGCCAGTACTGTCTGCAGTAATGTTTATCTGCTCTTCTGTTGATGAGAGTTCTGAATTCTGCCTACACTTGTTATAAACATGAGATGCCCTAACAAAAAAGACTTGGCTTTAAGTCCTTAATAACCTGAGTTTTTACAAAATCGTGTAAAAGCCTGTAAAAAGATCATGTAAAAAGCCTGTAAAAGATCCAATTTGCACACAATTATAGATTTGCCTCCCTTGCTTTATTATAAATTGATGGCAATAAAGATTAACCTGACACAAGCACTGAAATTACACTTGGAAAACCATCATGAAATTTTCAGCTTATACAAAAATGCTTCTTGATGCAAGTAGTAGTTAAAAAGAGACTTTTGGAACACCTCCAACTGTAACAGGCCTTTGGGATCTGTTTTCTTTGGGCAGTCTTGGTGTTTCAGTGGCACAACTGTATCTCACTTGATACACCACAGTTCCCATATCCTACAGAATGGAAACACTTCAGCACCTGCGAACCAGCCTTCCTGCACAGCAGCAACTTCCAGACACCACGTCCTGGCCAGGCAATATTAACCCAAAGTACTTCAAGAAGATGATAAATATTGACTTCCTCTTCAAGCTGAATGAGTAGCAGCACTTTCACCTCCCAGCTGGGATGTGGGGAAAAGAAAAGAAATTCTCCCTTTCACAGTTCCTGATGTTACTCAACATGCGCAGCAGTATAATTTACAAGACAAATGTACCTTCTCACCTGTTCACCCTCCGAGGACACTTATCTGGTTTGATATCCACCTCATAGAGGTAGACATCAATCTTTGGGATTTCAACTTGGAAGCAGTTGGCCAGCAGTTTAATGGGTTTGCCCATGGTGCCATAGCCGGGACGTCTGGGCACCATGAGCAGGGGCTGTGCCCCCACGGGTCCTGTGAAGGAAAAATCCCACAGATTAGGAGATCTGCACCACAGACAATTCCCTGAACCAACTCTCAGGACAACCAGGCAGGCACCAGAGCCAGCACACTCGAGGAAAGGAAATCAGC
Source organism: Eulacestoma nigropectus (assembly GCA_013397775.1). NCBI lineage: Eukaryota > Metazoa > Chordata > Aves > Passeriformes > Eulacestoma > Eulacestoma nigropectus. The sequence continues at coordinate 179,080 of VZTE01002172.1, forward strand.
TGTCTCCAACAGCATGCTGCCCATGAAATTCCAAACAAATGCTTGCCCATTTTTAATCCTTAAGCCTCCACCTATATCTAGACTGTTCTCTTACTCATGAGCTTCAGAGATTGGCATGAATAAAACGAGGAGGTTTTGCTTAGGAGATTTCCTAAAAAAAATCAAACCAAAAATCCAAAACAAAAACAAAACCCCCCCCAAAAAACCCCTTAAACAAAAACCACCCCAAAAATATCGCAGGAAGTTTTACAAGTCTTTTCTGAATACCCTAGTAATAACCAAGTGGTTGCAGAGTACAAAAATACAGAAGAAGCTCTGGACTGATGCACAGGATTTGAGATAAACTCTTCATTTCAGTACCAATATCAGCTTAGTCTTGGAAGACAGATTATTCTTGAACTTTGCTGGCTGAAAATGGATGAAGAGTAAGACAATTACCTCCCATCTAACTGCCCCCATAAAGCCAATTTGCCAGAAGAGTAAAGACTCAGATTAAGACACAGGATTGTAAAACTCTTCATTACTTGTAGGCTAGAGAAGAATACCCAGAACTGCTCAGAGAAATATCCAAATCTGCACTGAGATGGGTATTTTGAAAAGCAGCTAAAATACCTGCCCAGATTTGGTCTGTTCTCGTCTATTTAATTTGCTTTGCATCATTTAATTTGCTCTGCATCATGGGGAGAACCCTCCACTCAAGATTTGCATTACTCATGCCTTACAAACCAAACACAGTAGTAAACATAGCCCATTTCCCAGAATTTCTACTAGTATTTCCACTTAAAAATACCTCTTTCCAGTTAAGAAACAACAACAACCCCAAAATGCTTGGTAGCCTGAGTTTTAAGAAGTTACTCATGGTACAAATGTCCTGATTTACAGAGCATTCGAATGAGGTAGTGCAAAGTTCTCCCCTCTCCTACTCGGTGACGCAGGCAGCGATTCCAGCCCACTCATTTTCATAGCAGAGTTAAAATGTCAAGTGCTAGGAAAAATGTTTTTTATTTGTCTTTTGATTAATCTCCATAACTTCTGTACAAAACCCTGTATTATCTTGAAGGAAATCATGTCCTGAGAACAGGTGAACATCAAAGCCAAGTTCCTCTGTAACATTTGTCTGGCTCTACCCAGAAAACTACTGAAAAATTCTGAGTGGGGCTGGCTTGGAGCCACAAGATAAAACAAACCAGAAACCAAGAAGCATCATTTAAAACCCGCTCACAGACTCTGCTTATGCAAAACTTGTTCCAAGCATCTGCTCTCTTCAACTTTTCCTTCATTTTAATACTCTCACATGAGTAAAAGCAGCTCTACAATTTACTCCAGCTATATTTGCAGAATATAAGCAGAAGCAAAAAGAAGTTACTACTAAATATTTGAGTGGCACAAACAAGTCAACAGCTCATTTTAATATTCTGAAGACATACACATCATAGTTTACATTTAGCTCCTATCTGTAGGAAAGACTAACAAAACTGCTGAAATAAAGACAACATTAAAAAGGTTCTTTTAGTCTGGTCAGCCTTGTGTCCTGCTCACCCAGCTCACCCTGGAGGAAGTTAGAATGCAGATTTTGGCAAACAGGAATTAAGTGACCCATAAATGAATCAGAAGTGCAGGTCTACACACTGTTCAGGTATAATTTTTAGAAATTCAGCTATTTTGCTATTATTGTGTGAATCATCTGCTCCCTTGGACAAATGAACTTAAAAACATGAGTATGCCATTAGTGCCCAAATACATGAGCACCCACTCAGAAGACCCTGCTTTCAAGAGACACTGACTTGCCACATTCTGTTGTGAAAGTCTTGTGTCATGGCTTCAAAGCTGTGACTCAAACACCAATAAAACACAAATAACCAGCAACGCTCTGGGGATGGTTCCGCCGCCGATCTATCGGTGACTCACCCAACCTCATGCCTAAGTCCTGTGTCAAGCCCATGGAAATAAACACAGAAATCAAAAATATTCAAAGTACTATTATTCTACAGAGTACAGGATACCCAAGTGGCAGATACTTTCCTTCAAATCCTTTAACCATTGCAAAACCAAAGTGGGTCAAGGCTCAAAAACCTTTCTCAAAGCAGCAGCACCATGAGGCCTCCTCCGCAGGGGATGGAGCAGCTCCTCAGTGCTTCCAGAGAGTTCTGCACTGCTCAGCTGCCCACAAGTTTTAGAGGAGAAACTTCTTTGTGTTAAAGAAACCATTATATTCTGCCATTACAGCACCAGGTATGTACATACCATAGAATGGTTTGGGTTGGAAGGCACCTTAAAGATCATTTCATTCCACCCCCTGCCACGGGCAGGGACACCTTCCAGTATCCCAGGTTGCTCCAAGCTCTGTCCAACCTGGCCTCAGACACTTCCAGGGATGGGGCAGCCACAGCTTCTCTGGGCAACCTGTGCCAGGGCCTCACCACCCTCACAGGGAAGATTTTTTTCCCCAGTATCCCATTTAAGCCTGCCCTCTGGCAGTGGGAAACCATTCCTCCTTGTCCTGTCACTCCAGGCCTTGTAAATAGTCCCTCTCCATCTTTCTTGTAGGCTCCCTTCAGATATATGCCTAGGATGTTCCTAAAAATCCAAGGAAAACCCCCAAACCAAGTCTGTTCAGTGTGCTGGAGCAGAGCTTAATTCATAAAACCAGCTCAGTGAAGTCCTCAGCACTAAAACTCAACTGATTTATAACAGAAAACAATGAACACACAAACAGGGACTAAAACTGGTGTCTCAGACAGATTCTTGGAAGGCTTTTGTGCAGCAAGGGAGCACGTCTCAAGACCATGGAATGGTTTGACTTGGAAGGGACCTTAAAGCTCCCCCAGTTCCACTGTGGAAGTCCCTCTATCAGTTTCAACGACCTATGAGTGAGAACCTTTTCTTCCATGGAAGTATCGATGTTCCAATCAAGCTTAAACACAGCCGAAAGGGATGGCGATTCCTCGGCAGCCCAGCCAGCACACGGACACGTCTGGCCTGCATCCAAACACTGGTTGCACCTACCTAGCAACCAGAGAAGCCCTGTCAGAATAAAGCCTGAACACAGCGAACACAGGAGCTCAGAAACCTGCAAATGCTTCCAACACACCATTGTATGAAAAACTGCAGCTTCTGGCACACACGACGTTTTTACAGAATGAAGCAAAGTCCTGATCTCCAGCAGGATGCTAATAGGAAATGCAGATTTCCTTATAGAAAGAGCCATCCCCACCAAGCTTCCAGAAAAAAAAATTATCCTCTTTCCCACTGTGGCTTCAGTGGCCAAACTAATAAAGCCAAACTATATTAACAGAGATAATTTAGTAGTTTTAGTTTTGTTTATACAACAGTTCTAAATCTCATGGATGGGTGCTGGAACAGCCCGAAACACACCATCAATGCCTGAGCAGGTAAATACAACCTACTCTGGCTCAGGAACACGAGGCAGATTTGTGGAATAGATCCTGGCCTCTGGCTGGAGCTGCACCGGGGAGAGCTCTCCATGAAGGGGGAAAAATAGAAGATTCCCTTTCACAGGGCTTCTGGCCTATACTCAGAGGCCCAGTCTGTGGAGCTCTAAGAAAATCTTATCACTAGCAAAAAATAACTTAATTCTGGATTAAAAAATACATAGGGAAGATTTGATTCAAAAGTCAGTTTCAATGATCGAGCTCCTTCTGCCAGAAATCATGAATTGCCTCATTTCTGTCACTCATCCTCAATGGGTGGCATTACATTATTTATGAGTAATGCAATCCATGTTTTCTAAACATTCCTCCTTGCATTTTAGGGTTTGGTTTTTTCAAGGTTTCAGATACTAAGTCATGTTCAAATACATCAAAAGCCAACATTTTGATGCCGTGCTCAGTGACTGCCAACTGCACAAGCAAATACTGGTGTGGTAACTCATTCTGGCCTAATGGACTTCCAGAAACACAGTGAAGTGTTTTGGGAGAATTTAAAAGACAATCAGTGCTTCTGAGCCTTTAAAAAAAATCTAAATACAAAAAGCTTTAAGCCCAAAAAAAGCAGCTTACATGCATATAGTGAAGCTAAAACCCAATTGCTCTGGGAGAAGAGAATGTGCCAGTCCACGCAAACCTTGCAAGACTTTTCCCTGGAAGGTATTTCCACAGATCAAAATCAGGAAGATAGAAATTAGCTCAAGAAATACTCTTTCATACCTTCACCTCTGAGGAAGTAAAGCTCTGAGGATGAAACAATTTGTAAAGTTCATACTGTGAGTCAAACAACTTCCACAGCAACTCGAGAGGAAATCTGCCACTGTATCTCACAGTAGAATAACTTTTGAAGGCAACTATGAATCACTCCCCTTCCCTGGTCTACCACACCCACAAAAACGAGACTTTTAATGGACCTCCCAAATCACTACTCTGAACTCAGAGAGAGAAAAGCCATTTCCCGGGATTTTCTCTGCCCGAAGTTTGCATGGAAAATAAACAGAACGTTAAGAATGCCTGCAGTGCTTCATTAAAAACTGAAATTAAAAAAACCCAGTCCAACACAATTTAACACTTTTAACACAAAGAAACATGAGTTTTGAAAGAACAATGTAGGACATGGAAATTAAGACAATCAGCACTGATCTGACTTGGTTACACCACAGAACATCCCCTGTTGGTTGAACCTCCCTGCCTTTTGGAAGTTTACTGAACACTCTCCTGGCGCAAGTACAATGCCTGACACTGGATTCCATCTGTGCTGAGAGCAGCTCTTCCTTCACTTCACTTTCCCAACTGAACATTTTACTGCTGTTCCTCAGTTTGGTTTCACCACAACCCGTGCCCTGAGCAGCCACCTTCACATCCTGCTCCTACCTTCAGTGATGTTTAAATTCCGTGGACCAGGAGAGCCATAATACTTCCCAGATTCCTTAGCCTAAGCCTCTCACACAAACAGGACATCACCTGCAGCACTGCTTCACCCAATATGGCCTGGCACATTCTTCCACACTTTACTCCAGGGATACTCACACACCAATCTTTGTTCCCCACTCTTCTTATTTTATCCCATGTTTTCCCTTCATGCACAGAAAACAAAGCACATCTCAGTGTCCTTCTCCCTTTCACGACAGAGCTTTAATCCTCATTTGTTCCACCAAACCAAGGATGGTTTGTGTCCTCCTGTTCCAACACCCCAACACTTGGAACATGAACACTGCACTTAACACTTCCCTCATCACAGAGCAGACATGGAAAGAACCATCCCTCGTGCTGTCTGAGCCCACTCTGCAGCAGCTTTGCTAAAATCCAACATATTGCAGCCTAACAACAAGTAAATTGACTTCAAAGAAAAACTTTAACGCTTATGGGTTCCTCTTGCAAATCTGTTTATCAGGAGACAACTACAATTGCATCAGGTCATAATTAGAGTTTATTTAATACCGTGTAAGAGAGCGTCATAAGAATTCCACCAGATTGCTAAAATCCTGCATCTTAAAATATTTTCAACCATCACAACCTCAAGCCAGGCAACAGCTGAGGTAAGGAGTTTTTCCAGCCAAATCCATTATTGTCCTGACACCTCCAGGTATGTTAGAAAAGGATCTCCATATGGAGAGGAGAAGGCACATTTTGTGTTGACACATTCAGTCTCAGTCTTGTATTTTCACCACCTGTGGTACCTATTCAAGTGGCAGACATGGAACTGCAGGTGGCTTTGGACATTCCCTTTGCCATCGAGGTACAGCCAGGCAACTGCTGATTAAACACTGCCCAACCCTGAACCCTCCTCTGCTGTTCTGTCAGACTTGGAATAAATTATCTTGAAAAACCAAATCACAACTTCCTTCTCCAACCCTCAAAATCCATTTAAAATACAAAGTTGATAAATACTGAGCACACACTTTCCCAGCAAAAGGATCAAACAGCCAAAATGTGAAGATTTTTCATAGAATCACAGAACGATTTGGGTTGGAAAAGACCTTAAAGCCCATCCAGTACCACCCCCTGCCATAGGCAGGGACACCTTCTACTATCCCAGGTTGCTCCAAGCCCCATCCAACCTGGCCTTGAACACTTCCAGGGATGGGGCAGCCACAGCTTCTCTGGGCAATAACCACCTCGGAATGATTACTGTGAAGCAGCACACCCAAAGGCACAGAAATTAGCCCTAAAACTCAGCGTGCTGATACACAGGGGCCAAATGCCCGGCGCGTGCCCGGCAGGAGCTGCTCGAAGGAGCGCTGCCCGGTCCCACCGGGCTCTGCGGGTCCGTCCTTTGGGCACGGGCACGGCGCGGGTTACGCAAGCCGGGCACACCGGTTATGAAATACCGACAATTCCTCCTCCACCTCCGGCACGGGAAGCCGGACACGGAGAGGCTCGGCCTCAGCTCTGCCCGGTACCAAGGTCCTGCCCGCGGGGCTCAGCTCCTTCCGCCCGATCCCCCACGGGGTAGGCTCGGCCCAGCCGCTGCCCCGCGGCACGGGGGCGGGCACCGAGAGTTGGGGGGGGTGACGCGGGGGTCCCGTTTCCCGATCCCGCCAGGCCCCGCCGGGCCCGCGCTCACCTGCGCTGCCGATTTCCATTCATGGAGCTGGGGCGCAGCCGCTCGGGGCTGCGGCGGCCGGCGCGGGGCTGCGCTGGGCGGCGGTTCCTCCGCCGCGCTCCCGGCTCGGCCGCTCCCGGCGCTGCTCCCGGTGCCGCTCCCGGAATTCCCGATGCTCCCGGTGCCGCTCCCAGCGGTCCCGGCCCCTCATGCGGCGGCGGAGGCGGAAGTGGCGTGGCCGCCCCGCAGCCCCGGCTCGCGCGGCCGCTCCCGCCCCGCCGCGCGCGCGCCCCACACGCCGGAAATCCCGCCC
>VZTE01002172.1:185972-211509 GCA_013397775.1 Eulacestoma nigropectus
AGCCGGCGCGGTTGCTACGGCAACAGTGGGGGGAGGCGGGAAAGGCGGTGGGAGCCCGCGGGGCCCTCAGGGCCGGGGGAGGGCAGGGGAAGCTCTGCAGGCACCGGCGGCTGCCCCGGAGCGAGAAGGGCGGGGCTGGGACACGGGGGCCGCCTGCGTCGAGAAAACAGAGGATGAGTCCGTCGGAAGTCAGAGCGGAAGCACCAGGGGATTATTCCCGACCCCGCAGTGTTGTGGTGTTTCAGTACAACGCATTATGTTTGCGGCGTTCTCTCCCTGCCGCAGCAGCTGCCGTATGCGGCGGCTTCGAGGGCTTCCAGCCCGGTCCCCAACGAATTCAGCTGACGTCTTCTTTATCCTCACTAAACCCGCCAGGAGAACCCCCGCGCCCCGGCTCCGGTGACGCCCAAGTGTTCCCATGCGCAGGACATGGACACGCTGGATGGGAGCACCCGGAGCCGCCGGCACGTCCCGCACGCTAACCCCGCTCTGGGCTGCGGGACCTGGAACACCCGGATCGTGTCCGGCTGCGACAGCGCTGCGGGAGTCAGAGGGTCGTCGGGCCCTGAACAGGCTCCCCAGGGAATGGTCACGGTCCCGACCCTGCCAGAACTCAAGGAGTGTTTGGACAACGCTCTCAGGGATGCACAGAGTGGGATTGTTGGGATGTGCTATGCAGGGCCAGGCATTGGACTCGATGATCCTTGTGGATCCCTTCCAACTTAAGGATATTCCATGATTCATGATTCGATGATTCACTATATCAACATAAATTCAGAGCTTATGCCTGCCCTAATTTTTTGAGACTTTTTAGCAATGTTCTGTACCACTGTTACAGATTTGTTACACCAACTGGCACCAAACAAGCAGAGGGGTAGAAGGGGCAATTGGCATGCAGGGAAGAGATTCGAATGTAACAGACGTAACAGGCTCAGTGCTGGGTCAGGCAGTGACACCTTTATCTCTATTTCCTCTGCCCTCAAAAGATCATTTTTTGGTAAGAGCAGTATATTGGGACTTGTCCAAATGGGTTTGAACTTGCTACTCGTTGTGAAGAAACAACGTCACTTTTTCTGGTAGTGAGAGGGGCCCTTCTCCTGGGAAACAACTGGGAAGGTACTGAAGAACTGGAATTTTGGGCCAACAGAAGTTAAAGATCCATAATCCAAATTTCAGGATCATTCGGTGCCCAGGCAGAAAGGGACCTGGGGATACTGGTCGAAAGCCGACTCAACATGAGCCAGCAGTGTGCCCTGGCGGCCAAGAAGGCCAACGGCATCCTGGCCTGTATCAGGAACAGCGTGGCCAGCAGGACCAGGGAAGTCATCCTTCCCCTGTACTCGGCACTGGTGAGGCCGCACCTCGAGTACTGTGTCCAGTTCTGGGCCCCTCAGTTCAGGAAGGATGTTGAGATGCTTGAGCGTGTCCAGACGAGGGCGACGAGGCTGGTGAGGGGCTTGGAACACAAGCCCTATGAAGAAGGGCTGAGGGAGCTGGGGTTGTTCAGCCTGGAGAAAAGGAGACTCAGAGGTGACCTTATCACTCTCTACAACTCCCTGAAAGGTGGTTGTGGTCACGTGGGGGTTGGTCTCTTTCTCCAGGCAGCAACTGATAGAACGAGAGGACACAGTCTTAAACTGCGCCAAGGAAAGTATAGGTTGGATATTAGGAAAAAGTTTTTTACAGAAAGAGTGATAAAGTACTGGAATGGTCTGCCCGGGGAGGTGGTGGAGTCACCATCCCTGGATGTGCTTAAAAAAAGATTGGATGTGGCGCTTGGTGCCATGGTTTAGTTGAGGTTAGGGCATGGGTTGGACTCGATGATCTTGAAGGTCTCTTCCAACCTAGTGATTCTGTGATTATTAAGAATTACCATCCTGAAGACTCCTAGCTGAATTAGTCTTTAAAAGCATAAATTTAGTTACCAGGTAAGTGACACAGTAAGGATTTTAAACCCATGCAAATTAAAGATAAACTACTAGAATATTCCCTTAATTGAAATAGGGAGTGGGAAATGTAATCACCAGGATGAAGCAGATACGTGGGAGAGAGGCACCTCTGCAAACACACATTCCTGAGGGGCAGCACCTCTGGTCCCACAGCTTGGGCACTGTAATAGCACCAGGGCGGGGGCTCATATGCCAATCTAACACTTGAAACCAGTTTTCTGACCTGTTTTCCAGGACTGCAGACCCAACTGCACAAGGCACGATTTGCTGTTGTACCTCTCACAGAAAAAGCTCCTTTAGAACTGCAAGAGATTCTGTTGTGTAGTAGGAATCATTTAAAACAGGCAATACAACCCACAAAGCAGCCAGATGTGTGCATGACCTGTACAGGTGCCCAGCTCAGGACAGAACGTTCTGGTGCTGCAGTTAGGTAAATTAACTTACACTGAGTGCCTGCATGCCATTAGCAAGCACTTCCTTAAAATTCCTTGGCATTATTCAAAAACCCAGTTACAGCTCAACTGCTAAATCATTCATTGGCTTAAGGTCTGTCCCTGCATCTTTGTAAGGTAAAACAAAGAACTCCTCTGACAAAGAACTCAGAGGATGGCAAACCTCCTGTTCTGGACCCTAAAGCTCAGCCATAAGCTGCTGACATTGGAGAAGACTAGGATGTTTGCAAGAATTACAAAGCTGGGAAATGTAAAACATGACGGGAAATGCAAAACATGAGGCAGTGCAGAAACCCAGAGGATCAAGTTTAACCTCAATCCAAAAGGAGACTGAAATCTGTTCTTAAAGCACCTCAGAGCCAAGAGCCCCTGAAGCACTCGGTGAGGCTGGCGGAACAGCAGATTTTGATGTACATTTCTGTTACCTAATAACCCAGGAGCCCAAATTCAGTCAATTTTCAGGTGACACTTTAATAAAAAGTGGAATTGTACTGTATTCCCAGAAGTTTTAAGCACGTATTTGTTTGCTTAAGTGTTTCTCTCATTAAACTGAGATCTGGACAGTGAGGGGTGTTGGATCCTCTGCAGTGTCTGATGCAATTCAGCTCCAGTCAGCATTTCCCTGTTTGTCCCCCAGCCTTTCCTGAGGGAACGGCTGGGATGTGCATGTCCCTTCCCCACACGATGTGACTCAGGAGTGTCACCCCGACATATTCACATTGCTTTTATTTAGGTCTTCTGCCAACAGTTACAGGGTAACAGACACTTGGGACTGCAAAGTCGAAGTTGCAAGCAAAAATCAGGACCAAGGCAAAAAAAAAAAAAAAATCCACAAAGGCAATTAAATCAAATCCAATATAAATACAATGTTCTGGAGCTCTTTAATCATACTGCTTTCTTTAATAAAGAGGCGGTTAGGATCTTACAGTACTTTCTTTTGGCCTAATCCAAGGATTTTGTTACTCTTCACCAGTCTTAATTCCACCCATACAAAAAAAATTTGATATTCAACCTTTAAAATATAAGCCATATTTTCTTAATAAAATAAGTTTTGTGCTGCTGCTTGTTTAGTAAGTACTGTACATCAACTGTTCACGGCTATTTAACAAATGGACCATACAGAGTTCAAGCTAGAGCAAAAAAAACCCACGAGAAAAATAACAACCCAAACGGAGTGTCCTGTAAACACCCTATGTACAGTCCCACACTTGCTCATAGAAAGGAGGTACGAAAGGGGCTGGAAATCGAACACAAAAGCACTGGAGTCCTGGAAATTTTCTTTCACAACTATTGAAGTGCAAATCACTCAGGCAAGATACGAATTTCACTTGTTTATTGCTCTCTTGCTGTCTGGCTTCCCTTCCTGAAACAATCACATTCTTTTATTTCACACTGATTTTCCAAGAAGAAAACCTTCTGCGAGGCAACGCTGGATGCTTGGGCTGTTTGACACTTAGACATCTGGTCGTACGCGTGTGATCCCAGAACACCCCAACTGCCCTGGAAGCTGCGGGGAGAGGGCAGAGCAGCCCTCCTGCCCCGTTCTGTTCAGATACGACACAAGGGAAACAGCATTCAACAGATAAATGAAAGCTACACCTCTTCCCACAGAACTGCATGCACTCGGCGACGCTTCCAGTCGCAGATGGAACTCGTGCGCACGGAGAAGGCAGAGACTCAGAGCTGATCGGGATGCCCGTGTGGGGTTTGTGGCTAACTACAGATCCTAATATGTACCTGGGGTAACACCTATCCGCTACAGGCAGCAAAACGCATCTCAACATGCAGCTACTCATTTGCATCTCGGACAAGAGAAGGGGAGAAATGCCGATGCTGGAGTGCGGAGAGAGTACGGTGCATAGTCCAGTATAGAAAACATGCGGGTCACTCCAACCTCTCTCAACTTCTTCAAAGTGGAAACGGGGTTTAAAGGGCACAGCAGCTACTGAGTTTGGCTTTTTTGTTTATCCAAAACCATGAAAACCCAACGCAGAGGGTGAAATAAGGGCAGAACACGATCTGCAAGTCAACAGCTGAGAGTTTCAGAAGCTGTGAAGCTTTTGTGTAGTTAAAATTGCTGTTAAAAGTAGGTGCTACATCAGCAAGTCTTCATTCATAGTTTTCTATGAACAGCCACCTTACAAATGAGTGCAAATCTTAAAGGTCCATTTTACATTTCAAGTCTCAAGGTTAAAAAAAATTGTTACAGAGCAACAAGCTGTTTCTGTAAATGCCCACACTATCTCTTTTCAAATGGTTAAAAATGGCATGTGCTATGCCACAGCTACTAAAAGACATTTCAGAATTCTAGACCCAACTAAAACACTAAAATAAAAACGAGGAACCAAAATACCTTTGCCCCTCGCTGCAGAGCAGCAGCCAGGCGCGTTCTGGTGTAATGCTGGTGAACAAACTGATTTGCAGAGAGAACCTTGACCTTGACCCCAATTTTATTCTTAATGAGGAGCTCTCTAACACGAGGTGAGCAGGAACAGCCCCTCTGAGATCGTTTTGCTTTCAACGAACACAAGCCAGAGTTCGGAGGATGAGATGGAGGTGCTGATTGGTGTCACTATGCAGGCACTTGTGTAGAGGAATGTAGGCTTCTCATGTTGACACTTAAGTGTTGATGTGTTTCCTACGCTCTAAAAGCCTTCCTAAGAGATTCCTACCTACTGACCACGGATAGTTCCTGGTCTCCTCCCTGTCACCTTGAGGATATACAGCAGTGGAGGTTGACACAAGGCGCAAAGGAGGATAAGAACCAAACACTGTGGTCCTGAGGAAAAACAGGACTGTGCTAAACGTAGGAACTTCACCAAATGTGACATCAGTGGGCTCAGCACTTAGTTTGCATAGCATAGTGATGTCTTCACTGTTCACAAACACGTTGCCCCAAAAGAAAATGGGAAGAGTGAATTCCCGGGGTTAGGACAGCTCAATGGGCCAACATGACCAGTGTGGTTTTCATGAAGGCAAGGCAAGTTTCAACGTCAGAAAGTACAAACCAAAGAGGTGTAGATGTGCTTCTGTCCGCGTGCGGGCCAGGGGCAGCGCTCACATGGGGCCGCCTGGGAAATGCGTTTGGCAGGAAAATGATACCAGAGCTCTTCCCCTCAGAGTGTGGCGGGAGCGTGCACCTCGTTTGTCTCTTGAAGGAAGCACTATGAACACTTTCATAGAAAAAACCCCAGATAATGTGCCCGGATGATATTGGTACTGAGCTGCCACCACAGCCCCGTCACGGTGCGTACGGTCACTGTGCAGCAAAACGGGTTTGAAAAGCAGTGACCAGGTTCCTGTGGGGAAAAAGGCTGTTTTCCTGGTACAAGCACAAAACAGGGGTTTCCCCCATCACAACAACAAGGATTTCATCATTCTAAGGAACAATCTGGTGTGCTTTCAGAATAAAAACCCTGGGCATGAGAGCAGTGATACCATGACACAAAGAGCAGCAAAACCTAGCAGCAGAGAGGGTGAGAGCCTGGAAGTGCTGGAGGTGGGGATGTGGTAGGTGGGAAAGCAGCCGGCCCAGGCAGACACGTGCCAAATGTACACGGGCAACGGGCACTGGAGCACCTGGCACGGCACGGGCTGCAGTTGGCAGCACTCATCGGACAGAAACATTGGAGAGCTGCGGCATGAACACACAGCCTCAGGAAGTGCGGGGATGTAAACTCGGAGAATGTTAATGACTTGTGGATTTTGGCAACAGACTCAATATCGTATAAAAATAATGTTTAGTAAAAAAATCCCAGTGTCCATCATAAAAATTCAGGGGGGAGAAAAAAAGAAAGAAAAAAATGGACAACACTTTCTGTCCTCACGGGATGGAGATGCCCCCATTTGTCAGAAACAGTTTTAAATAACAAGTAGTACATTGGAAACAAAAATGGGTCAGCAGCCATTAAACGTGTCCTGTATGAAAGTGCACATCTTTCAATGGGGTTTAACCACCATGAGGTTGTGATCTGACACAAACTGCAACTGAGGACCATAGAAATTAACTCCTTCCGATGGAAATATGGACCACCATCAAGACAAGATTACTAGTTTCCTTACAAGATTAAAAACATGGAAATTTTGCAGCATCATAGTAAGGCACTCACCCATGGAAAAGTCTGTGACTGTTGCTTCTAGCGGCAGCAGCTGACTAGCTTGTAACACAAGGAAGACAGTTTTCAGTTCTGAGCTAAGTGCTAGGGTGCCTTACATTATCCGGGGGGAATTACTCAGGGGTGGGGAACTGTTAGTGTTACAATTCTCCTATAAACTAGTTGTTTTGTTTTTTTTTCCCTCAACCCATTAAAGCATCTCATAATCTAAAATATTAGTTTTATAAATCTAGTCTTCTGTTTTAAGGCTCTAAAAATCCCCTCCCCCCAACCCCCACAAAAAATACCTACCAGCGCCTGGTGGGCAACGGAGGACCAAAGCCGCCAGTTCACAGTCAGGAGTCTCTAGTATTGCATCTTAAAAATGAAAACCTGCTTCCGCCTCCCGGGAGTTTTATCCCTTCACTTGAATGCCTTCATGTGTTTGGTCAGGTCAAAATTTTGCAAAGCCAGAAAAAATTAAAAAAATAATAATAATAATCATCATCATCATCATCAGTCTCTTCCAATCCTACAAAGGTGTTGGATCATTCTGTCCCGTGGTGCTGGTCTCCTGCCTCGAGTTGACGCTGCCTGCCCTGCAGTGATTTCTCATTGGAAAAAAAAAAACAAGGTGTCCCAATGCTTCCTTTTTTGTATGGCTCCTACAAATCTGAAAGCTTTCTTGAGTGAGGTAACAAAAGTTAGGCTTTCAAGCAAAGTACATGGTACGTAAAGTGTCCTGATGAACCTGCACAGCCTTCGCCAAGGCCTGGGGGTCTCTGCCGTTGCTCTGTCCAGATATATGGCTGCCCTCGCCACTGAAAATCAAGGAAATCACTGCATAATTATTTCATATTTTTCCCCCAGGAACACTGAGAAACTCCCCTGGAGATGGGGATCAGCTGAGTGCTGGCAGCACAGGAAGTCACTCCACTGCAGTGCACAGGGATGCTGTGTGTGCCGGTGACTGTGCCCGGACTGCAGAGATTCCAGCACCTTGAGGCAGCTGGAAATACTCAAGACACCCCAGGGATGCTCCCACAAGCCCGGGATGAGCTCAGGATAGGATTTAACCCTCCATTATCCCTGTTCCCGCTGTGCTGGGCCTTAAGAAGCTGCAGCTACATGCAGGTCTTCCCCTAGAAAGGCTCTCCTGCAGCACTCTCAGACACAGGCACTTTCAAACATTAAGGTCCCCTGCCCATGCCTGGCTCTGCCCTCCCAGGGCCACAGGCTGTGCCCCTCACCTGTCATGCTCCTTGTCCACGAGATGGTACCGCGCCCGGAATGCCACCAGCCGGGCGTAATAGGCCGGGGCCGGGATGGAGACGGAGCGGGTGCAGCGCACATAGGTATGGCACAGCTGGTACGTGAGGATCTGCAGCTCGTCTGCTGTGAACCGGTTGTCATCCCAGAGCACGTAGTAGTGGGACGGCCGGCTTGTGCCCTGGGAAGGAGGGGGCCCGTGTGAGAGGTGCTGCCTGCACCTGGATGCAGCTGCCTCTCATCCCCATCATCCCCTCCCTGATCCAAATGATCTGTCAGCCAGCCTGGGCAGGAAGGATGCCTGTGCTTCCCTGCTGTGAGAACCCTACACGGCGAGGCAGGAAAGCCCTTGGCACCAAGGTGCAAAGCAGTACTAATGCTGCTGCCTGTTCCCTCTGTGCCATACAGCCCACTGCATCCCCCACTGCATCCCCACCAACCCGGGCCAGCTCCCGCTGTCTGCACAGGGGAGGAGAAGCTGAGCAGCCTCCCTTCTGGAAGCAGCTGCAGATTACACGAGTGCAGTTTTTCCAATCTGGTTTCTGACTAACCTTGGCTGCCTGCAGCCAGGCAGCTGCAGAGCAGGCAGGGATGGCTGGCCTGGCTCTCCCGCCCAAGGCCAGACAGCAAGTCCTTGCTGATGACCGGGTGCCCCGGCGAGCCTGGCATGCTCAGACATCAGCTGACAAGCTGCTGAATAGGCCGCTCTGACGGAGCAAAACCTCTAAGGAGAGACCCTTGGCTCCAGGAGAGTAACTGAGTACGCGCCACACAACGCAGCAGCAGCACAGACCTGGCACCTGCTTGCCAAACCACCGCAGTGGCAGCTCAGATCCAACTATCCTCAAATCCAACTGCCCAGGTCTCCATGCTAGAGGAAGGCTGTGACAGGGCCAGGACAAATGCGCAAGAGCACAATCCACAACAGCAGCCAAAAAACCCAGCAGCATCCCAAGAGCCAGCACTGGAGTGTGGTACCTGAATGCCTGCATGACTGCACAGGTAGAAGTCAAACTCAAAGGGGTGGGTGATGTTGGTATCCACTGTTGTTCCTGCTGGGATGTTCCCACTCTTTCCAATCTGCAGGGAATAGAAAGAGATCCAAGCACTGCAGAGTGTGGTTATTTCCAGTTGCCAAGAGCACTGTCCTTAACACAGCTGCCCTGCCCCAGGGCCATGGTGGAGGGTCCCTATCTCAGTTTGAGATGCAGAGACAGTCTCTGTGCCCATTCAGGGGAGACAGAAGCAGCTCATCCTACTCTACTCCCTGCCCAAACAGGCCTGCTTGCATTTTTTGCAGGCATTAACATCAGGCATGACATGAAGACATAGCCAACAGCATGGGAAAGAGAGCAGCAGGGTGAGGGCTGGGCAGGGGCCCATCCTACTAGAGATGAGGATTAAGTAAGCAAAACTTCAGGGATCTCTGTAGAGAATGTGCTGGTGTCTGTGCTACAAGATACTGGGGCTTTTACATCCTGATTTAAAACTGTCCTTAGTTCCAAAGATTAAATCTTTCTGCTCATGTGGAGTAGTCTGGTTAGACAATCTAACCATTAAATTCAGCTGAAATACAGGAACAGTGGCAGCAATCAATGTTACTGCAGAGCACACATGAACAAGCTGTGAGCAAGCAAGGGGTTATTCAGCCTGTCACGTCAGCAACTCCAGCTATCACCAAAACAACAGATGTTTTCAAGCTGACGGAGGCTATTTCAAGAGTCACCAGGATCATCAGCACCCAGTAACTCATAATAACAGCAAACAGCTGGCTGGGGTTCTAGAAGCAGACTAATCTATGTGGCTGTAGGAGTCCACTGAGCAGCACGTTTCATTCAGAACGAGCTCTCCCTGACAGTGGTGAGATTTCCCCTCGGCAAAGCCAGGGCTGGCTCTTCCATCAGACAGGGATGAATCAGCCACCTCCAGCCCTGGCACCCTGCAGCACTCACCCTCTCATTCTTGTCTGCACAGAAGAGACGGGTGTGATGCCTCTTCTGGACGACGATGTAGGTGATGCCAGGTTGGTAATCCTTTTCCAGTTTGATGCAGGCGTCTCGGATCGCCAAGAGCTCATAGTGAAGGATCTGGAGAGACAAGGGCACACAGAATGAGTGGACAACCGGCACCCAGCTGTCCCTGGGCACCCTTAAGGAACCTCACAGGAGCCAGTGCAGTTCCGCTGGCCAACAGGGATCTGAGGGTTCCTCACCTGTGGGAGCTGCCCCTCAGGAACACCATCGCGGTAGAAGATGATCCTGGTGGGTTTGAAGCGTGTGGATTTGTAGAACTGGATGAGGAGCTCCCTCACCATGTAGGACAAGTCCTCAATGATCTCTTGGCGAGGACGCTGCACGCGCACTGTGGCACAGTACCGGCTCGGGTGGGCGTCCATGCTGCCCACAACCTGCAGTGACAGACAGGCCAGGCCCATGTCTTACACCAGGAAGGACAGAGGGGATGTGGGACATTCCCAGCCTCCACCTGCTTCCCCCACGCACAGCTGGCCATGGGCAGAGCACCTGAACTCACGGATCAGATGGGACAGCAAATACTGTACAGGCAATCAGTGCCCAAAAGGGACATCCCTGATCATGGCCACATCCTGATGTCCCACTCTGCCATGCCCTTTGCAACACTTACGGGAATTTCCAGTGATACAACTTTGGTTGGTGCCACTGAGTGCTGTGGCTGTGGGGACTGCTGCTGCTCTGCCCTTGCTTCACTTCTCCTGCCCAGCAGTGAGAGGGAGGGGGCTGCCCCAGATGGCCACGGGCTGCCCAAGGATGTGGTGAGTTGAGTCACTGCGTGGCAGCCATTGAGCAGGGAGTTCCCACTGCAGCGCAGGGCAGACCTCAGACACGTCAGAGCAGGAGGTCAGGGGCAGCCAGGCTTGACTGTGACACAGGGCTGGGGGCACAACGTGAATCAGGTGCTGGCCCAGCTGCTTCACTCCCCACGCTCAGCAGCAACTGCGCCGTGTGCCCCATGTCCCCCGAGCATAGAGGAAGCAGCACAGACTCCACATCCTCAGCAGTGTGAATCTGCTGCCCCTGCCTTTCCCAACACTTTCACTTTTACTTTGCAAACAGAGCTCTGGGGTTGGGCCTCCTCCACCGGAGCCAATGTGTACAATAGAAACTGTGCCTTTAGTTTCAGCCACAGACCCACTTCTATTGTCCAATCAACAACACACCAAGGACAACATCAAGTTGCTCCAAAGACTCTACCTTTTTCCTCCCCTGCAGCTTCAAAAAAGCTTTCACAAAAATTCAGAAAAAAGCCCTAGTGGTCCTGCACAAACCACAAAAGATTTTTTCAGAGGGGAAGCTCTGCTGCCAGGAAACAGACTGTTCTGTCCCACCCACACCTACAGCAAACAGCCCAAAGCCTTTCCCAAACCCTTCTAATTAAGAAAAAAACATTCCTCCAAAGATGCTTTTTCATGCCAAGGAAAACCTGAGCTGTGAGTCCTGGAAAGTTAAGAAGTTAATAGGAAAATGCTGATGTAACTTATCCTGCATGGAAACAAGCACAAGGCAGTGTCTCCCAGCCCAGTGGAGGGCACAAGCTGTCCCTGGCCCCACTGGCACCAAGCAGCACTTTACTCCATGGATGCTCATTATTCATTTGAGAAGGCAAATCCTCCTCCACAAAGAGCTCAGCAGCTCAGCCACCTCAGTTTCCCCCATGTCCCAAACTCCGGCTCTCCAGCAGGGGAAAGGTCCCTAAAGGGCTGCAGCTGGACAGGGATGCCCCAGGATGACTCCATGCAGCACCAAGCTCCCAGCACACTCGGGGCCACGCTCGGGGCCAGCACGTCATGAGCCCCATCTGGTGGCAGCTGCCAGTCTCCCTGTGGTTCCCAAAAACTGCAGCTTCCCTGCGGAGAGGCAGGAAGGGATTGGGACGCATCTCCCAAGGACTGGGATAAAAACATCTGACAGGGTACGGGCCCACCCTGAGAAGTGTCATCATAGGGACAGCAGTAACACATGGACACATGAGCCCCATTCCAGCTCCTGCATCCTGCAGGGTTTTTAGGCACCAAGCAGTGAACTTACAGCCGTTATGGAGGGTTTCTTCCCATCTCCTGCTGGCGGGTGAGTGACATCAGCCCCGAGGAAGATCACTGGCTGCTGAAAGACAGCAGAGCTGGTGGGAGAGGAGAGAAAACAAGCCGTCAGCCTTTGGGGCCATCTCAGCGTGATGTACAACCCAATGGAGATGAGCAGATGACATCAAGGACATCTCCTGACCTCCAACTCTGGCCTGGACACACCAACAGCTCATTATCAACAATATGAAACAAGTTACAAATCCCCATTTCAAAGAGCTACTTTATGCAGGCCCCCTCTTCTCCATGCAAAGCCAGGCAGGCAGCACCACCAGGGACTTGAGATACAACCCCAAAACTATGAGAGGCAGTGGCCGTACGAACCGCTGGTGAGGCACAAGGATGTTGTTGATCCCGCCAAGCTTGACGTTGATCTTGAGGCAGAGGTTGGAAAGGGTCTGTGGGGAGGTTTTCACGACATTCTTGACCTGGACGCACTGGGTGGCCATTCCCAGGAGAGTGTCGCCAACACGCTTCACCTCAGCTGTGGGCAGAGGAAGCAGGTGAGCACACAGGCAATCAGCACCACACCACTTCCAGCAGCACCCTCAGGAACGGGGCTCTCCTTGCGGGAGCCAGCCCTGCTGACCCAGAGCAAAGCTCTTCTCTCTGTGCTTGCCCCTGACGCACCATACACCGGCGTCTTCCCTGGCAGGATGACAATGATGAGCTGAAGCCCTGAATAGGTGTTCTTGAGGTGTCGGAACATGGGCTCCACGCTGTCTGCACCTTGGGCGTACTTGCAGAAGCAGGGCTGGCCCTGGATCGGCATCCCAGCATCCTTGGAGATCTTGCGCAGCTGGTCTGTGAAGTTCCTGTGCCAGGAGGAGAAGCCGTGAGCCCCGAGCCCTCCTGCACAGAAGCTGTGCCACTGAGTGCGGAGCCCCACAGCCGAGTGCTGCAGCATGGGAAAGAGACAGGGCCATCATATCACCTGTTGGTGGCTCTATGGTACTCAGCACATGCATGGCACAGGAACACAAGACCGGGCTGAACTGTCACCTCTCGGTGCCCTCTTACCCACATACTGACTCTAATGCAATGGAGCTGAGCCCTTCTCCCTTAGGAAGATGGAGCAGCGGGGAACAAACCTGCTGCCTGCGACAGCTGATTTCCAGGTGACTGCAAAGCTGATGCCAGCCTGCACTTACCACAATTCAGCCACACTGGATTTCTGGAATGCCAAGGATTGATTTGATTCAGCGAGAGCCAGAGGGAACACAGGGCTCACAGCTCTGCTGCAAAGGGATCACGGGAGGAGTGCAGTGTCACTCCCATCTGCACCCACATACTGCAGACATCGACACTCTGAGCTCTTCCAAACCCCAAACAGTGACCATGCCAAACACCCAGAGGAGACACACAAAGGGCTCACCTTAATGCATCCACTCACAGTCAGGAGAAACCTGAGGCCCCAGCAGAATCCAAAACCAAAGTGACTATTTCCCTAAATCAAATAAACTGTTCCCACTGTGTCACTTTGCTACAGAAACATATTCTCTAAGCTACCAAAGCTTTTCAGAAAGCCCAAAACTTCTCTGTAATAACCCATAGGAAGTTAGGATGCTTCCTACATGAACTACATAATTTCAGATTATTGAGGAAACTTTCACTCCTCAGAACCCCTTCTCTCTGGGAAGATTCAGACTTAGAAGAGTTCAATACAGGCTTAGAGCTGGCAGTTTCAGCTCCCAATACTGCAGCTCCCCAATGCAAAGAGTAGATCGAGGAGAGCCTGACTGACAGCTCACAGGTACTCACTCCAACCTGGCAGCTTTGTGATGACTTAGGGACCATTTGCAGCTGGGACAAACAGTTAGGCTCTCTGGATAAACCAAAAGCAACAGGAACTGGACACCCCACATCAGATTGGTACCACAAGCAGTGGAGCTCCCTGCAGCTTCAGCACTGGCAGTATTGAACATGCAGCCCCTGGCTGCAAGCAGCAGTGTGGCTGTCCCTGGAGCCACGGCCCCTCTGGCTTCCCCCACCCGCATGGGCTGCCCCTTTCCTTACTTCAGCACCTCCTCTCGACACTGCTTCTGCGGGGCAAAGCAGGCAATGGCCCAGACTTTGATCTCAATGCCGTTGTAGAACTGCTTCCCTCGCATGTCCCACACGCCCTGGTTGGGAGTTGCAATGGCCCGGTTCTGCAAGGCAAACAGAGGGTCAGAGCGCGGCCGCAGCCTGCCCGGCCCCGCAGCCCCGGAGCCCCCACATGGGCTGGGGCTGTGCTCCCTGTCCCAGTGCTGGAGCTGGAGCTGACTCCCTGGCAATGGGCAATCCACAGCCTCAGCTCCTCAGCAGTGACAGAATATTCACCTGAGCTGCCCTACCCTGAGCACGCCTCTCCTCTTCATCTCATCACCAATGACTCTTGCCTATAACTTTCAGACCAGTTATATTGCAAAAAACCCCAAAAACACAAACCTAAGGCACTTTGATAAAACATTCCAGCTCTAACATGTAGGTAACACAACTTTTGCTCAGAAACAGTGTTTCCAGGTGTGACAGCATCTCCCTGCACAGTGCAGCTCAGCCCAGGCAAGGGCAGCCCCACTTACCCGGCCTCCATATTGCAAGATGGGAGCCGGCAGGACCCGCCCTGTCACCTCCGTCATATCATCTTTCACCTTGATCCCAAACTCCTGAATGTATGGATCCAGGTTGTAGCTGGCATTCTTCATCTGCAGAGGGAAGGAAGGGCCATGGGAGGAAGTGAGACCAACTGCTGCATCCCAGTCAGCTGCAGCTGGCCAGGAAATATGGGCACTTGAAGCCCTGTTCTCCATAGAGCTGCAGATGGAGCAGCTCTGTCAGGGAAGGGTGAGCAGATCAACACTGAGGCCCAAACCCTCTCCTGCAAACTGACCCACGGGGACCTGCTTTTGAAACACACTAACCAATGCAACTAACAGCACAGCCTGCTCCTGGGATTTAAGATTTCAACACGAAGGTTCAGACTGGCAAGAAACTTATCAAGAGTCCCAGAAGGAATACCAAATATCCCTGGCTTCAAAAGCCCAGACGCACGCATTTGGGGAACAGCCCTGTTAACCAGCGGCCAGGCACAGACAGTTTCTGTACTGCAGCCCCACCACACACAGCCCCACATACACCCACAGCCAGGGGCGTGTCTTTAGTTTGTTTCCCATTTTTAGTTCCAGCTCCCTTTGAGTCAGGTTCCATTAGTGCAAGGGCCTGAATTTGCTGCACGTGCATTTCCACGGTCACTTTGAGCCGGACTTCCCTGTGCCAGGGTCCATTACATACACATAGGCACCTCTGCCCAGGGATTCAGTGGGAAGAGGGGGATAAAACCCCATCATTGACCTCACCAACACCTTCTCAGCAGGTCACAGCTCTCAATTGCAGAGCAGCTGAGGAGCAGGACCACAGCAAGGTCCATCACAGATATGATACCATACCCTGCCATCAGTGCCACAGCCCCAACCTCGTCCCTGCCAGGGACTTGTGTCACGTACCAGGCGACTGATTTCCTCCTGCCTGTCTGGGGCAGACCTGGCTGTTGCTTTTATCATGGTTGACGTTTGATTGTCCGTGAGCTTCTTGATACACCGCTGGCCTGCCACGATGTTACACACCTGCATGGGAGGGGACAGACAGCAGCCATGTGTTGGGGACAGGTAAGACACAGGGGACCACAGCTGAGTACAGCCCCAAACCACACGTGCCAACACTCACCTCCAAGGGAAGGTACGTGTGTTTCTGTTCCTGGCCAACCTGGAGACAGGGCAGGTGAGGGTATTTCAGCTGCAGGTTGTATTTCTGCTTGAAGTACTGAGCCACTGTGCACTCCACTGTCTGACCACTCTCCAGCTGCAGTGGGAACCTGGCAGAGGCAGGACACGAGGGATGCACCTACTCAGAACAGACACTTCCAGACCTTAGGCACTACGTACTGTGGCTGGGAAGAGGGAGCTGCCAGGCTCCCACCCTGAGCTGTCATATAACAAAATAAAAAGCACAACAGTGGTATTTTCAGAAATGGACTCAGGAATACTCTTACCCCAGTGTGGGACTGAGGTCCCTAAATAAAGCTCTCCCTCACTAATCCAGCTAATCAGGACAAATGTTTATTGCAGGACGTGCCACACGTGCCACGGTTGGGCACAAAAATACAGCATGCTGGCACTCAGGAGAGCTTCTGTGCCTGGTGTCCTCCCTGGGAGCTGAACTGAGCTCCAGGGAAAGGCTAAATGGCCTGTCCAGACACAGGACAGCAGTTGCAGGGTGGGCAGAGGGAGGCACGAGGGAAACACTTCCCTTCAAAAACAGAGGGGAAAAAAACCCCAAACTTCCTGGCTGCAGGGCTAAGAGGTGCCACAACACCCACAGCTGGAGAGCAATACCCATCCTCAGCCAGCACCAGCTGCTCCCAGCTCCATAAAGAGCTCCATGAAAATGCAGAATTGACCTGATATTCTTTACAGAACCAAAATTACAGGACAGCCAGGTTGACTGCATCAGTGAGGTGCCATATTCCTCCTACGCTCACCAAGCCAGAGGCTGCGACCCAAGGATGCTGGTGCACAGGAGACACTGAGGAGTGCCCAGGCCCAGCCTGCTCCCAGGCACACACAAAAAATTCCAAGGCAGACACTCGTGTTAGCCCCTGACAAAGTCCTTGCTCTGGTAGTGACTATTTTAAGAATGAAAAAACCAAACCCAGAGGTTAAAACTAGGACAGTTCTGGCATGTCAGCTCCCTCCTGCCGCCGCGTTCTGCCTGCCAGACACAGCATCCTCTGCGCTCCCATCTCCCTGCATCCCACTCCGCACACGGCACAGGGCTGCAGAGCCCCAGACACGTCTACCATCAAAGACTGCGGCTTCCCGTCCAGCTCTCCCTAACGACACCGGCAGCTGTTAACAAGGAGAACAGCACAGATTTTTCCAAGGGCATCTGCCCACCCGCCTTACGTCTGGTGGCTGGCTGGCCGCCGGGTAACGTTACACACACGGTATTTCCTTTTCATCTGCCCACAGTGGGTCACCTCCACCTTCAGACCTGATGTGAGACAGGGAGACACAGCACAGTCATGGTGAAGGTGGGAGCAATTCCCCTTTGCCCAACTTCCCTGGTACACTGCCAACAGCTTCCTTAACTAATTCCCTGCTTCCAGACACCCCAACAATAGCATGAGGGAGGGAATGGTGCCCCAGAAGACATTTAAAATGCGCAAACCCTGTACCCCCACCTCTCTGCAGGGGCTGGGTGGGACACAAGCCACAGCCAGTGTCAGGGGATAGGTCCCAGTGCTCCCCAGGGGCTCTACCTTTGATCTCCTTGGTGAAACGCACTCTCTGCGAGTCCGTCAGGGGCTTGGGCTGCTCGTCGATGTTCCGGATGTCCAGCACCTCACACATAAACTCGATGACAGGCTGGGCTTTGTAGAAGGCAGTGGCCGACACTGTGGGACAGACACCACGATGTGTCTCTGCTCTCAACCAGCCTTCCCAAACACACCCAGCCCCCCCACTGCAGCTCCCCAGCATGAGAAATAACGTCACCATCGATGTTGAGCATCATCTTCCACATGGCAGGCCGGACTGACTGGTGGAAACCGAACCAGACCTCCCTGCCCCCTCCCAGAGGGTGGTAGTAGCCTTCAGGGGGGGAGAAGAAGGAGCGACCAACTGGAGTGTACCTGTGAACCGGGGCAAACCATGTCAGTGGTACACACTGGGCCCACAGCAGCACCCCTAGACCCCCGAGCTGGCACTCATCCTGCCAGCTGCATCACCCCTTCTATTTCTTTTGCAGCAGCACCCAAGGACATGGCTGGCACGGCTGCCTCCTCCAACGACTGTCAAGGCCAGTTCCAGCCACAACAGCCTGCCAAGGGCAGCAGTCCCCTCCTCTCCGTGCCACAGCCCCGTTGTCCCCTCAGCGCAGGTACCTCATGGAAGCCAGGTGCCTCATGGCAACATCCAGTGCCTGGACGGACTCCAGTGGGACAGGGATCTGCCCGCTGACCAGGGCCTCGTGAAGCATGCGCCAGCTCACGATGGCCATCCATTTGATAGAGACCTTAAATATCCGGTCCTTGCCTTCCCCTGGGATTGTCACCTCAAAGTCAACCTGGGTGCAGGAGGGAAGGGACAATGACCATGGCATCCCCACAGGGATGAGGCAGAGTCATTTTCTTCTGCTGGTCTTTCCCAGGCAGGAGGGAGGTCACAGTGCCCACGAGGTTCACTGCCCTCTCTTACCCGCTCATTCCCAATGGGTAAGGCTGTGACAGTGTAGATGTTCTTCTTCCCATCATAGACTGGTTTTCGGTCACCAAAGATCTGCGGTTTGAAGTGCTGCACCATGTACTCCACGACTTCCCTACGCAGGCAAAGTAGAGGGGCAGGAGGAGAGAAGGGAGAGGTTTGTTTTGTCACTTTCTTTACAGCCTGATACCTTCTGCAACCTGTCCAGTCCACCCCAGCCTCCCACCCTGGGGCAACTGAGAACAGAGCTGAGACCCCTGGGGCAGGAAAGGCCCTGGACAAGCAGCCACGTGCCTTGTCCCACAGCTCAGTACGTTGGCTTCGGCAGGAGCGTACATGGCACAGGGGAACACACAGCAGCTGGAGCTGCCGCAGTGTGACTTGCTGCCGAAAGCACATGCAGCATCTGCTTGCTGGCCCTCAGGGCACACAGCTCCCCGGGCTGCGAGGGCAGGAAGGGACAGGCAGCAAAGAGCACATCAAAAAGAAAAAACAAAGAAAAGAAAAGTACACGATGGCTGGAGGTCTGGGCTCGCTATTTTTAAATCAGGGATTCTTGCCAAAATAGCACAGCTGCTTCGGAGCAGCAGGGACTGTGCTGAGGCTCCGGACCCCTGACACTCTCAGGCCAGGAACCAGCACTGCTGCACAAACACAGCTGGGGGGTCCAGCCACCTGTGGGCATCATGCAGTGCTGTGACCCCTGCCACTGCTGTGACCCCTGCCATAACGGTCACCCTAATGGCTTCTACCAGAAAGAGAGAGACAGGCACTTATGGAGCCTCCACAAGGAAACTGGAAGCAGGGAACAAGTGCCAAAACCTCTAATACTTGCCTTACCTGTTGACTCTGCGTGGACATTTATCGGGTTTGATATCCACTTCATAATGATACACATCGATCTTGGGAATGTCCACTTCAAAGTAGTTGGCCAAGAGCTTGATGGGCTTCCCGACAGTTCCTATCCCAGGCCGACGCGGCGCTTGAAACACCTGCTGCAAGGGGGGCAGGTATGCGCCTGCAGCTGTGGGAGAGAGCATGGGTCAGGAGGGCTGGGAGGGACCCCATGCCTAGACAGACAGATCTCACAGAGTCACAGTGCTCTCCATCCCCACATCCAGAACTGGAAGGTCTCCCACTACTCCTCCTCCTGGCAGGAGGTGGCAGTGGCAGAATTCAGAGCAGCAGGAAGCAGCTTCCCCGGGCACCATCCGGGGAGCACTGGTGCCAGCCGAGCCGTTGAAGGGCAGTGCCAGGCCACAGCAGCCCCATCAACTCCCTTGGCACAGGCTCCAGCACCGCCACCTCTGATGGGAGAGCGGCACCAGCTCCACTGTCACGGAGCTGCAGGTCTGCCCCTTTCCAAGGGGATGCAATTCCCTGGATACTCTGTCAGGCACAGACATACAGACACATGCATTTCCCCTCCATTCCCCAGCAAATTCCGACTCACTGCTGGAGGGAGGATGCCACAAGAAACAGGAAACACATTCTTCCATCTGCACTACACAATTCTTGACTGCTGGGTTTTGCAAAAAAAAAAAAACCAAAACAAACCTAAACCAATCCCAAATCCCCACTTGAAGCAGTGTGGGGACCTGTAAAGAGGGAAATACCAGTTTTCCCACAATTCCCATTACACAGACTCACTTATGAAGCTCTGGAGATGCAGGATGGTACCAGCACATGGCTACAGGACTGAGCTGCATTTCTAAATCAACAGCACCCTCGGACTCAAATGTATCTTAAAACATTGCCAAGGAATTATTCCACCCTGCTGCTCTCTGAGGTGAGCTCTGCCTTCCCTGCCCCATTCCCACTTTGCCCATCTCCATCCCTCCCAGTCTGCACCTTCTATTTGTTCCTCAAACCCCACAAGGTCTGAGCCAGCTGCGCCAGCGTGGGGAGAGAGCGTGGGGGTATTCAGAGCGCTCCATCTGCGCGGCCAACTGTCCACATCGGCCCACAAACAGCAACCCAGCTCCAATTCAAGCTCCTGAACACATGGTACTTTTAGCACCCCTTTTTCCCATCCACTTTCTTTTAAAATCCATATTTCCGTTCCAGGCTAAAAATATCAGAAGCAGAAAAACAGAAGAGCAGCAAACTAAGCTTCAAATTTGCCTTTTACTTTTGCACCCAAACTCTGCAAGACTTTTCCTGCCAATGAAAGGCCACCAGCGCTGCAGGACACTGAGGGGATGGGAAAACTCCTGTGAGCGACCAGGGACTGAATTGCAGCAGTTAATGCTCCAACATCTGCTCCTGCTTCTGCCCTGCAACAGGAGCTCAAGAGATCCAAAACCTGCTGGGAGCCCCAAGCCTGGGCTAACCCGGCCCCAGCAGCTCCTCGGACAAGGCAGCACAGGACTTGGAGCAAGGTGGAGATCTGTTAGTCCACTGCGGGGCTCAGACCCTGCAGGCACTCTCAGCTGCCCCAAGACAGGGTGACTGCCAGCCGTCCCCGAAAAACGTCTGCACTGTGCTTCGGGAGCAGCTTGTTTGAAGAAACTGATTTTCAGATGAGCTGCTCCCAGTGTAAGTCATGTCTCCACATGATCAACATTTCTTGGCAGTGGCCAGCTCCCTGGCTCTGAGCTGATGCATTTTTAAATCATGGCTCACAAGCAAAGAGGTATTTGCCAGTGCTGCTGGAGCCTCCAGTCCCTGAGCTTGAGTGAGGAACCATGCCGCCCACCTGCAAGATCTGTCGGGGGACAGCAGCTCTCCACTGCTTTTCCTGAAGCCACATCAAGGCCAGCACCCACAGATTCTCCTCCTCTGGATCATCTCATCCCCCAGACAATCCTGGCAGCCGCGCATGAGCAGGACTGCAACTTCACGTGCCCATGGTAATCCCGCAGATGCAGGGAACATAGAGTAGTGGCCACAGCTTGACAGCTGCTCAGTGGCACTTGGGTGCCCAAGAGGAGCTGAAGCCAGTTTGGGGCTGGCAGGACTTGCAGAGGTGTGACCAATTCACCCCACACCAATCCCACACTGGGCACTGCTTTGGTCACTCCAAAATGAAGGCTTTGCCATGCAAACCCTCTTGCCAGAGAATCCCCAGATACTTCATGAACATAACACCCCACAATTAGGCTCATGAATCATAGGTGAAGGAAGGAGCCAGCCTCCAGCAACACAAAAGTTGGCTCAGAATTTTGAACGCAGAAGATAAAGCAAACACAGGGTAAGATAAATGGGCAGTGTGGCCAGACGAAGCAGCACCTAATGGCACAGGAGATGCTCTGCAAAGACCAGGACAAGACCACGACGAGCATCAAGGATGGGCAAGTTCACCCCTGGGCTGACTCAGAGGGTTTTATTTTGGTGACAACAACACACAGTCCCTGAATGTGACAAGCCAAAGCAGCTGCCTAGGCAGCACCTCCAGCATGTGAGCTGGGCTCTCACCCGGCCTTGGCTGCTTCAGACCAGGTGGGAGAGACCCCAAAACTCTTTGGTGAACGTGCAGGCTTGGTTCATCCTTTCACATGCCACATTCCTGCCCTGGGGCACTCAAGGTCCCTCCATGATTTGCCTCAGTGAAAGCCACCCTCATCCTGGCTTGGAGGATGCTGCCAGAGAATCCTAGGCAGCTCAACTGTCATCCCCAGGGCACATCATGCCCGAAGCCGGCTCAGGGCAGCAGAAAAGGAGCCAGCAAGAAGAAGCCTCGTTAAAAAGCTACCCAAAGTGCATGGAAACAGGAGGGCTCCTGCACACTGGGGGGACTCCTGCATAGGGGGGTTTGGCTCCTGCATACCTCGACTCTCCATGGCGAAGCTGCACAGGCTCCCACTTTGTCATGTAAATGTGGGCGCCGGGGCCGGGGGCTGCAGGGCGAGTGTTGTTCCTGCAGCACAATGCGGCCAGTGAGCGGGATGAAATCCGCTGCCATTAGAAATTCCGCGGCCAGGGAGGAATCACAGACTTTCGCACACAAAACCGTGCCCTGGGGACGTGCCGGCGGCGGGAGCATCGCCGCCCTTGCGCCGGGTACCGCGGGCAGAGACGGCGGCGAGGGCAGCGCCACCGAGGTGAAAGCAAGTTTGAGGTAATTAGCGCCGGAATACGCTTTGTTTCTGTTATTTATTATAACAGCTGGGAAACAGGACCCGCTGCCCAACAGCTGCCTGCGCCGGGCGAAGCCGCCGGTGGGACGGCATGAAATTACCATGTCATTGAAATCCTCTCCAGCGTCGCATTCAGCCGAGGGGCCGCGGGAACGGGGCCCAGACAAAAAGGAGTTTTATGGCGGCGGCGGCGGGTCCGGGCCGGCCCCCTCTCGGCACACCCACCCGCCAAAATACAGCCGGGAACCGGAGACGTGCAGACGAGGCCGCGGCACAACAAATGCCACCGGACACGCAGCGTGGACCATCCTCACCCTGAGACATCTCCCATCCTGAACTACCCCAGAATTCCCCTGAGAAGTGAAATCCCTGTCGGGGAGCAAAGCAAGGGGCAGCACCAGCGGGAAAGGCAGCTGCTGGTGGGGGTGAGCAATTGGCATTCCCAATCTCCAGGCTCGACACCTTCAAAACCACTGGCTCTAAGCAGTGTCACCCCACACAGCCCAGACTTCAAAAAGCCCCATCTCAGCTCTGCCAACCCAGATATCGCTGCCTGTTCCTTCCTGAGTGTCCTGAGCACTGCTAGGGTCACGCAGCTGTGGGTGCTTTTTGGTTTGAAACCAAACTGAGTTTCAGCAGGTGATGCGCACGCGGGACAGAGGCTCCGTCTGCAGCCATCAGAGCTCAGCATTAAACCTGTCTGTGCACCAGAGCCTGGCTGCAGAGGGCAAGGCTGAGCTGCCCAAGCTCTGCTTCTGCCCTGCACTGGGGGGGGGGGTGCATGCAAAGGATGAGCCAAAATGGGCTCTAAACTGTTTTACTACAGTACTGACATCTGAAAGCAGCTGGGTTCTTTGTATGTTCACACTAAACATTGCAAAGGACACCGCTGTGCCTCCCACCTGGGAATCACGGGTGACACCCTAAAGTGCAAGCTATACACCTGCCTGGCCAAGATGGGTGTCCCTGCACCCTGGGACATGCAGTCCCACAGGCTGAGCTGGGCAAGAGTGTGAAGCTGTGGGTGCTGCGACAGAGAACAAGGAACAGCAGCAAGAGCAGTGCCAGCTCCATCACACCCGCACGCAGGGGCTGTACTCCAGCTGCTCTCGCTCTGGAGAACAGCATGATGATGCCAGTGGTGTGGTGATGCCCACAGTGCAGACACGGCTCAATCATGAGCCGACCCATGAGGGTCCTGCCAAGCTGGCCTCAGCTGTCCAGCAGCTCTCTTTTCCATCCCTCTGATGGGGTTTGAGAAGCACCAGCATAGCGAGTGCCAGCACCCCTGCTGAGCACACAGAGTGGCACATCTAGGCTGTGTGATTCTGCACGGTGACCCTGGGGTCCCCGCTAATGGCGGCTGGGCTGGGCAGAGGCTGACACCCCCTGCCAGCCGTGCGGGGTCTACCGCTGCTCCTGCACTGCCCAGGCAGCGACCAGGGACGAGCAGAGCCGGGAGTCGCAGACAAAGGCGGCCCCCAGTGCCAGAGGGACAGGACAAAGGCGACGCCGGCTCCTCTCCATGTCTTACCGCGGCCCGCAGAGCCACCGGCTCTCGGAGAGGAGGCTGAACCCGCCCGTGGCTCCGTGTGGATCACCCTGCCCAAGGAGCAGCTTCTCTGCCTGACTTGGCTTCCTCCTCGTGTCTGCCATCTTAATAACTTGTCTGTGTTTTGTTCTTCCCAGGGTTTAGGGAGAGGCTGCAGAGAGTGTTTAGAGATAAACCATCCGTGCTGTGTCTCCAGGCAAGGTGCTTCTCCTGGCTTTGTTTCTCGGTCTAATCCCGTCCCAGAGCCAGGCATATGCAATTTTGTGTTTCCTGAAGATAAAGAACCCCAACAGACGGAGCAGCTTTGGGCTTTTTGCAAGGTTCAGCACAGGAAGACAACGGTTGAGATTAACAGCCTTTAGGAAGTTTGCAAGGGATAAAGAAAACTAAAAGTTGGGGGAAAATAAGCTTCGTTTTTAAAACCACTGCATGTGTGTGCCTTCCCAAGTGCTGCCTGTGGGTCAGATGTCCTGGGTTTTCCCGCTGCCTTTCCAGGCATCTCCATGTTGGGCACATCCAGGCACATGCCAGTTTCTGCTTTATTGCCCTGATAAGCCACAGCATCATCAGAGCTCGCACGCGAGGCTCAGCCCATACCCAAGGTCTGGCACAAGCAAAGGGGTGCCAAAGCAGGGCAGGATTCAGAGCAGCTCTGATGACATGGGGTTCATGTGTCCTCTGCTCACCCCCGATATCTGGGCGGAAGCAGATATCCCCCAGCCAAATTTGGGGACAGAAGGGGAAACTCCCAAGGGTGCAGCATCAGAGCCCTGCTTCCAGTGCAGCCCCCACAGGCCCAGGGACTGAAACCCAAACCTGTCCACCGAGTGCATCCCCATCACAATACAAGGGATTCTTTTAAAGCACCTTAAGAGCATCAGTTCAGGCTGGCGTAGGAGGGTGCCCGGCAGCTTTATCTGCGTGGCCCTGAGGCAGCAGCTGCTATCGCCCCAAGGCGCTGGCAAAGCCCGTGGTGCCGCCAAATCACGGCTTCCAGAGGCCATAAATCAGCCCAAACACAAAGCGCCAGCAGCCAGAAGGTAACGCAGACACAGGGAGATTTCTGTGCCACACTTAAAGTAAATATCGTAAGAAAGGGCTGAAGTTTGCAAACACTCAGCAGGTTTATGTCAAAATCTCACCAGGCTGATGTGTTACAGCGAGTGACAAACCCACCAGCGCAAGAGAGGTGGCAGGGCAGTGACTGCTGATCCCATTGCCCTGCCCCTTCGGAAGGGCAGCAGCAGCTCCCCATCCCCAGCGGCCCGTGCCTCAGCAAGGCAGTGACCCGCGTCTGCATCACCCCATCCCTCCTTGTGCCTCATTTTAGGCACCAAAACCCTTCTGCGACTCAGCAACGCAAGTCGGTGATGCTCAGGCCAGACACAGGAGCGAGCGGCTGCCGATGCGACGGCCTAGGGAATGGCTCTCCAAACCCCCGCGGAGCAGCCCGGCACGCTGCTCCCGTCCCCAGCCCGGCGTGCGGAGGCTGAGGCAGGTGACACGGGGGTACAGGGTGGCTCTGGAGCTCGGCCCCGCGGGGCCATGCTCAGCCCCGGCTCCGCGCATGCCCTGGCACAGGGAGAGGAGACGCTTCGTGCTGTCAGGGCACACGGCGTCGCCGGCCTGGCGCCAGCTCCAGCCTGCGCCCCGCTCCCTGAACTCGGGGAACAGGGAGCTGGGGGATGGATGGGGAGCAGGGGGATGAAATGAGAGCTGGGGGGGATAAAATGGCAGCTAGGGGGGTGGAATGGCAGCTAGGGGGGTGGGATGGCGGCTGGGG